>CM041208.1:4610971-4672356 GCA_023065735.1 Coffea humblotiana | reverse complement strand
TATTCATTTTCTAAAATCAAAAACTCATTTTTTTACCCAAAATAAAACAAAAATCCATTTTTCTAAACATTTGATTTTTCATTTCAAAAAACGGGGCGCGATAGCTTGTCAGTGCAAACTTGTCATCAAAAAAGGACAGTGCAAAACTAGGGGCTTAAATGCTAATTGATAACCAAACTAGGTCTTAAAAAATGACCACTGCTACTCTAAACCATGTCATTGGACAAAAGCAGAAAACATATTTCTCCTATCAAAAACTCTAGAACAATACCGCCGCATGGAAAACCTAAATATCTCATTCCTTCTAAAGCAGTCTAGAAACCTAATTCTAAAGACTAACAAGTCAGTTAACTATAATAATTACTTTCTTAGAACTTACGGATCTGGTTAAACATTAGATTGTCTTTGTTTGATGATTCTCGTGATATTAGATATATACTGCAATTCAACATGTAATCGGCAACAAGAACATTTTCAAAATTTCCAAGCAAAACAGAACAATACATGCACTATGCTAAATGAAACCTAGATCAAATTAACTAATTCTCCTACATTAAGCGGTGCTTGGACCCAAAACAGCAAAATTCAACTGAAATCTCATATTACAATTAAATTATTTATCTTTACAAATAAAATATACATCAAGTTAAACATGACCTAGCTAAAATTCAAAATCTTTCTAACTAACAAATATTGTCAACAAAATCATAGAAAAAAAATGCAATCTTCCAATACTTTGTATAAACTAACAAAATTCTCTTAAAGAAACTTACCATTGCTATCCTCGAGCAGCAAATGCATATGAACAATACAAGGGAATGCCACAATTGTCTGTAACCCTTATGCTTCAAATAGAAATAAAGATTCTAAGAACTGCAATAATAGTTTTTGAGAATCACCAAAATTACCTCATGAATGATGGGTGTGAATAAATAAAGCTCTTTGCCATCTCCTCGACTAATCCAATTTTCAGAAAAGCTAAAACATCTCCGCCATATCATTGCCTTCTCCACCACTGTTAAAATTGCTATTGTTCTATATTTTCACCAATATTCTTTGAATCTAATAGAATTTGAAATGAATCGATTTATTGACAACAAAAAGGAAGTAGGATCTATTGACAACAAAAAGGATGAGAGACAGAGCTAAGGATTTTATATTTCTTTAGTATTTCTATGTTTTTTTAGTTGGGTTTCTCGTTTCATCTTGTTTTTCCGTTTTCAAACAAATGACGTCGAATAGTGTTATACTCCCTCCATCTCAATGAAAGTGTCATACTTTCCATTTTGGGATGTTCCAAAATATTTGTTATGTTGAAAAAGTCAAAGCACCTTTTAGTCTCTCTTTCCAATATAGCCCTTCTTTCTAATCATATGTATGTTACCATTCAAATTTAAATTTTGAATTTATGGGAGTAAAATTGGAAAGAGAAGTACAAATACTACAATCAAATCATTATTCTTAAAAAGTTGGATTTCCAAATATGACTAAATAAATGGGATGGAAGGAGTACTTTTTTCTTTTTATAAGTCGAATAGGGTAATATTTGTGATTGCACGTTGCACCATGTCAGTCATAAAAGAAATTTTCATATGACCAACACTATGCCAGTCACAAAAACATCCAGTTACAATGTAGTTTTATGGTTTTTTTTGTGACTTGTCCTAGTAGTCATAAAAAATTGAGTTTTTATGACTAGCAATGAAATGTGAGTCACAAAAACTCATTTTTTCTTGTAGTGATAGTGTGCGTAGTACCACTATCGATGACACACATATCAATATCACTATAATTCTTATAAGACAAATATTATCACCATAATCCTTTGATCCCAAATGTTTGGTAACCATTTGTTTTTTAGGAAGAAAATACAATTATTATTATTATTATAAATCAATCAATCGTTATTCGCCTTCAGGATGCTTAAAGAGATTGGCTATGTCAAGATGTTGTATTAATATTATCAACGTTATAATTTTAATTGATCAAATGTACTTTGAGACATTTATCTTCAAGTCCTTATTTTCTTGCCTTTATCATTATTATCCCACTTCAGGTGATAATTTTTGCTCTTGTCATGGTAAGATACATATCTTTCAAAATCATAGTCGTGCCCACAACCATAATCACAAGTTAAACTTTTGTCACATTCACTTCTGGGAATGGACTATAGTTAGCATGCAATGAGCACAAAATACTTCTCAAAATTATCTCTCGATATTGTTGCTATAGGAGCATATTCAAGGAATCAAGTGTAGAGAATATTATTTTTAGTATATCTCATAAATAGTATTTTCTCTACACAATTTCAATTGAGAAATAATTCTGAATATTATAGAATTATGTGCTTGCCATAAATAAATTTATCTTACACTTTTGGAAGAATGACCATTTTCAGGTGGTCGAATCTTTTTTCTTTTAAATATTATAAATGACAAGTGGATCCTCAAGCGTAATTAATTTTCTACATTAATAAATAATTCTTTCGATAAGATAAGTGAGTAGAATTGAAAGAAAAAATATTACCTCAAGGATGTCGAAAAGTATATGTTCGTACTTAGTGATTGTTTAGAAGTAGGCATTGTACTCAAGGAGAGCACAAGAATCGAGATATGTGTTCTCCAATCATCTAAGGTACAGGCTCACACTTTATCTTCGCTCAAGGTAAAGACTCGTGTTTCACTTTTAATCAGAAGTAAAGACTCGTGTTGATAACGTGTTGTAAAACTAATACTAATGTGATATAGGATTTGAGTTATTTATGTGGTGGGTATTATGCTAAGAAAAACAAGAAAACTAAAGAACTCAAGAGAAGAGAAAAGTAAAAAAGAAACTATTTTAATGAAATTTCAATTTTCTTTTACTAATTCTATTACTTTGATATAAGGGGGGTTAATCTTTATTTATAAGAGAATTCAAATTATGTCAACTAACTTCTTCAAAATGGTGATAAGATCTTCTCATAAGTTGTACCAAATTTATCACCTCAAAAGACGTGATAACTTTATCAAAAGTCATGATAGCTTTGGCATCTCAAAAGTTGTGATGAATATCGCCTATTCTGGGGTTTATCAGTGGTGGTATACAATCTGTTTATGCACCAATGGAAACCTTTATACTGAAGCTCTTTTTCTATTATTTCTTTCCACCATATTCTTAATAGTAGATTGGTTATACCTACAACCAAAATGGAAACCAAGTGTTTCATAGTTCAAAAATGCTAAATCTCGTCTGAATCACCAATTGTCAAAACTCTTCGATGTAAGTTCCTTGGTGTGATAACTTTGTCACCTTGAAGGATATGAAAAGCTTGTCATCATCTAATAGATGAGATATATGTGATAGACGTTTAAATATTTAATTATTTCAAATAGTAGTAATGATAATATTACTAATATTAATTAATGGTTTAAATTTGAATATTTTGAGATTCTATATATATATATATATATATCCTATCTCATTCTACCTATACAAAAAGCGAGGGTTTGCAATTGAGATTCCCATCAATTGATTGCATCCTCTTAGGCCTCATTTGGAGTTGCGGTAAATTATTGAAAAGTACTTTACCTAATAGAGTTTTTAATAAAAGTACTTATTAAGTGTTTAAGTACTTTAAGTATATTGTTTGGACACATAGTTGAATAAATACTTATTGTATTGGATAATGTGTAATTTTAAATTTTTTAAATATATATCTCTTTATTTAGTTCATAATATAAGATAAATAATTAAATTTAATGTTTTATTTTTAAAAACACAAGCTATTCGAAAAGCACGAAATTTTAATTTTTGCTAAAAGTGCTTTTAAAAGCCAAAAATTTTGCTCCTAATTTGATGGGATAATTTTCACTAAATACCTCAAAGTTACTTTTAGCACCCAAAATTGCTTTTTTAACCAAAAGTAGCTTATAGTTTCTTGGTTGATTGAGATTGTTGTGGCAATTATTGTAATTTGAATCAATTTAGTGGGTCTTTCTATTTCAACATGGATTGGCTGGATTTTTGGTCATTTTATAGCTTTTATTGTGTCAGCAAGCAATGTACTGAAACGTCACGTGAGGTGAAATCTTTGTGACAGTCCCACCTCTCCTAGGGCGAGATCAGCGGATTGCCTGCCCAATTCTTCGGGGCTCAGTCGAATAAAGAACTAGTAACTCAAGATAACTAATGAAATATCTTCAAGGAAAGGAGTACAAACCCTAATGGAAATATAATCACCAAATCAACTTTCCAAACTTAGAATATAGAGCCAAATATCAAACTTACCACTCCACACTTAAATTACAAGGCATACGTCGAACTTACAAATTCAAACTTACAAGAGTCAAAAGTAAAGGTCTTCTAAACAAAAAGGCTACAAGCCAAAGTACAAGTTCAAGACGAAAGTTAAACTATGAAATTCTTGACCATAATTCCATCCCAGATTTGTTAAGGAAAACAAAAGGAGTGGGGTGAGCTAAATCTCAGTGAGGTTCCAAATAAACATATAAGCACATAACCAAATAAAGGCGTAATATAAACAAGTAAACACGTATTGTACTATAACAATTTAATCACAGTTCAATTCAAGGATACGAGTGGCTTCCAAAAGCCAAATCCATTTGAGCTTGATCATAACAAGAATCCGTTGACTCTCCGTCAACGTTTGCGTTCAAAGAATATAATGTCCGTAGAACACCGCTTTCTCCAAATCCCATCCACCAGTCACCGGGGCCGAACACCACAAACAGTAAGTAGGTAATACTCGAGTATACCAATTTCCAGATTCAGTAAACAGTCCTCAGGGTTTATCGTTTTCTCGACCAAGCTCTTGCTGGCTCGATATAACTGACTCACCTATGAGGTTGGGTACCCAAACAGTCACAGTAGTTGATGGGATATCATCCAAACAACTCACATACAGTCAAATATAGAGAAATCACATCTCATAATAGCAGTATACAGAGCCTCAGTGGAAATCGAAGGAGGTCGAGTGTGATAAAGTACACGCTCGCCTCAATTTTGTCAAAATAATGTTTGGCTCAACCAGTCGCAAATCAGGTATTCAGATATTTCACATAGACAGTTAGTAGGTAATGGAACACTCACTGTCAAGCAAAAGTAGAGTTCAAACGTCAAATTCTTGGTTACGTTCACCTCCGTTTCCCAATCCTAGGGCAACGAGTGAAATCATTAACAATCTAGGTTCATTTCCAACCCAAATATAAGTTCATTAGGTGACCAAGTGAGTGGTTAAATCTACTCAATTCACCATGCAAGTTAGGCCCAAAATGCAGTAAAAGGTCATGTGAAAACAAGTTTGACAAGTGCAAGAAAGTTGAGCAAAAGAAAATTTTCATTCAAATTCAAAGTTTTTTTCGCGAGTAAAACAGTCACGCCCGCGCAGTCTCGGGAAAACGGCCCTATCTCACTGTAGGAAGGTTGGAATCAGGTGCCATTAGTGACGTTGGAAACTAGACTCGAAGGGCTTTCCAAAGGTACCAAATTCACTCTAGTTTGTCTCCTATCAGTACCAGTGATTCAGGGAAGTCGGCTGATTTTTCAGTTCTGATCAGCTCCAAAATCCTAACAAAGTTACTCTATTTACTCTTGCCAACTTCACTTGTTTTGGCTCAAATTCACCAAATTCAATCTTCGAGAGTTCATATACAAGGAATCATGTTACCTAGTACCATTGGAGCTCAAAATGCAATACACAAAAATGATTAAAAGAACCAAAACAATCTAGCCAACAAAAGGAACCAAAATAGCCCACTAGTGGTCCAAACAACCACTTTGCTTGCTTCATTTCCATTTTAACTCACATCAAACCTTAAACCAATGTTTAGCCAAGTTTCTTAGGCTTAAATAAGGTGCAAATAAACCACAAAAATCAAGGAGAAACCTCCTCTACAAAACCGGTCAGCCAAGGGAAAGAAAAACAGTCCACTAGATCTCATGCAACACCAACCTTCCTCCTATCATTGTTTTTCACTTAAACAACAGGTCAAGTGTTTTCCCTAACTTCACAAGGATCCAAAACATGTTAACACATCAAGAAAAACCATAAACAAAGCTCAAACATTTCATCAAACACATGGTAGACAAACCAACCAACCCTACTACCACTTGTTTAGTTCAAGAAGCTTCACCACAAATACCATCCAAACAACTCCTAGTTTGCCATCAAAACTTCAAACACATGATACAACACAAGAAAGCTAGGATTTAAGAGTCATATACCTCTCTTATGTGAAGCTTGAACCACCAAAACAAACCACCAAAATCAAAGCTCCAAACTTGAGACACACACTAGGGTTGAAGGTTGTTCACTCTACTAACTCAAGCCCTTTCTCTTTTGATTTTTGCTCAAGATCAAGCAAGGGTTAGAAAGTATGAAAATGGAGTTTTCTTCCCTTCTCTTGGAAGCTAAGGAGGTTCGACCATAAGGAGGAAATAAGGGAGCCAAGATGGTTTAAATTTCCTCTAATTCCTTTGGTCAAAAGGTTGAATGGCTAGGGTTTGGCCACATGGCCCAATCTTGGCCCTTTCTTCCTTTAATCTTTGACTAATGAAGTTTCTACACTCCAAATGTCCCAATGTCTATTTAACACCTCTAAACTATCATATAAAGTCCCAACCACAAATAAAATGACATTTAGTCAAAGTGTATGTGGTGAAATAAAATAAAGCCAACTCAAGGAAATGTTACAATTCAAGTAAAAGTAATAAAATGCAATACAAGGAATTGTTATAAGTGATTTAGTCTTAGGGCAATGCAAGTAATTTTTGGGAGAATTCATATTTTTAAGTGAGGGTTCTCACAATATTCCCCTTCCCTTCTTAGCTAAGAACCCCGGATTTGGGGCAGGGACGGTCATCAGACGGACCGTCCCTGAGCAATCCTCTCACAAAAGGAAATGAAAGGACTGCAATGGACCACGTATATTGGGAGTAGCAGTAAAGAAAAATGACACTGTTTCACTAAGTGAGTAGGAAAAAATAAAAAAAAATATCTATGAGGGGCTAACAGGCTTCGTTAAAAAACCTCAGGTTCCGTTCCAAAAAATCCCGCTCAAATTATTGAGGCATGACTATTCTTCTGAAATCTTCAAATGAAATAGAATTTTGGTCTCCCTCCAAAAACATATCTTGTGGGCATTCCTTCACAATTTCAGAGCATCGACAGAATAATATCCATGTCCCAAATTGGGAAATTTCAAATGAGAGATTTTTGAAGAAGTGTTGCAGAAACATAGTGTCACCAATCAATGTACCGAGGGAACACAACAAGTAACTGCTACGGGACAAGAATTTTTCATAAAGGCTACAAAAAGGTAAAAGTTGGTGAGATTTGAAGCAGAGATACACTCAATTGAATTGGACTAAACCCATAGGTAAGAATGTTGCAAACTCATCGCAATATTTGGCTTGTTTTGTGACTAAAGAGGGATGAACTTACTTGCATGGTTTTGTTTATACAACTTGTTTAAGACAGTGTGACATGAATAATGAAATTGAAACTCTGGCAGAAACTCCTAAACAAGGAAACCGTATGGATAGCACAAGTTAGATACACTAAGAGCCAACTTGGGGAAGGTATGCACAGGAAACTTATGCACGTCAAGTGTTTGTAAATTTAACTCAGTAAACAAATTAAATGATTTAGAAAGTTTATAGGCATATAAAATAACAGGGAGAGTATGAGGTAATTGTTACTTACTTTTTTTTTATTCTTGTTGTAGGATAGTAGTGAGACCGTACAGTTTAGACTGTATTACTGACTGTGTATGGGTGCTCGCATCACAGTAGACTGACATATACAAAGATAAAAGATAAGCAAACTGAGTCATTGTAAATTACATGAATGAAATAGGGAGAACAACACTGCAATGCCTGACTCACAATGCATACACTTATGACTATACACCGTAACTGTCATCTAACAACATGTACATTATCGAAAACCTATTATGCACAACTGTGACACTATGTGACCATCGCTCACATATATGGTTTTGTCATAGGTTTTAGCATCCGGAAAGTCTACCTAAACAAGGATTAGGATGACTTGACAACATCAAGGAGGTACACTTGTTGCAAGGTATCTCACAACATGATTACAATGATATTTGCCTGCTCATAATCGCTTTTAAAGTATGGTGTAGTTTGTTGCAAGGGATAAATTTTACTACTTGTAATTGCATTTAAAGTATGGCGTAACTTTTGATAACTTGTAAGATTTTACCTAGACAAGGTGTGTGATGTACACCGTGTTTATTAGAACGTATAGCATGTTACTCATTAATAAGATTATATATCATATGTTTTTACTAGATGGCTATTTGTTCCAATCGCCTATGAAATTGACCATTAGTACTTATGAGAGTGCATTAAATTAGATAGATAGTTTACTTCAATGAGTGACAAGTACATAAATACTTAGCGAATGTACAATCTGGTTGAAATAATGTACACCATATAACCGACCAAATATAATGTGTACAAATTATTGAATATGTAGTTAGTTGTCCACATGCATATTGCAATTAGCCGTTGCAGCCACAACTTGTACTGATTTTTAGTAAATATTTTTTTACTTGTATGAGTAGTACTGATTTGTCTGTAAACACCTTATACGATGTGATGTATAAATACAATCAGTTTATGAAAATGTACATTATCTTCGGTATTAGTTACTTGAATGTGTATATTTATAAAAGATAGTGCAATGGTATGCATACCTTTGGAATGGTTATTGGTGTTTTGACCAACTTGTGCATCTTCTTACAGGCTGCAGTAGCTGTATAATTTTACTTGTATGAGTAATACTAATTTGCCTATAAGTACCTTATACGGGGTGATCTATGAGGTACAATCAATTTATAACAATGTACATCATGTTAGGTATTAGTTACTTGACTACGTATATCTGTAAAAGGTAGTGCAATGGTATGTATAACTTTGAAATGGTTATTGGCCTAGATAAGGTGTGTGAGATCCCGGATTCCTTATTTTCTCAAATAAATTAAATATGGATAATTATAGTAGCTATTGTGTGAAAAATGTATTTTTACCATGTGTTTTAATTTTCAAAAGGTATTTTGCATACCAAAAGTGGAAAATTTAATTGAATCATTAAAACCCTACTTTCAAAATTAAACCTTTAAGTTTAAATTAAATTCAACCAATTAATATTTTCGTGATTGTATGTGCATGCATGCATGTTTAGTACAGGGTTCGAATGATTAGTACCTTCGGTTAGTATGCTTAAGTTTTAATTAAACTAAGTTAGTGCATTAAGTGGATATTAAGTTAGTAAACCAATGGGTTAATTACATTGGATCAAGTAGAGTTTTAGTGTTGGGCCTTTAAGTTTTAATTTCATTAGAAGCCTAAGCCATCAACCCATTAATTACCCAAGCCCATGACTCATCTCTTGCCTTGCTTTACTATTAATAGACTTAGCTATTAAGTTAGTAGGACATAAGACAAAACAAACAAAGCCAACACCAAGAACAAGCTGCCGTGAGCTAGGAGAAGAAAGAAAGAAGGAAAAAAAAAAGAAGAAAGAAGCTTGATATTGTTGACCCAAATGTTTAGCAACTTGACCAAACAACACTTCAGGAAAAAAAAACTTAGCATTTAAGCTTTCAGCTAACATGACCAATCGGACAGCCTTGAAGCTTAAAAAAAAAAAAAAAAAAACTCCAGCCAACCGTGAGAAAAGAGGTGAGAAACCAGGAAAAATTTGGGAAAAATCAGCCATCTTCAACCGGCCAGCTTAACTTGGAAGATTAGGAAGAAGATTGGAGGTTGAACCTTGAAGAACTTGAGCTGAAATACACTTTGCTTGAGGTAATTTCTGTTGCTATGTAATCTGGAAATTCGAATGAATGATGCCATGACTGGATTGTTTTTTGTGTTTAAGCTTGATTAATGGTTTATCTTGGCCTTTTGGATGAATTTATGGTTTTAGGTGAGTTAGTTTTCAGTTGGAAGAACCGGCCAGCAAGAGGTTCTTGATGTTCAATTTGCATATCTGAAATTTCTGTTTTGTTGTTGTTGTTTGAGTTCAATTGATTCTTGTTCTTGGAGAATCTGGTAATTTGATGGTTCAAATTTGGATAATTTCCAGCTTTTCTATTCGGCCATGATCAAGAGGGTTTAGGGTTTCATGATTCATTAAGGTGATGAAAGGATTTGGTTGGTTATGTGTTTATATAAAGTCAATTGATAATGATTCTTGCCTAGTTTTGTGGAAAGCTGGTTTAAAATGTTAAGGGTTATTGTTATGAAAATTCTCGGACAGCTTAGTGGTATTTAGGGCTCATTTTCATGGTTCATTTGCATAATTCAAGTGTTAATAAATGTCTTTGATTGGTGGATTGGGGAAATGGAAAGACTGTTTTGGTGAAGCTGGAAATGGATTGGTAAAGTTGGAACCCTTTTGAGCTTGGATTAAATGTGTGTGATCAGGGGTGATTTTTGCATGTTTGAATGCTGCATGTGTGTGTTTATTTATGCTCTTAATTCACTTACATTGCATGTGCATGAATTCCATTTGGATTGAACCAAATTTCTTCAACATCTGGAAACAGGGCAGTGTCTGTCCAGTCTTTTGGGAGCTCTGTTTCGTCTTGATCCTTTGGGATTTAATGTTTGGCCAAAACATGAAACTTGTAGCCTGTTGTTTGGGCTTTCTAACGCGTCCAAGATCATGTGAATCGGAGTTGTGGGTGCTGAGTTATGAATTTTTGTTTCTAGCCTGTCTGTCAGCCTGATACATTGAAGAACTGGGACTGTTTCATCTATTTTGCCCTAGTTCGAGTCAGAATTTGGTGAAAGTGTCACTACAAAGTTGTTCAGAATGGTGTTTTCTGTATTTCTGTCAAATTTCAGGTCAATCGGACCACAATAGCCTATGAAACGGCTAAAAATCTTCAAACCTGTTCAGTGTTCTCGTTAACCGGCACACAGTAGGTTATTTGCTGGGAGCATGTGCTGCTGTTTGGCTTCTTTTGGCAGTGAAAATGAGTGATTTAGCTCCTGATGTCTTCATGAAAGTTTTATCCTGTTGTCTGAGCTTTCTAACGGCTCTGGAATTTCTCGAATCGGATTCCCTGAGTTCTGATTGCTTGAATGTGTTCTGATCATCAGCCTTTTGGTAAGGCATTTCTGGACTGTTCTGGGAAATCTGGGCTATTTCTAGGCTGATCTAGCTAAAAGTGTCGCCATGAAAGTTGTAGGGGATAGTCTTGGCTATCTATCTGTAAAATTTCAGGTCATTCGGACCATGTTAGCACGTGAAACGGTTAAATCGCACTTAACCGGTTAAACTGTCCGTTTCAAGATTTCAATTCCATGAGGCTGTTGATTCAGCTTCTGTCTCGGTCTGATTTGACCCTGAAAACATTTGATTTGATCTTTGATGTCTTCTTAAGAATTGTAGCCTTGTATCTTAGCTTTCAAATGGTTTTGGAATTACCTGAATCGGAGTTGTGTGTGTTGAGATATGATTGAATGAATCAGGACTGCTAGTTGAATTTCACAGTGAGCTTCGAACTGGAAAATTTGGGGGCTGTTAGGGTAAATTTGGCTAGGTTAAGGTGAGAACTGGGTTGAGTTGTCTTTCGAATTGTAGAGCTATGTCTTAGCTTCGAAACGGTATATTGTTTGTTTCAATCCGATAAGTGTAGCTCGAGTTGTGCTTAAATTGCTAAAAGGTGACAGTGACATGTGATATTGAACTTTGTGTTTTAGGAATTGGATTTGGACAATAATCAATTGTGGTGAATGGGGATCATGAGCGGTGATTAGTGAGTGTTCCTTATTTGTTAAAAGCTTTTCTCAAGTGTTTTAGTTAAATGTGCCCCTTTGTATATTTAAATGTATCTGCCGTTTAGTCTTTTGCCTTCAAAACTAGATTTCCAATTGGATTATTATACTTGTGTTGTACGCGGATGATTTTGAACCTATTGAATGGCTATTGTGATGAGATTAATTGTATGTGTTTTGGGGCTGAATTGATCGAAGCCATAAATGGCTGGAAAATAGGTAAACACAAAGGGCGTGCTGTCCAAATTTGCACTCGAAGGTTAAATAGAGGTACGCGCGACTTGAATAAGGATTTGAGAACGACTATCACTTGAATCGTCTAGAATATTCACATCTTCTTTTATAGAGGTATATAAGTTGCAATTCGGCCGAAACTTGTACCCTTGGAAAAAATGAAATTTATGACTAATAGAAATACGTTTTCCTCGTTTCTTCGACTAAAAGGGTATTTCAAAGTATAATTGCTTCAAAGTTTCAAAGTTTTAAGAGCGAGCATAAGTTTTACGAATACTCTCTAAATGAGTTTCAATTATGTGATTCTCATTAAACGAAACGTTTAAGTTTCGAACCTTAGTTATTTTCAAAAGCTCTCAAACAATGTTTTATCGCAGATTTGGACTCCACACACGGAGTAATACCCGAACGTGAACCGTAAAGGCACTACATCTGTTGGTGAGTGCTTCCAAATACATGATTGTACTTGATACTTGATTAAATTCTTTACCAACGTGATCGGATAAGATTTGCTTGGTTTGGTCGGGCAAGTGTGTACTTTATCGCACTTGACCTAACTTAACTAATCACTTGATATCTCATTCATGCTTGTACAAGTGACTTGATTCGCATGGACCTGTACTTGTATTTGTACTTGTGCTTGATTTGTAAGTGTTGAGCGGCAGTATGTACCACACTCGATACGAGTGGGAGGTACCTCTCATTCCCGTCTCCGTACTTTTCTCTTGACTAAGTCGATTGGTCATCGACTATAGTGACTACTTGGGAACCCAAACCCCACTGGCTAGTTAATCGAGTCGAGCCGGCAAGGGCTTGGTCGATTAGATAACGAACCATGGGTATCTAGTGTTGTCGAGTGGAGTGTTATCTCCTCGACTAATCGATATACTCGAGTATTACCACCAGTGTTTAGTGTGGAGTTCGGGCCCGGTAAGGGGTTGATCGGTGGACGGAGGTTGGAGTTAAGTGGTGTTCTACTGGACTAGTTTCCTCATTTGAAAGTTGACGGAGTGTCAACTATCACTTGATCAAGTTCTGGTGATGCAATGGGAATTTGGCTCCTGAGAGCCATCCGTATCCTTATACTTTGGAATGAATAGTACTTATCGTGTTATTATTTCGTTTTAAAAGCAAAGACTTTTACACTCGTTCATTTTGAGATTTGCTACCTAAAGTGTTAATGCTACTTTTATACACTTGTTATACTCGCTATTTTGTTACGTGATACTTGCACTTTTAAATAATGGTCAACTTGCTATTTGGAACCTTACTGGGCTTTTAGCTCATTCCACGCCATTTGTTTTCCTTACAGGGGATACGAACGAGGCGCGAGATTTGTAAAGACTAGCGTAGTCTAGTTGTTTTGAAATTTTGAAATTGTACTCGCGCTAGTACCCGACTAGAGTTGATTGTACTCGAATTGTAAACACTTTGAAGTAATTTGGTGTGTAGAAGTTTTGTATCTGGATTTGAGCATCAATGTATATATTAAGTTTGAACTGGTTGTGGTATTTATTTTCTATGAAAGTACGTTAGTTTCTCGAGCCCTAGTGAGTGAGTCCTGGCGAGAGTTGGACAGGCGACCCGCCGAACCCTGGAGTACGCCCTAGGGGAAGGTGGGGCCGTCACAAGGTGTGTGATATACACCATGTTTATCAGAATGTACAATATGTTATTTATCAATAATATTATATCAAAAGCTTTTACTAGATGGTTATTTGTTCCAATCACCTATTAAATTAACCATTAGTGCTTTTGAGAGTGCATCAAATATTTAGAAGAGAGGTAGTTTATTTCAGTAAGTAGCATTTATATAAATACTTAGTGAATGTACAATCTGATTGAAATAATGTACACCATATTACCAACCAAGTACGATGCATAGAAATTGTTAAACATGCAGTTATTTGTTCACATGCATATTACAATTAGTCATCGCAGCAATATGCATAGTGCAATGGTATGCATACATTTGGAATGGTTATTGGTGCTTTGACCCACTTGTGCATCTCCTTGCAGGCTGCAATGGGTGTGTAATTTTATCTATATGACTAATACTAATTTGCCTATAAGCACCTTACATGGAGTGATCTATGAGGTACAATCAGTTTACAAAAATGTACATTATATTAGATGTTAGTTACTTGACTATATATATCTATAAAAGGTAGTGCAATGGTACGCATAAATTTGGAATGGTTATTTAGCCCTTTGATCAATTTGTGCATCTTCCTATAGTGTATGTGTAATTTTACTTGTATGAGTAGTCCTTATTTATCTATGAATACCTTACACGGGATGATCTATGAGATACAATCAGTTTACAAAAATGTATATCATGTTAGGTGTTAGTTACTTGATTATATATGCATGTAAAAGGGAGATTAGATATAGCGGAGAAAAAAGTAGTTACGTGAGTTGGAATATATTTTACAAACTTTGGTATAGTTGATATTAGCATTTATATGTAGAGTGTACACGTTGTTAGTGGGTATGGAATAGTGCTATATGTTATGTATGCTTACATGATCATAAATTTATAGAAATGAGTCCATTGTTTGAATTTGTAATTGGTTGTTAGCCCTTACACACTGTCACATGCATACACATAATGTAAGAATAAATTTAATATATAGTTGTTCATTGGTTACATAGAATTCATATAGGCGTACAAATTGGGGTTTGATTAGCTATATCATGTATGTAATTATTAACACATTATATCGTATTTACCTTATTTTGCAGCATGAAATGGACGAAAATAGCGTCTTTTGACAAATCAATGGATATCAATCAATGCTGGTGGAGCAAAGACATTAGATTGGATAATTAGATAGTTTTATTGTACCAGACTGTAACATTCGTTAGAATGTACTTACATGTAGTTCTTAATACATTACCACATGTTCAATCTATTTTACAATGTCCAAGAGGAAAAAAAGTTAAATTACTAATTTTAGATTCTGTTTATTAGTATTGTACATTTAGTTAGTATTTAAGTATTATTTATTGCTAATTTTTTATTATTAGCTCGATCTGTTTTACAATATATCCAAAGCAATAACTTCTATTCTATCGATTGGTAAAAAAAAATTACATTCTATTGCTAATTAGTAATATACTGATGTTGTACCCCATGTTGGTATTTATTGACTTTCCATTGCTAATGTCTTACAAATTGTTTAACCCATTTTATGACATGTTTAAGGAAATAAAGATTTTTGTTTCACAAATTGGTAAAAATTAGTTACATTTGGTTATTTATAAGTTACATATATGCTGATTGAAAAAAAAATTTAACTAGTCATCTACCACTATTATGAAAGTAGTGGCTTTAGGTAAGTTGTAGTTGTCAATATATTATAATCTTATAAAACAATAATTATCCATCAACAAATTTGTAACACCCAACCATAGTGTTACTCATTTTCATTTTTATCAACCCGAACTAAAACAGTTAGAAAAGTGATTGGCATGTCAATTTTGACATATTTCTAGCATTTAATTGTTCTTTGAACAAATATCTTTAGGTTGGTTGGAATATCAACTTTGATATATTTCTATCATTTAATTGCTCTTTGAATAAATATTCTTGGGTTTATTAGGTATGATGCATATAAAAATAACATATACATAAAGAGGGATGATGTGCGACTTAAAATGAAGAATTGAGAAGTTTGTTAAGTTTATAAACATAACAAAGTGCCTTTTTGTTAGATAATTTTATTATTTACAAATATTTCCAAAAATTGAATAAAAAATTAGCCAAATGTACATTCTAGTTATAACAATATGTATAATAATTCTTATAGACATATACAATGTTTCAAACAAATCTACAAATTGAACAAAAATTTACAATAATTATAATGATATCTACAAGGATTCTTACCTATCACTACATAACATTTTCTATAAATTGAAATCGAAAATTTACAAATGTTGTGATAACAAAAATTTGTAAAAGAAAGGTAAAAGAGTTGTACAATGCTGTTAACTGAGTTTCGCTTGCTCCATTTCTTCTTCTCAAGTTGATTTCTTCTTTTCCTTTCCAATTATAAATGATGGGATTGGTTTTGCAAGGTCAGTAGTTCCCCTATTTCTATTTCTTCCTTGTCACTTGGATTCTTCTTTGTCCTTTTCCGTGCCATCTTGCCACTGCTCATGCAAATTGTAAAGACTATTTACTTTGTTCAACACATATCAGTTTGGCTAAAACTTCATATACTCTTATCTATGCAAATTAACACAGTGTGAGACCAATTCAACAACTCGTAATTGCAATCAGTCAAACAGTTACATCTCACTATCTACCAACATATTGGCGCAACATAAAATATTGGCGCAACATTTACGTATTTAAGGATTTTGATGGTGCCTCAAGTTTGCTGCTACCCGATTTTTCACTTTTTTCTTCTCTAGATGCTTTCTTAGTCGAACTTCTCAATCTCCTTCATGCCATCTGCACCAATTTTTTGATAAACAACTACATTTCAATTACATAAGGTTTTCTCCCAACATTCCTAAATCAAGATAAATTAGTTCCAAGAATGATATAGCAGATTCAATTGTGAGTAAAATATTTTGAACAACAAGTACATTCAGCCTAACATATAGACATTAGAACCAAGACTCATGCCAATCAACTCTCATATTGTGGGTTTCAATTATTGGATTGCTACAGTTAGTCGAGGTTCTAACTTATAAATAAGAGTAAACAATTACTAATGCTTATTAATGTTGCATTTCTTTCCCTACATGGTTTCCATTATCAATCTCCTGGACCTGATTTAACATCATTATGCTAGTTGATTGTACATTTACGACCATGTCAAAGTATTTCTACACTGTCACTGTTCTATCATAGAATGTAACAAGATGTACATGCACACTAATTAAGATAACTATAAGAAAGGCAGTCTAAACAATATGTCATTTGACCTACTAGATACAAATTACAATCTATACTTATACCATCTAGTTTCAAGAAATGTGTTTCATTTATTATACTACTATTCTACAAAAAGGTACAATGTTACAAGCATGAGGTAACAATAGTTACTGTTTAATATTATGTGCAAATCCTCCTTCCCTCTCCTTCCCATCCTTTTATAAATTTTTCTTCTATTGTCATTTAGACAGACATGGTTTTAACATCATTACATTAGTGAAATACTAATTTACAACACCATAACAGTTTTATCCATGGTCACTATTTATTCAGATAAAATAATACTTCTCCAACATGATGTCAAGGAACATTGAATTGTAACCAATTTCTTTCACTAGGTAAGTCTAGCTAAACAATATGTACATAGCGTAACACATATATCTACAATCTACACTCATATCAAATTAAAAGAAATCCTCTTTAATTAATTCACTGCTATTGCATGAATAGGTACCAAATTTCTAACATAAGGTAGCAACCAGCAATGTTTAATTAATAAAGTGTGTAGTTCCCTCCCCCTTGTCCATTATTCCTTTTTTCATTTCTCGTCCAATGTGATTCTCTACGTATATAGATGCCAAACCATGTTAGAATCCACTTAATTAGAGATACATAAGAGTATTTCTTAACTATCAGTAGTTTATCTCAAAAAATATTTACTATCAAGAAGTATAGCTACCCACAATTACTCAGATATCGTGTAATCCTAGAAGAATCCCTCTTTAGAGATACATGAGTGTATTTTCCAATCGTCAGTAGTTTATCTCAAAAAGTATTTGTGATCAAGAAGAACAGCTAGCCACAATCACTCAGATACCTTGTAATCTTGAAGGAATCCCTCTTTGTTGTACTCCCTATTTCATTTGTGTAATTTACAATGACTCAATTTGCTATCTTTATCTTTGTATGTGTCAGTCTACTGTGATGTGAGCACATACACAGTTGGTAATGCAGTCTAAATTGTACGGTGTCACTACTATCCTGCAACAAGAATAAAAAAAAAAGCAACAATTACCTTCATACTCTCCCTGTTATTTTATATGCTTATAAACTTCCTAAGTCATTTAATTCGTCTACTGAGTCAAATTTACAAACACTTGGCGTGCATAAGTTCCCGTGCATACCTCCCCCAAGTTGGCTCTTAGTGTATCTAACTTGTGTTACCCACAGTTTCCTTGTTTAGAGTTTTCGTCAGAGTTTCAATTTCATTATTCATGTCACACCATCTTAAACAAGTTGTACAAACAAAACCATGCAAGTAAGTTCATCCTCTTCAGTCACAAAACAAGCCAAATATTGTGATGAGTTTGCAATATTCTTACCTATGTGATTTAGTCCAATTCGATTGAGTGTATCTCTGCTTCAGATCTCACCAACTTTCACCATTTTGTAGCCTTTATGAAAAATTCTTGTCCGCAGTAGTTACTTTTGTGTTCCTCGGTACATTGACTGATGACACTATATTTCTGCAACACTTCTTCCAAAAACCTCTCATCTGAAACCATTTTACAACACTATCACAATCTGAATCCATTGTTACGATTTATTCACATAAAATAATACTTCTCTAACATGATGTCAAGGCACACTGAATTGCAACCAATTTCTTTCACTAGGTAAGTTCAGCAAAATAATATGTACATAGCGTAACACATATATCTACAATCTGCACTTATACTAACCAAGTTTAAAAGAAATTCTCTTTAATTAATTCACTACTATTGCACGAATATGTACCAAATTTCTAACATGAAGTAGCAACCAGCAATGTTTAATTAATAAAGTGTGCAGTTCCCTCCCCCTTGTACCCACTATTCCTTTTTTTTTTTTTCCACTCAAATGTGATTCTCTACATATAGATGCCAAACCATATTAGAACCCACTTAATTAGAGATACATGGGAGTATTTATTAACTATCGGACACGGGGCAAGGACGGTTGCCAGTTCAACCGTTCTTGAACAATGTAACTTCTTTTGAATATTTTGTAATTCTATGTAAATTTCTTGTACATTCTTACAACAGAGTGTGATATTGTGTTACTGTTCATGTGGATCTCATATGTAATAATTCATCTCTGTTGTTAAATTTTACAAGTAGTTATATAAAGTTACACATTGTTCAAAAAATATTACATCATTCCGAACAGTTGTTACTGGCAACCGTCCAGGCCCTGCATCCTCAACTATCAGCAGTTTATCTTAAAATATATTTGATATCAAGAAGTATAGTTAGCATAATCACTCAAATATCTCATAATTTTGGAAGAATCCTTCTTTAGAGATACATGAAAGTATTTCTCAACTATCAGTAATTTATCTCAAAAAAAATGCTATCAAAAAGTATAACTAGCCACAATCACTCAGATACCTTGTAATCCTGGTAGAATTTTGTTGTACTCCTTATTTCATTCGTGTAATTTACAATGACTCACTTTACTTATCTTTTATCTTTGTATATGTCAGTTTACTATGATGTGAACCCATCCACAGCCAGTAATACATTCTAAACTGTATGGTATCACTGCTATCCTACAACAAGAATGAAAAAAGCAAGTACTGATTACCTTCATACTCTTCTTGTTATTTTATGCCGATAAACTTCCCAAGTCATTTAATTCGTCTACTAAGTCAAATTTACAAACACTTGGCACGCATAAGTTCCTTGTGCATACCTCCCCCAAGTTGGCTCTTACTATATCTATATACCTTAGGTGACAAATCATTAGATGTAGTTCAGGACATGGTTCAGTGACATTACCTTCGTCGAATTGGGCATTATGTTTCACCAACGTCGGATGGCACAGTTGCTGTTACTTAGTTGTTCGACAAAACTGGAGACTGTTGTAAATGTATTTCCTCTATTCCCTTCTACTTTGCTGCCTACCCTAGAAAGGATGCAAAGAAATTGTCCTAACAATTTTTAACCTCATTCAATTGTTGCATTCCCTCCCAAAGATGTCTACAAAGATAAATTGATCCTTCCATCTTCACTCAAAATGCCTCACGAGCTTGGCTTCCTCTCAATAGATTTGACCTTCTTTCTTCTTCACATAAATGTGCCCTAAATTTCTCCTCCCACTTCAATGTTTGCATTTTTATCTCTCAATTATTTTTGGCAAATATCTCGTAGAGATAGCAAGACTTATTTTGGTGTACAAAAGAATGAATCCATGCTTTCCCGACTTTTTCTTTTCATTTTGCGGTTGATTTAAAATTTTGCATTTGATATTTGAATTTTGAATCAGTCCGTTTGCCCCAAACGGACACCGTTAGGATTTCAATACATTTTTTACTTTTTTTTCTCCCATTAGTGAAACGATGTCGTTTTCCTTTACTGCTGCTCCCAATATACGTGGTCCATTGCAGTCCCCTCATTTCCTTTGTGAGAGGACTGCTCAGGGACGGTCCGTTTGATGACCGTCCCTGCCCCAAATCCACCATTTATAGTGTTTGGCGATTCCAAAGCAACTATAGGGGGACCCACAATTTGGATGCAAAACGTCCACAGTGGTGATCTAAAGAGTCGTCCGCATCAGGTGCCAAAGTGCAACTGCTCTATTTGGGCCACATGACCTATGAATTATTCAATAAAAATATGTATAGAGAATACTAGCATTATGCCCATGCTATGCATGGGAACTATAATTTGCTTTAAAAAATTTAAAATTTAGCATAAAGTATTTAACAACTTTATTATTATAGAAAATTATTTAAAATTGTTATAATTACATGCAATTCAGTGATTTTTTGTTTGTTTGTTAAGTTTGAAAGCAATTTAAATCTGATTGCATTTCTTACAATAGTTTGTACACATAGGGGCTAGTAACATCACCAGTGTAATACATAGAGAAGAAATTGATAGATTTTTTTTCAATTTTAAGGTAGTAATGAATTTGGTAGAATTCTTTGACAATTGAAACTATTATAGATTTTTATAAAATTCTTAATAATTTGGAAAGATAACGAGTAAGGTGTATACTAAATTTAAAAGGAATTAAAAATAATTGTAAACTCAATAAAATTACTGAAGAAAGCTTCTATTGATAGTGGAACTGATAGTTTTTTATAGTTTAAAAAGTATTATATCCTTACTTAAACTCTTTCTAATAAGACAATAACTAAAAGTCTTTACTTGTATAACAGGATTGAGGGAAAATTTGTTATTTTACATTTTCCTAGTAGTCATGCATTGATGTTTCTCAACTTGTTAAACCATTTATTTAAATTTATAATATCCTATATACAAAAACATTTTACAAATAACAATATAGCAAATTTGCATCTAAAGGAAACATTAAAGTAGAAAATTTTACTTGGAGAGGCTTATTGATAAGTTAATTAAACGAAACTTTTTTCACTTGAAGGAAATGTTAAAATAAAGGCAAGTTTTTTGATAAGTTAGTTAAACAAAACATTTTTTGGTCTTAAATATAGGGATTTAAACATTTGGATTAAACAAACTAATAACCATTAAATATCATTACTTGAATTAATTAAATAATAAAATAATTCAAAATACTTAAGAAATAACACGTATGAAAGTATATATATATATGCTATTTGTCATTTGCAAAAATAATAAAATAATTCAAAATCCTTAAGAAATAACACACATGAAAGTATATATATGCTATTTGTCATTTGCAACTAAGGAAAACATTAAAGTGAAAGTAATAAATTTTACTTAGAGAGGCTTATTGATAAGTTAGTTTAATTAAACTTTTTTAACCTAAAGGAGATGTTAAAGTAAAATATTTATTTAGGCACGATTTTTAATAAATTAGTTTAGCAAAATATTATTCTTCCTAAAATATATAGTAATTTAAATATTTGAACTAAACAAACTGATAGTGATTAGATAACATTAATAGGATTAATTAAAAAGCAAAATAATCCAAAATTCTTGGAAAATGACACGTGTCATATTATGAGAACTCTTCTAAAAGACACAGGCGGTGAATAGTATATAGTATTGGTATACCAGACAGTATCCATCCTGGCTAAAATATTTGACCAATGTTGCAATGATTGGAATGATGCAGTTGCTATTAATTGGCTTCAGAAAAGCAATTCTAATTATCAATTTTTCCTATAGGTCACTTTTTATCATATATATATATATATGGATATTGAATGCAACATTCTTGGTTGCCTAAGGTTTAAGGTCTCAATTCTCAATGATATTACAATTCAATAAAGTTAATTAATAGAAGTTTCAAAGATTTCATTGATATTATCTCCTTTCAAAATAAAGTTCAATTAATTTGAGATCACTGTGTGTCTCTACTTGGAGTACAAATACCGCACACTCCATTTTTGTCTTAAAACTAAAAGCACTCTGAAGACCGAAGTCTTCTCTTAAAACTAAAAGCAGTCTTACCATTCGTTTGTTGAACCAATCACGTGATGAAATCACTAACCCTCATGAATGAGAACCAGCATAACTGTTGATTCTAAAGCACTAATTCGGCAATGGAGAGTAAAGGGAAAAGGTGAAGACCCCAGCAACAAGCCAAGCACCTTATTCATTGCTTTGGAAAGTAAAGCATCCAACTTTGCCAAGGAAGCCCTGCTCTACACGGATCGAGGGCTCATTATTTGTCACATAATTATCGTTTTTTCTGGTACCCATAAATATCTCAATGGTTAGTGTGAATGCATACATTGAATGCAGCAAATTACATATGCCTGTAGAATATAAGCATGAATTTGTACTGTAATCAATATGCAAATGAGAGTCACATTATGGTTAATTATCTCGAGCAATTATGTCTAGTAATTATTCAGGCTTTCTTTACCCGTTCAATGAGATTGAGACAAATGCACCGCAAAAGTTACTCTTTATCAAATTCATAACTGAAACAGTTTGACGAAAACAAGGGATGTGTAATTGTTGATGTCAAAATTGAAGCAAATGCATCTTTCAAGTTACTAATTCTCAGACTTCATTGGCCAATTTTTTTTTTCAAAGGAAAGAAAATTGGATTGGACCAATTCTCCATGAAAGTGACACAAAATCCTTGTTTTGTAAAGTTTAAAAGGGATCGAGTCTAAACAGTTTTAAATGGTTTTATAATAAAAACAAATTACTGATGATTATTCTCTTCAGAAAATAATACGTTCAAGTATTTGGGGTGACAAGTTTGGTAAACTGAGACACAAAGCTGTAAACCATCCACTTTATGTCTCTATTCTCAAACAAAATTGACAAGTAAAGCCTGATCAAGCTTAATTAAGCTCCATCAGTAAAACTATGATGAATAGTCTCAACATATTATGTTGTCTTTTCAAAACATTCATGCGTTGCAATCTTCCAAAAATTATTGAAGGTTAGAACCTATTAGATGTATTAAGAATAGTATCTCAATAAGCAAATGCATTTTCTTGTGTTCAATATTTGCGATCAATAAACCACCATTGTTTCAATGATTTCACTCTTTTTTAGTTTTGGCCACTTTATTAAAGCAGCGTGGAACATAGCAACAATTGAAAAAACTTAGTTAATTGCATGCCAATAAATAGATCAAATTATATTTCGATCAATAATTCACCTAGGCCCAACAACTAACCTTTTTGAAATGGTGTTCTCAAGCATTGTAGGTCACTGTGAGCGCTTTTCTAGCACAAGGATCAAGATGATCATAGTTTATATGATTCCAATTTTCATTGCCAGCTTGTAGCTCTGCCAATAGTATTTAAACAAATCTCAGTTTACTTCATGTACACATATAAAACTCTGTGCAGTTTATGAATATATGTATGTATGTATGCATGTATGTAATATATGTTTATATATAAGTATGTATAAATATATATAAGTATATATATACATAAGTACATATATGTATATATAAGTATGTGTGTGTGTATATCTACGATTCCAATTAAAAGAAACGAAAAGGAAAGATGGGGAAATTAGATGAAAGAGGGCAATAAAGGGCCGTAGTGCTTTTTGCTTTTCATTCTCATGAAACGCTTGCCGTTACCCCACTGCTTTTGTTAGTGGAACAGGCAAAGAATCTGAATAAAAGTGGATGGGCCCTTAGAAAATGAATAGTAGGCGGGAATGTAACTCATGATACTAATTATTGATTATGTGTTCACATCCAAGTACCATTTCAAGATAACTTGTTTTGAAGCCAAATATAACACATAGAATCATGTATCCAAACAAACCCAATGATACCAACGATCTTTTTTCCCCCTAAAAATCTAACCAAAAATTTTCAGTAACTCGTCATTTTGAGCATTTCACAATAAATATTAAGTAATAAGTATAATATTTAAAACTAAAAATTGAAAAATAAGTAAATATTAAAATAAAAAATTAAATAATTTGTATGATTTGATTAGACTTGATGAGTACTCCAGCATAATATTTTCAAGCTTGAGCTTGAATTTGCTACTCAAGCAGCGCAGTGCTCAACTCAACTCACTTGTACCTGTACTTTCCCTCACCCTTATAATCTAATACATGTCTCCTTCCACAACTAATGTGGGATTAAACACAACAACTAATATGTTTTAAGTCCAAATAGAAATGGAAAAAGATAAAATCACAAAATTGAGTCTGAACAAATTTCTACATCAAATGTAAATAAAAAAGCCTAAGTTTTAAACTCTGATGATAAATCTTATGTAACATAAACAAAAATTAAGTTGAAGTTTTCAATAAAACATTGGCAGCAAGTCTATAAATCTTAAATTGTAAAGATCAAACAACTATTTTTAATTGTGATGGAGATTTTTATTGATATTCAGGAAATTTCTTTTGTTATATCTCTTATGATTAATTTTGAAATGAAATAGAAGAATCTGACTTTTTTAATACAAAAATTAATTACTCGATTGTCAGGTGGGCAACAAATTCGGTAATAAACCTCAAAAATTTAAAATTTTGAGTAAGACATAGATGATCTAATTACTAAGATGACTAGTTTAATATTTTTATTACAAATGATTATTAGTTTTAGGATCTGTCTAACGGGTAGCCAGAGTTATAATTCTGATATTAAATTTTTGAAAAGATAAGATTAATTAGGGAAATTATATAAATATAAGAGAGGGTAATAATTGTTATTATGTGTATATACATGGTAGATTAGATGGAATAATAAGTGTGTTAATGAATGCCCATTGGACACTTATTAGAATGACCATTATTTTATTGGCCAATTTTTGCAATTACTAATTTGGAAATCACTTATGCAATTAACAAATCTAATCCCTACGGTACCTTGGACATTGCTCGGCTTATTTGATGTTAAAGAAGGTACATAGACAATTCAGTATTATAGGAAACATTTTTGTGTAGAAGTTTTGTCTTTGTGGAGTGGAAGTTTATCTTATTGGCTTTTTACTTTATTTTGGTTTAGTGTAATTGACCCTTTACGCTTTAGGCAAAGTTTTTGGGTTTTTTCAAGTAAAGACGAGTAAGATTTAAGAAGTAAGGAGAGAATAAGGGCATTTAAAGTTTTTATATATAGACGGTATATGCATTACTAGGTTTAGATACATAGCATATAGATAATAACTCGATTTTCAAATTCAAATTGAGATAATATAGGATGTATCTAAATTGGTGATATATATACTAACAGTGCAAGAAAGATTAATTCTTACTTTATTTACGTACACCTTCGACACAATCAATGTACAATTTCAGCATGAGCTTGGGTTGTAATGAATGTCAAGGTTAATCTTCGCCATAAATTGTCTCAAGCAATTCGGCCTAATAATTGAGACCTTTTAAATCCGTTCAAGTTGCTCTTTTTCAGTTTCATTGCCCAAACGATGTAATAGAAACAATCAATTTGTAGTAATGCTCCTTTTTGTGATAGGATTCAACAAAATGCATTGTTCAAGTTATTCTTTAACCCACGTTCAGTCATCACAATTTTTTTTACACATCAACCCCCCATGATATTGGACTAAACATTCTTTTGTTGTGTAATAG
The DNA here is from genome assembly GCA_023065735.1 of Coffea humblotiana. Lineage (NCBI taxonomy): Eukaryota > Viridiplantae > Streptophyta > Magnoliopsida > Gentianales > Rubiaceae > Coffea > Coffea humblotiana. Next base: position 4,646,394 of record CM041208.1, on the reverse strand, counting down.
ATTCCTCAATGATATTATAAATTAAATAATTTAATTAGAATTAATCTTTCCTCCATTGTCAGTTTAAATGAATGATAATTAATATAAAATTTAAAATTTAAAATTTTACTTTTACATACATATCATGAATCAAACATGATAATAGTGTATATAAGATTTGCTGTTTAAATTATTTGAAGTTTCAAGATTTCGTTGATTATTATCTCCTTCAAAATAAAAGTTAGATTAAAGTGAATTGTCCTTGTCGCTCTTGGTTGGGTACGGAACTAAGGGCGGGAGACCGCTAGGGAACGGTCCATCTGACGACCGTTCGCACCCTTAGTCCGTTGGGTACTGTACGTACAATCATTCAGAATTTTTTTCACAACAACGGGCCCCAGCATTTAATGAAAGACGACAATTCAAGTGAAAAAGCCAAGCAACTTCCACGCAAATAAACAAATAAATAAATAAATCGCCAACAAACCACTGCCACTGACACGGACTGTGGGCTCATAATCTGTCACATAATTATGCTTATATCCGAACATAAACAGATGCTGAAGCCAGGGTGAACAAAAACAAGGAATGTGTACAAAAATGCAGAATTCATGTTATCGTTAGCCTATGTTCTCATGAATATTGGACTCAACAGCCTTGGCTGTGTAAAGTAAATAGAAGTCTCAAAATTTCATTGATTATTTGATCCTTGAAAAAAAAATGTTTGATATGATTTGAGAATTGAGATCACAAATTTTTATTTACAGAGAAAAAAAAATTTGTCAATCTACTAGGATTACAAATACCATGTATGAGTGTTTTTTTTTACCATGGTTTAATTTTTTTCCCACAACAAAAGGCCCTACAGCTTTACTATGTCAGTAGCACTCTGAAGACCGAAGTCTTCTCTTAAAAGCAGTCTGCCATTCGTTTTGGTGATTCCTTCCGTCCATGAGACGTATTAGAGTTGCTTTTAAAAGCAGTCTACTATTCGTTTTGTTGATTCCTTCCTTGTGTCATGGGTGGCAGTTTATACCAAGGGAGGTATTATACTTTACCCTCCATGATATGCCATTGGAGTTTTTTTGCCGATTCTTCATTGTTTCATCGCAGAAAGCATCGCCACCTCCATCATCGATATCAAAAACACTTTCATCCTAATTCCAATCCCAAGCAAGAAATAATGGCTTGATGCTGCTGCTGTTAGTGCTACTATTCAGGTTGCATTGCAGACGGTTGTTTCCCTTGCCGCTGATCATGTTAATCTGGTTTCGTGAATTCCCAAAGGAGCTGGCGAGACTCAAAAAATCTGCTAAAATAATCCGAGGCTACTTGGCCGGTGCTGACGAGGCAAAATATAGCAATGATCCGAAGCTTCTTGCGGTGCAAAATTGGCTAGAGCAGCTGGAAGATGAGGTTTTCGAAGCTGAGAATGTGCTGGGCGAGCTCAACTATGAAACTCTTCGTCGGAAGGTGAAGTATCAAAATCACCCCATGAAGAAGAAGGTACTCTTCTGCTTTTCATTCTTTAATAAAATTGGTTTTCGTTGGAGGTTGGGTTCAATGATCAGGGAGATCAACACGAACCTTGAAAGCATCCATCAGAATGCCGAACGTTTCAGACTGCCCTACCAGCTCCAAGTTGAAGAATCAATCCCTACTATTGCTGCAGGAGCCACAACAAGCCAACAGACCGACTCTATTATCGTTCGAAGAGATGTCCTAGGAAGAGACAAGGATGAATCAGAAATAGTTAAGAAGTTGTTGACCGAATCTGAAAGTGTTATTTCAGTTATTCCATAACTGGTCCGCCAGGATTAGGAAAAACAACTCTAGCTAAAACCGTTTACAACAATTCACAGATTGATAACCATTTTGACAAAGAAATTTGGGTTTGTGTGGCTAAAAAAGTTGAAATCATGGAGCTCTTCAAAATGATTCTAGAATCGTCAACAGGAAAAAAGGCTGAAGTGGATGTTAGGAATGTAATAGTTCGAGGAATTCAAAATGAAATCAAGGAAAAAAGATATTTGCTTGTTTCTTGATGATGTATGGAATGATCAAGAAGTATTGCTGAATGACTTTTTCAGCACTTTGGCGGGACTCAATGCGAGAAAGGGAGCTGGTGTCTTGTTACCACTCGTCTGCACGAAGTGGCAAATATTCTGTCCAGACATCCGCAGATCAATTTTACTCGCCATGAGCTAGGAAAGCTATGCATGATGATTGCTGGCTATCATGAAAAAATGGGCAAATGTAGGGGAAGAAGTACCAAAAGACATAAAGAAGCTAGTTTTAAGAAGATGTGACGGTCTACCTCTGGCAGCAAAGTTAATTGGAGGTGTTTTATCTAAAAAGAGAAAAGAGGATTGGCTATCTATTTTGGAGGAGAGCCTCTTGAATGGAATCAGGGTGGGATCGAGCAAATACTTAAGGTGAGTTTTGATCATCTGTCACCTGCACCGGTTAAGAAATGTTTTGCATATTGCTCAATTTTTGATCAAGATACTGAATTGGATCAAGATCTACTGGTTGAGCTTTGGATGGCTGAAGGCTTTCTTCAACCGGATTCCCAAAATCAAATGATGGAGGGAATAGGATATGAGTATCTGAGAACTTTGCTGCAAACTTCCTTATTGGAAGAAGTAAAAGGGAAGAGGAGAACATGGTATAAAATGCATGATCTTGTGCATGATTTTGCAAAATCAATTTTGAATCGTAACAGCAGCAATCAGGACCGTTACCTTGCGGCATACTCACCCGAAAGAATCAATGAAAAAGCATCAGCTTCGCTTCGCACATTATTTTTGAAGGGTGGCATGGCTGATGATATGTTATCAAAGTTCAAATACTTGCATGTCCTAAAATTGTTTGGAGCAGATGTCAAAGAGTTGCCGACGTCTATTGGCAAACTAACACATTTGCACTTACTTGACATTTCAGGGTCTAGGATTACAATTTTTGCCAAAATCTCTTTGCAAACTTTACCGTTTGCAAACACTGAGAATTGGCAAGCTTGAAGAAGGTTTTCCAAAGAAGATGAGCAATTTGATTAGCATGAGACATCTTCACTATTTTGATTATGATAAAGGACGCAAAATCCAAATGCCATCCAGTATTGGACGATGGACTTGTCTTCAAACGTTAGAGTTCTTTAACATAGGTCGTCAAGAGAAAGGTCGTGGTATCCAGGAGCTTGGGACCTTGCAAGATCTTAAAGGCTCATTGGAGATCAGAAATCTTGAATTAGTAAATGGCAAAGATGATGCTAAACTGGCGAACCTATCTAAAAAGCCAAATCTGGATCAGTTGGTACTTGAGTGGGGCAGCAGGGATCAGGAAAGTGGATAAATGCGATGAAGATGTGTTGGAAGGTCTCAAACCTCACCCAAATTTAAAAGAGTTACAAATTTTGCAGTTCATGGGTGATCAGTTTCCACAATGGTTCATGAATTGACATCACTAGTGGGAGTTGCGGGTGGAGGGTTGCACAAGATGCAGAGAACTCCCTGCACTAGGACAACTGGCGTCCCTCCAACACCTATATCTGCGTGGATTGGAAAACACAACGTGCATTGGGCTTTCATTTTATGGTATTAGTGATGAGGAGGACAGAGGATCAGCAGGTTCAGGCACTATTAGAAGACAAACATTCTTTCCAGCCCTTAAAATTCTCTCTCTTAAAAGCATGACAAATTTGGAAGAGTGGAAGGACGCACATGAAGTGATGGATCCGTTTCCCGTGCTGGAAAATTTGTATATTTGGGATTGCCCCCAACTGACCACCATTCCAGCTCCAAGTCATTTCCCAAGTCTTGATATGTTGAACATCACAGACAATTGCCATGTTTTGCTGGCAGAACAGGTTTTGAGCACTATAGCCAATCTCTCGTCCCTTGAATTACGGAGTTGTTTTAGTCAATGCATCCAGTCTCTAAATTTAGTGAAACGACCAGACAGCAGCAGTTTGAGTATTATTGGCTGTGACAGTCTACCCACTGACATGCTTGAGCCGACTCTGTCTTTTTCCAACTCTTCAGCGTGTAGAATTGGAGTTTGCCAATAATATAACGACATTAAGAGGAATGAGTTGCACGGCTTGTCTTAAGAGATTGGAAGTCATTTACTGTAAGAATTTACAGGAGTTGCCAGAAGATCTTTATCAATTTCAAGCTTTAGAGCACTTGAAGATATGGAATTGCCCAGAAATTGAATCATTTGGATCAAATCCTAATAAAGGACAGAAAAGCCTCCTCAAGTCTCTTGTGACATTTGATATTGGCAGCTGCGGTGGATTAAAAAGATTACCAGTGGAAATGGTCGAGTCGTGTACATCTCTCCGAGAGCTGACATTGTTCGATTGTCCCAATCTGGTCTCCTTTCCCCTTGATTTGCGACGAACCCCTTCTCTCGAGACCTTCGCGTTACAGGAGTGTCCCAACTTGATTACGGAGATGCCTAGTGGATTTGGGCTATCTTACCAACTTAGGAAAGTGGAGATTGGTCCCGTCTCAGATGACTCTGTAGTGGAATTTGATTGGGCTGGATTAGCATCCTCATCGACGCTCCAGCACGTGGGTTTAATTGGGATGCCTGACACGAAATCTCTGCCACATCAGCTTCAAGACTTGACTAACATCACATCACTATCTCTAGAAAGACTTCGGAGCAATAAAAGCCTTACCAGATTGGCTCGGGAACCTTGCGTCTCTTGAAGACCTAACTCTGGAAGGTTGCGCAAAGCTTAAATATTTACCCTCCATGGCTGCCATGGATCGCCTCAAATTAGATGTCTGCAAATTAAATATTGTCCTCTATTAACCCGAAGATGCACTCCTCAAAGCGGCTCCGAGTGGCCCAAGATCTCTAATATTCCAGATCGTTTTATTCGTTAAAAGCCATCTCTCTGAGACATCCGGTAAGATTTCACCTCAAAATTTTAATTAATTGCTTCTCAGCATCTTATTCTATCCATATTTGTCCCTTACTCTTTTTCTCTGTAACTCTCTGTTTCTCTATTTATAAACTGGTGAAGATTACTTTCTCTTTCAGTTTATAAACTAATTCTTGTCATTAACAAAGTACAGTTACGAGCAAATTGGAAAGACAATAAAAATTGTGGATTTCATCTACTTTTCTGAACCATCGAAAAGATTGATAAGCATGGTAAAATTCACTACTATCTATGAACTTGGTACTGATTATTTGTCCACGAAATTCACTTATTTTTTTGACACTGATATTTTCCAAACAACATTAAAACCAATAAAATAGCAATTTTGGGAGAACATTACAATTTTTGTTTTACCGCTGGCATTTAATGGATGGATATGTTCTTAATCTTCACTGTTATCTCCTCTGTAGGGACTCTGCATTATGATTGCCATAAAATTAGCTCAATGTCGATCAAGTTGAAATTGTTTGCAGAGGAACTAGGGTGCTGTTAAAACTACAAATGTTTATCATCTTTCAAAATTTTTAAAGCTCAAAACTATATCTAGCTACTTTTCTGTTCTGTGAATTGGATTGATGATATTATGGCCTTGCAGGCAACAAGTGTCAGTGACGCAGAAAGCAGTCATAGTGCCGAAACATTGCAGAAGGCTCAAAAGTGTGCTCAAGGCAGAGTCAGCCTGGAACCTCTAAAGCATCTTGTTGCATTGTTCACATTCTCCAACTGCAACATGAGGCTGTGGTTTCCAATCTTTTTTGAAGAAAGATAAGGAGGTATGTGGTTTGGAAAAGTCTCCACCCAACTTACAAGAAGTACAAGTGAATTGGTCCAAGTTTGCAAGTATGTTTGAGTCATGTAATTGTGCATAAATGCAGGGTGATATCTGCACTAGTATGTGTTCTTTATGGCTTAATCAATGGAATTTAAGCTTAATTTTTGCTCCTAAGGATTTTGAGTGATAAATTGTTGCACTAGTTACCAGACCAAACCTTTCTGTGGCTCATGTTTCTACTTAATGTCATAACTGAAGCAACACTGTGATGTAATATTGTGATGTTTTTTCTTTCCAGAATTTGTTTAGGAAGCAGAAATCATGCTTTTTGGACAAAGAACACCAAGGTTCCCGTGTTGTTCTTATTAGAATGTCAGGAGGGAGAAGTTATTTTCACTTATCAGTCGGGTTTTGAAGATGGAAGGTAGTTATCTGTGATTTTTCCCGCCAGAATGCCATATATTGCTCAGAATGTGGAAATAAAGGTAAAAAATGTTGACTTGCATGTCTTTTGGGCTGTTTCAATGGCTTTTCCTTTTTTTTTTTTATCTATTTTCTGGAAGTGTTTAACAACATAAATCAAATACTGAACCTTTCTCCTTGTAGCATGCTGAAGACAGAGTGGCTTGTGCCAGGCCTGCAGAAAGTAGTATGGATGGAGAAGAATTAGAGGGGAGCATGGTGGCTGGTACTGGAGAGCTATCAAGGTACAAGACTTGCTTGAAGAAAACTGGACTTACTGATACTTTAGTTCCAGAGGTGAGAAGATTTGATGGAAAGAAGTTAGACATTGTAGACAGCATTGACGATCATTTGGACAGACATAAACGAAGCATGTGATTGCAGTGTCAATCATTCATTTGGGTGGAAACAGTTAAAAGATTTGGTGCTGCAATTGCAGAGGCTAGAATTCCTACATCCTCATTCAAACGTTCCCGCCAGATCTTGCAAGGCCTTTGTCAATTGGAGAACAGCTTATATCTTTCCACTCAAGAACAAGAGAGACTCATGGTACAACTGTGCTAACAGCTAGTCATTCCAGGTATTAGGCTCAGCGTTGAATTTGTTTTAGTCAAATAACATATCCTAAGTACTATCGTGGTTCTTAACTAACTTAATTATTTTGACATGTCTACTTCAAGATAAATAGTCACAATCCAAAAATTTGCAGTTTTGAATGATCAATAAACAGGTTTTGTTATTGTAGCATTCCATCTTTTGTTGTAACATGTAGGAAGCAATGATTTCTAAGCAAAAAATATATGGATGGTGATGTGGTAGAAATTTGTTCTCTTAAGGAGTGATGATCAATCTTCTAGAAAGCAATATGCGACAGAGTAAATGAACAGATATGTAGTCTCAGTGGATTAAACGTCTACTGTGTTTGTGTTGCAGTTGCCGTAACTTCAAATCAATCACATATAAAAATGAGCTTTGTACTTTGTGTTTTTGATGGCTTAATTGATACAACTTTGCTTAATTTTTGCTATTTAGGAATTTTTGTAGTACATTCTTCATAAGTTTTGAAGGTTTGACATGGCTAATTTTATCCTTAATATTACTGTAATGTAACATGGTGATGTGTTTTTCCTAAATCTGTTTGGGAAGCCGACTTCATCTTGTTGGAAAAAGAACCACATGGCTCCCTGTTGTTTTTTGTGAGAATGTCGAAGGGAATAAATTATTTGTCACTGACCAGGCAGGTTTCACAAATGAAGATGGTTACCAATTACAGTTATTTTGCTCATTAAATTGCATTAGCCTTGATGGAGACTTCTCAACACCAAACAAAAAAAACTGAAAGTGTTATGTCCTGTAGTGCTCAGAATGCAGAAATGAAGGCAATGATTTGGCTATATCTGAGATTTGTGAAGACCAATGAAGGTGGTAAATCAATAGTAAATGTTGCACAAGGGAGTTCTTCAAGGTGTTCATTCCACATGATAGAGGTACTGTGCCACAAGTCTCTTCTTCTAAGGTTAGATGAGCATATTTCAGCATAGCCATTGAAATGAAGTTGACAGTTTAACTCTAACAAATTCAACGAAGAAGGAAACTACTTGCCCACAACTTTAGAATAGTGACATTCTTTTGCTGCTTCCTTCTGAAAAAGGTTATCCTTTACTGGTCCTTTTTTGTCCCAAATATCTTTTGTGTTAGGAGAAATCAGTCTGCTCAAAAGAAGGTACTTAGAGGCTAAATCTGTTGATTATTGGTTTTGAATAATAATACATGAATGTTCAACCATGACTTTTTTGCTTGGGATTATTTTGCCAAAACTAGCTAAAATTAGGACCTCAATTTTTAAGCAGAGGAAGGATTATCATCTCACTCTTCTTCTAAGTTTTACATAGACATATAGCTTTCATTCTTATGTTCTATTAACATTGACATTCATGCAAATTTTATTGCCTTTGCTAATTTTTGCGTTCCATTTTTGGTTCATCCACTAATTGGTTAGAATGATCATCTTTCCATTACTAGTTGCTTATAGAGTTCTTTGCTTATTGTGAATTGTTATTGGATATCTATGTCAATATTTAAGACAGTCAGTGTCTAACAGGCTATGTTGGAACACGTACAAAGCAGCAGTTTTGAGCGGTAGTGTATGAATGCAGTTTCGATTGATTAAAAGTTTGCTTCTCTTGAAGTTGGCATGTCTTTCACATACATATGGAAGTGCCTAAAAAGTTTTCATGTATTTTGCAGGTTTCTTCTAATTTGATTTGCTTCAGACTGAGGAAAGCGTATCAAGGAACCAATTTGCTTGCATGGCTGAGACCAGTAGCCAATTTGGTTGATCTTGGTTCCATTATAAGCTCTCTGGATTCCTCTACTTGTCAATCGCATGAACATAGATCTTACATCACTGGAAGCATTGAATATGAGAGGATGAGAAGGCAAGAAAATTGGAAGCTAGTTGTTGGATTGTAGGTGGTGAAAAAGTCCTTCAATTCACATTTTCATTATTTGTTGCTATACTAAAGTTTTGCTCTATAGTACTGTATCCCAAAACTTCAATTTAACTATACTAAAAGTGTCGTACGCATGGCTGACTAGAATGCATGTATTACTCTAGTTTGGCTTACAGAGAGAAAGAGCATTGGCAACAGATACTTGAGAAATGAAAAGAGCTTGTCCCTTTCTTTGTAAGGGGTAGGCAGGATGTGGCGAGGTGTTGGGAGGGTGGAAGTATTAAAAAAAAGGCGAAATGAATAAGAAAATAAAAAGGCTTTTGTGGGATAATAAGCTTTTTCTTTGTAAAATCGCTTGGACATTATAAAGCATCATTTTTTTTAAAGGAAAAGGCATACATCTAGCAATTCAAAATACATATTTTTGCCATGATTTTTCAAGAAATAAGTTGCCAAAAGAAAAAATTTTGGTAACATTGAGCAGATTTATTTAAATTGTTTTATGAAGAAAAGAAAAGTATTTTTTATAGTTCCCAATTCATTCTTTATTAATAGTATCATAAACATAAAAATGAAATGATTATATTGAAATTGAATCAATCTTAGTCCAATAGTACGACTAGATTCAAAACTCAAGAACAAATGTAGAAAATTTGTTAGCTAGTTTTGCAACCTGCCCCTTTAATTTTAGTTGAGAAAATTTGTTATAGTAAAGTTGGAAATCAAATTTTAGTCCTAACTTTACCTATTTTGCAATTTTCGAATCCGAAGTTAAAAGAAAATGGAAAAATTTATAAATTATTCATCATAGAAGGATTTAATTGTTTTATCATACATGATACTAAGGAAAGATAACTATTGAAACAATTTACTGGAGTTGTATCCTAGGGGTTCATTGTAACCAACGCATTAAAAAAAAATTTTAACTGAAAATTTGAAAAGGACAAAATAATGAGAGCTTGTCCGAAATTGTGGGAGATACATATAAATAATGTAAATTAGAGATTGAAAAGATAAAGTTAAGAAGAAAAAATAAAAGTATTAAAAGTGTGAGAACACATCATGGAACATACTAATAGAGTTGCATTCAAGTTATACACGTATTCATAATATGCACATTATAACACAAGGGGTTGTTTGATAATCCCATTAAATACCTAAATTAATGCATTTTGTGCCTTTTCTATTAAATTTGTTTTATACCACAATTTTCTTACATATGAATGCATTGAGACCCACTTAACTCGGTATGCAAAGTTTCAAGTGAAAATTATATCACTTAATTTGCTGAATGTTGAATTATAACATTCAACCAAAAACATGCTCAGACTCCTAGACATTTCATACAGATACACATTGATTATTAGATTTTTTTCCCCCTTAAAGTATTGAACATTTCACTAATGTTGTTTATAAATTAAAACGTTTGACCCTATAAAAATTTTTAGGAAATATCACACTACACGCCTTAGTTTAAATGTTCTACATCTATCCCTACCCCAATTTCATAGTCTAAAAACTACATACTTGGTTGATAATCCAATTCAGTGTTTAAATTTAATGGATTCATATATTAAAATGTCAAACACATTTGATAACCAAAAAATTGAACATCTGAATATATTAAGTGGTACTAAATTTTTTAGGCAAACTTGTTCTCAAAATAAGTGATGAGCTATTTATTTATTGTTTAATATAATATACACTCAAATATATCAGATATTAGTATTTAAAACAATTCAATAACTTAATGAATTTCAAATTTCAAATTTCAGATATCAGATTTGGATTTCCAAACTGCAATTTTATCAATTGTACCCTTCTACACTATCTTTTCCTACTCAATACCACTATTTAACTTTACAATTAGCCAATGATTTCCCTATAATTGCTTTGAAATGCCACATGAACACTGTATATTTCTCATTCAATAACATTTGATCATGAATAAAATTCTTTATGACTAATGAACTGCATGGATTCCCTTTGTTGTTTAATAAGGTATCTTTGAAATATAAACATATTTTGCAATTCAAGGACAAAAATATATATTTCTTTAGATGAAAGGTTTTCTTTTCCACCTCCTATCAATTTCTTTAAATCATTTTTAAATTTCCAAATACTATACAAATAACGTTTTATTATAAATAAATGTTTGCACAGACAATTTTTTATAATTAGTACCAAATGCTATTATGTTTATTTTTCAACTATATGTAAAACTAAATATTTTTTCTAGAGTCTAAATTGTGAAATATTTGATTGAACCAAATTGTAGATTTGAAAAATTTGTTTTTCAATAGGAGTGAAGATGTAATGTAAATTATCTGCTTAGAATCTACATAAGAACTAAGGTTTAATGTAAAATTATCTGCTTAGAATCTACAATTACTACAATTAGTTTGACACCTGCCAAATTATTGCAAGAATTAGGGTTCCTTATTTTATTTTATGTTTGGACCTATTAAGTTAGGCGCTATTTTTTATTATTTTTTTGCTCCTATTAATTCATTTGCTTTGTCAGTTACATTATCCAGCCGTGCAATGTTTCACAGCAATCATATGTTGGATTAGCCGCTGTGTAGATTTTTGGTGTCAACTTCTGTACCATAAATGCAGAATCCCGCACATGAACTCTATGTAAAGGACAATTCTAATTTTTTTCCTATCGTATGCACTTTTATTTAAAAAAAAAAGCAAATACATCACAACCAAATAATTTTCTTCTTGCCAGTTGTTGAGTAATTTATAGACGCGAAATTGAAGTCTCAAACAACAAACCGACAAGTAAAGTTTAAGGTCTCAACTCTCAATGATATTACAAATTAAACAAAGTAAATACAAGTTTCAAGATTTCAAATAAGGATTTTTAAAATGCCTCAATAAAAAGTACCAACGACATGAATAAAACTAGCATAAAGGAGAACTCCAAATTTCTTTTTTTTTTTATCCTATGTATTTTTATTTCAATAAAACTAGCCTATACATCACAACTGAATAATTTTCATCCTACTAGTTCTTGCATTCATTTATAGATGCAAAATCAGAGCCTTAACAAGAAAACAGCCTGATTAAGGTCCATCAGGAAAACTATGAATAATTTCGATGTATTGTGTTGTCTTTCAAAGTATTCATGTGCTGCAATCTTCCAGAAATTATTGGGAGGCTAGAACCCACTAGATGGCTCATGAATACTGCTTCGATGAGCAAATACCATTTTCTTGTGGCCAACATTTGGCGATCAATAAACCACCATTGCTTCAATGGCTTCACTTTTTTATCAGTTTTGGCCACTTCATTAAAGTAAATGATTAGCCAATTGCATGCTAGTAAACAGATCAAACTATATTCCAGTCAATAATTCACCAAGGCCAACAACTAACCTTTCTGAAATGGGTAGCCCACGCATTGTAGGACATTGTGAGTGCCTTTGTGGCACAAGGATCAAGATGATCATAGTGTATATGATTCTAATTTTCATTGTCAAATTGAAGCTCTGCTAATAGTATTCAAACAAATCTCAGTTTACACTATGTACACATATAAAATTCCATGCAATTAGGAATATATGTGTGGTGTGTCATATATATAGGTGAAATTTAGGTGTGTTAATGAGTACTCATTGGACACTCCTTAAAAAAAACCTTTAGTTTTATTGGCCAAATTTTTGCAATTACCAACTTGGAAATCCAGTTATGCAATTAACAAATCTAATCCCTACGGCACCGTGAACATTTGCTGGACTTATTTGATCTAAAAGAAGGTACATAAGACAACTCAATATCACTAGGAAATATTTTTGGGTAGAAGCTTGTCTTTGTGGAGTGGACAGTTTATCTTGTTAGGCTCTTTACTTTATTGTGGTTTAAGTGTAATTAACCCATTTCCATTTTAGGTAAAGTTTTTGGTTTTTTTTTCCAAGCAAGAGAAGTGTAAGATTAAGAAGTGGGATGAGGATAGGGAGAATTTAAAGTTTTCATGCACTGATGATATATGTACTAGCGGATTTATATACATATCATATAGACAAATTTTTTTATTTTTTGAGGATGCATTCAAAATTGGTCGGTATATATAAAAAAGATTATATCTATTTGGTTGTGAAAACAGTTTCTTTTTTCCCTCTTGGCTGGATACTGTGCACTACTATTCGCACAATCATTTGGATTTTTTCCACGCAACAGGGCCCGGTATTCAATGAAAGAAAGTGAAGGGGTTTAAGGTAGTGAGGTAGTTACTTTGGGTTTAAGATCCACGGAAAAGCTGTTCTGTCACCGATTGGCTAAACGGTGTTTCTCTATGGATCCTCCTTAAATTGCTTTTGGACCGTCTTTCTGATGCCTCCTGCGTCAGTCTAATTGAGTGTGTGTGCGTGTGTTTCTACCCGCTTGTGGAAGGAAAAAAAAAAGGAATATCCAAGTGAAATGCCAATTGAATAACATTCAATTTGCCAGCAAACCATTTCCTACCACTACACGGATTGTGGGTCATGCATGGGATAATTCATGATTTCATGTACACCTTCGACACAATCATGTACAATTGCAGCATGAGCTTGTGTTGTAATGAATGTCAAGGTTAATATTCACCATAAATAGTCTCAAGCAATTCGGTCTAATAATAATAGAGACCTTTTAAAATCCGTTCAAGTCACTCTTTTTTCAGATTCATTTGGTCAAACGATATGACAGAAACAAGGAATTTGTATTAATTCCCCTTTTGTGATAGGATTAAAAAAATGCATTGTTCAAGCTATTCTTAGCCAACGTTTTATTCATCACAATTTTTTTAAACATACTAGGATGTAGAATGGGAGTAGCACACCAATTCCCCCCATGATATTGGACTCAACATTCTTGGTTGCGTAAAGTTTAAGGTCTCAATTCTCAATGATATTACAAATTAAATAAAGTTAATTAATAGAAGTTTCAAGATTTAATTAATAGAAGTTTAATTAACAGAATATTAGAATTATTAAGTAGCACTGAATTTTCTAGAAAAAATTTGCTCCAAAAAATAAGTGATAAACTATTCACTTATTATTTTATATAATATACATTCAAATATTCATATTTAAGTACTTAAGAGTTCAACAACTTAATATATTCAGATTTCAAATTTCATATTTCAATTTTATCAAATGCACCCAAAGTTGAAGATGACAAGGTTGACTAGATAATAGAATCCTTCAATTTTGTTCCCTTAAACAAAGTTAGTTTCTAAAAAGTTTGTTAGGCTGTATTCTTCATTCTAAAGGTTGTATTCCAGGTTTAAACATCCCATGAAATCTGGTAGACTCGTCATTCTTTATTTTTTATTTATCTTTTTTTGGGAGATTGTCAAAGAAAAAAGAAGTACTAACGAACTGAAATTACTGTTCAGGAAAAAAAGAACGTTCCTAACTATCCGTAGACAATGCAATTTTTGTTTAAATTTTTTGGTTAAGATAAAAATAAATTAGTTTTGACAAATTAAATTAAATCATATTAAATTTGGTCAAATCCATTAACTTTTGGGGTGACAAGTTAGGCCAGTGCCATGTTGGTCCTCAATATAAAGGTGTAAGGTCCATTTAAATTGAAGCGGATTAATTAATTTATTAATTCAACTTAGACTATCTAGGGCCGATTTGTTATTAAAACCCAAATTAAGTAGGTTTCTTGGGTTACAAGTCACTCAAATTATAGAAGGATTCTGGAGGATTCTTGAATACCAAGTCTACATATTTTGGCTATAAAATAGAACATAGATTGAATCCCTAAATTACTTCTGACCTCTAGATTGGATATATATTTGCTTTCTGTACATATAAGGTTTACTTTAAGGTAAGAACTTATTTGGAATTTTTAATTCAAGTAGATAACCTAAACAAAAAGGAATATTTGGAGTATAATGTATCATGAATTTTCCAATTAAACTCTCAGATGTTGAAGTCAAGTATGAGCAGGCAGCAGATCTAGGCAATTCTTTTTTAAGACAGAAATTCTTTTGGAGCACTTAGAGGTCCCTTTTTCCCAAAGAAAATTCCTTCCTTATTAAATGTTAATCCCACTGAGATTTTTTTACATTTTTTCCATAAAACTCTATTCCATCCAAAACTCACGACTGAATTAAAAATTAGTAATCTCTAAGTTAAATCATTTTACTTAAATTGCTATTCGATACAAGTATCAACCGACATGCAACGCACGCATTTCTAGTATAATCTAAAAATGAAAAGATCATAGATCCAATTGTTTTTAATTGGTGATGGAGATTAATATTAGTCTTGCAGGGAAATTTGTTTGTATTATATCTCTTCTAATTAATTTAAAAATGAAAAAGCAAAATCTGACTTTGGCATTACAAAATTTGATTACTCGATTATGAGTTGGTCAACAATTACGGTAATGGACCTCAAAGTTTGGAATTTTGGGTATAGATGGACCAGTTTTAGTATTTTGGCGTTGCATTTACAATGACTACTTTTATTGGCCAATTTTTGCAATAACTAATGTGGAAATCACTTACCAATAAACAAATCTAATTCCTTTCCCTCTTGGCTGGATACTGTACTACTACTCGTACAATCATTTAGATTGTTTTCCACACAACAGGCCCCAGCATTCAATGAGAGAAGATGAAGGCCCCAGCACCAAGAAAATTCATGTGAAAATGCCAAGCAACTTCCGTGCAAGTGAACAATATTCAAGCGAGATTTTTAAATGTGTAGTAAAAGCAGCAACAACAAATTTTTTCTTTTTTTTTTCCCTTTTCTTTACATTCATTATCAATGCGAAGTTGGAGTCTCAAACAACAAATTGACAAGTAGAGCCTGAGTGGGTGTCACTACATTATTGTACGTACAATCATTCAGATTTTTTTTCCACGCGACGGCCCAGCATTCAATGAGAGGGACGACAACTAACGGTTTAATTTTTTTCCACAACAAAGGCCCACAGCACTCTGAAGACCCAAGTCTTCTCTTACTATTTGTTCTGGCGTCTCATTCCTTCTCTCATCGAGAAAGCATCCCCATTTCCATCATCGATATCAGAAACACTTCATCCTAATTCCAATCCCAAGCGAGAAAAAATGGCTGATGCTGCTGTTAGTGCTACTATTCAGTTGCATTGCAGACGGTGGTTTCCCTTGCCGCTGACCATGTTAATCTGGGTTCGTGAATTCCCAAAGGAGCTGGAGCGACTCAACGAATCTGCTGCAATGATCCGAGGCTTCTTGGCTGGTGCCGACGAGGACATGCATAGCCCGACGTGCAAGATTGGCTCAAGCAGCTGGAAAAAGAGGTTTTCAAAGCTGACAATGTGCTGGACGAGCTCAACTATGAAAATCTTCGTCGGAAGGTGAAGTATCAAAATCAACTCATGAAGAAGAAGGTATTCTTCTGCTTTTCATTCTTTAATAAAATTGGTTTTCGTTGGAGGTTGGGTTCAATGATCAGGGAGATCAACATGAACCTTGAAAGAATCCATCAGAATGCCGAACGTTTGGGACTGCCCTACAAGCGCCAAGTTGGAAGAAGCATTCCCTACTATTGCTGCTGGAGCCACAACGAGCCGACAGACCGGACTCTACTATTCTTCGAAAGATGTCCTAGGAAGAGACAAGGATGAATCAGAAATAGTTAAGAAGTTGTTGGCCGAATCTGAAAGTGTTATTTCAGTTATTCCCATAACTGGCATGGGTGGATTAGGCAAAACAACTCCAGCTAAAGCCGTTTACAAAAATGAACAAATTGTTGGACATTTTGACAAAAAAATTTGGGTTTGTGTGGCTGAAGAAGTAGATAAAATCGAGGTCGTCTTCAAAATGATTCTAGAATCGTTAACAGGAGAAAAGGTTGAAGGGGATCTTAGGGAGGTAATAGTTCAAAAAATTCAAGATGAACTCAAGGAAAAAAGATATTTCCTTGTTCTTGATGATGTGTGGAATGATCAAGAACTATTGTTGACAGACCTTTTCAGCACTTTGGCGGGACTCAATGCGAAGAAAGGTAGCTGGTGTCTTGTTACTACTCGTCTGCAAGGCGTGGCAAATATTCTATCTAGACATCCGCAGATCAATTTTACTCGCCATGAGCTAGGAAGGCTATGCAATGATGATTGCTGGTCTATCATCAAAAATGGGCAAATGCAGGGGAAGAAGTACCAGAAGACATAAAGGAGCAAGTTTTAAGAAGATGTGACGGTCTACCGTCTGGCAGCAAGGTTAAATTGAGGTTTGTTATCTAGAAAGAGAGAAAGAGAATTGGCAATCTATTTTGAAGGAGAGCCTCTTGAATGGAGATCAGGGTGGGATCCAGCAAATACTGTAAGGTGAGTTTTGATCATCTGTCACCTGCACCGGTTAAGGAAATGTTTTGCATATTGCTCAATTTTTTATCAAGATGCTCAATTGGAACAAGATCTACTAGTTGAGCTTTGGATGGCCGAAGGCTTTCTCAGACCGGATTCCCAAAATCAAATGATGGAGGAATAGATATGACTATCTGAGAACTCTGCTGCAAACTTCCTTATTGGAAGAAGTAAAAGGGAGTGGAGAACATGGTATTAAATGCATGATCTTGTGCACGATTTTGCAAAATCAATTTTGAATTGTAACAGCAGCAATCAGGACCGTTACCTTGCAGTATCCTCACTCTCGAAGAATCAATTGGAAAAAGCATCAGCATCGCTTCGCACACTATTTCTGGAGGGTGGCATGGCTGATGATATGTTATCAAGTTCAAATACTTGCATGTCCTAAAATTGTTTGGAGAAGATGTCAAAGAGTTGCCGACCTCCATTGGCAAACTAAAACACTTACACTTACTTGACATTTCAGGCTCTAGGATTACAACTTTGCCAAAATCTCTTTGCAAACTTTATCATTTGCAAACACTGAGAATTGACATGCTTGAAGAAGGTTTTCCAGAGAAGATGAGCAATTTGATTAGCATGAGACATCTTCACTATTTCATTATGATAAAGGACGCAAAATCCCAGATGCCATCCAGTATTGGACGATGGATTGTCTTCAAACGTTAGAGTTCTTTAACGTTGGTCATCAAGAGGAAGGTCGTGGTATCCAAGAACTTGGGACCTTGCAAGATCTTAAAGGCCCCTTGGAGATCAGAAATCTTGAATTAGTAAATGGCAAAGATGATGCTAAACTGGCGAACCTATCTAGAAAGCCAAATCTGGATCAGTTGGTACTTGAGTGGGGCAGCAGGGATCAGGAAAGTGATAAATGCGATGAAGATGTGTTGGAAGGTCTCAAACCTCACCCAAATTTAAAAGAGTTACAAATTTTGCAGTTCATGGGTGATCAGTTTCCACAATGGTTCATGAATTTGACATCACTAGTGGAGTTGCGGGTGAAGGTTTGCACAAGATGCAGAGAACTCCCTACACTAGGACAACTGCCATCCCTCCAACACCTATATCTGTGTGGATTGGAAAACACAATGTGCATTGGGCTTTCATTCTATGGTATTAGTGATGAGGAGGACGGAAGATCAGGAGGTTCAGGCACTCTTAGAAGGCAAACATTCTTTCCAGCCCTTAAAATTCTCTCTCTTGAAAACATGAAAATTTGGAAGAGTGGAAGGAGGCACATGAAGCGATGGATGTGTTTCCCGTGCTGGAAAAGTTGTATATTAGTGAGTGCCCCCAGCTGACCACCATTCCAACTCCCAAGTCGTTTCCACATGTGATGGATGTTTTGGAAATCAAAAAGAATTGCCACGTTTTGCGGGCAGAAAAGTTTTTGAGCAATATAACCGCACTCTCATCCCTTAAATTACGGGGTGGTCAGTGCATGGAGTCTCTAAATTTAGTGATACGACCAGAGGGCAGTTTGAGTATTGTTGGCTGTGACGGTCTACCCACTGACGTGGTCGAGCGACTCTATCTTTTTCCAATTCTTCAAAGTGTAGAATTGTCGCATTGCCCTAATATAACAACATTAAGAGGAATGAGTTGCGCTGCTTGTCTTAAGAGATTGGTAGTCATTGGTTGTGAGAATTTACGGGAGTTGCCAGAAGATCTTTATCAATTTCAAGCTTTAGAGCACTTGGAGATAACGCGTTGCCCGGAAATTGAATCATTTGGATCAAATCCTAATAAAGGACAGAAAAGCCATCTTAAGTCTCTTGAGGGATTTATAATTGATGGGTGCGATGGATTAAAAAGATTACCGGTGGAAATGTTCGAGTCGTGTACGTCTCTCCGAGTGCTAGAGTTGTTAAATTGTCCCAATCTGGTCTCCTTTCCCCTTGATTTGCAACGAACCCCTTCTCTCGAGAGCATCTGGTTAGACAGCTGTCCCAACTTGATTACCAAGATGCCTAGTGGATTTGGCTATCTTACCAGCTTAAGGAAAGTGCTGATTGGTGGCATCTCAGATTACTCTACAGTGGAATTTGATTGGGCTGGACTAGCATTTTCATCAACACTCCGGCACGTGGGTTTAGATGGGACGCCTGACACGAAATCTCTGCCACATCAGCTTCAAGACTTGACTAACATTGGATCACTATTTCTACAAGACTTCGGAGCAATAGAAGCCTTACCAGATTGGCTTGGGAACCTTGCGTCTCTTGAAAAACTCACTCTGTTCGATTGCAAAAAGCTTAAATATTTACCCTCCATGGCTGCCATGGATCGCCTCAAATTAAGATGCCTGGAAATTTATTATTGTCCTCTATTAACCCAAAGATGCACTCCTCAAAGCGGCTCCGAGTGGTGCAAGATCTCTAATATTCCAGAGCGTGATATTTGTTAAAAGTCATCCGGTAAGATTTCACCTGAAAATTTTAATTAATTGCTTCTCAGCATCTTATTCTATCCATATTTGTCCCTTTTTTTCTCTGTAACTCTCTGTTTCTCTATTTATAAACCGGTGAAGATTACTTTCTCTTTCAATTTATAAACTAATTCTTGTCATTAGAGTTACGAGCAAATTGAAAGACAATAAAAATTGTGGATTTCATCTACTTTTCTGAACCATCGAAAAGATTGATAAGCATGATAAAATTCACTACTATCTATGAACTTGGTACTGATTATTTGTCCACGAAATTCACTTTTTTTTTGACACTGATATTTCCAAACAACATTAAAACTAATAAAATAGCAATTTTGAGAGAACATTACAATTTTTGTTTTTACCGCTGGCATTTAATGGATGGATATGTTCTTCATCTTCACTGCTATCTCCTCTGTAGGGACTCTGCATTATGATTGCCATAAAATTAGCTCAATGTCGATCAAGTTGAAATTGTTTGCAGAGGAACTAGGGTGCTATTAAAACTATAAATGTTTATCATCTTTCAAAATTTTTAAAGCTCAAAAACTATATCTAGCTACTTTTCTATGCTGTGAATTGGATTGATGATATTATGGCCTTGCAGGCAACAAGTGTCAGTGACGCAGAAAGCAGTCATAGTGCCGAAACATTGCGGAAGGCTCAAAAGTGTGCTCAAGCAGAGTCATCCTAGAACCTCTAAAGCATCTTATTGCACTTTTCGCATTCTCCAGCTGCAACATTAGGCTGTGGTTTCCAATCATTTTTGAAGAAAGATGAGGAGATATGTGGTTTGGAAAAGTCTTTCACCCAACTTACAAGAAGTACAAGTGAATTGGTCCAAGTTTGCAAGTATGTTTGAGTCATGTAATTGTTCCTAAATGCAGGCTGATATCTGCACTAGTATGTGTTCTTTATGGCTTAATCAATGGAATTTAGCTTAACTTTTGCTCCTACGGATTTTGAGTGATAAATTGTTGCACTAGTTACCAGACCAAACCTTTCTGTGGCTCATGTTTCAACTTAATGTCATAACTGAAGCAACACTGTGATGCAATATTGTGATGTTTTTTCTTTCCAGAATTTGTTTAGGAAGCAGAAATCATGCTTTTTGGACAAAGAACACCAAGGTTCCCGTGTTGTTCTTATTAGAATGTCAGGAGGGAGAAGTTATTTTCACTTATCAGTCGGGTTTTGAAGATGGAAGGTAGTTATCTGTGATTTTTCCCACCAGAATGCCATATATTGCTCAGAATGTGGAAATGAAGGTAAAAAATGTTGACTGCATGTCTTTTGGGCTGTTTCAATGGCTTTTTTTTTTTTATCTGTTTTCTGGAAGTGTTTAACAACATAAATCAAATACTGAACCTTTCTCCTTGTAGCATGCTGAAGACAGAGTGGCTTGTGCCAGGCTTGTAGAAAGTAGTATGGATGGAGAAGAATTAGAGGGGAGCATGGTAGCTGGTACTGGAGAGCTATCAAGGTACAAGACTTGCTTGAAGAAAACTGGACTTACTGATACTTTAGTTCCAGAGGTGAGAAGATTTGATGGAAAGAAGTTAGACATTGTAGACAGCATTGATGATCATTTGGACATACATAAACGAAGCATGTGATTGCAGTGTCAATCATTCATTTGGGTGGAAACAGTTAAAAGATTTGGTGCTGCAATTGTAGAGGCAAGAATTCCTACATCCTCATTCAAACGTTCCCGCCAGATCTTGCAAGACCTTTGTCAATTGGAGAACAGCTTATATCTTTCCACTCAAGAACAAGAGAGACTCATGGTACAACTGTGCTAACAGCTAGTCATTCCAGGTATTAGGCTCAGCGTTGAATTTTGTTTTAGTAAAATAACATATCCTAAGTATTGTCGTGGTTCTTAACTAACTTAATTATTTTGACATGTCTACTTCAAGATAAATAGTCACAATCCAAAAATTTGCAGTTTGAATGATCAATAAACAGGTTTTGTTATTGTAGCATTCTATCTTTTGTTGTAACATGTAGGAAGCAATGATTTCTAAGCAAAAAATATATGGATGGTGATGTGGTAGAAATTTGTTCTCTTAAGGAGTGATGATCAGTCTTCTAGAAAGCAATATGTGACAGAGTAAATGAACAGATATGTAGTCTCAGTGGATTAAATGTCTACTATGTTTGTGTTGCAGTTGCCATAACTTCAAATCAATCACATATAAAAAATGAGCTTTGTACTTTGTGTTTTTGATGGCTTAATTGATACAACTTTGCTTAATTTTTTCTATTTAGGAATTTTTGTAGTACATTCTTCATAAGTTTTGAAGGTTTGACATGGCTAATTTTATCCTTAATATTACTGTAATGTAACATGGTGATGTTTTTTTTCCTGAATCTGTTTGGGAAGCAGACTTCATCTTGTTGGAAAAAGAACCACATGGCTCCCTGTTGTTTTTGTGAGAATGTCAAAGGGAATAAATTATTTGTCACTGACCAGGCAGGTTTCACAAATGAAGATGGTTACCAATTACAGTTATTTTGCTCATTAAATTGCATTAGCCTTGATGGAGACTTCTCAAACACCAAACAAAAAAACTGAAAGTGTTATGTCCTGTAGTGCTTAGAATGCAGAAATGAAGGCAATGATTTGGCTATATCTGAGATTTGGAAAGACCAATGAAGGCGGTAAATCAATAGTAAATGTTACACAAGGAAGTTCTTCAAAGTAGTTCATTCCACCAGATAGAGGTACTGTGCCACAAGTCTCTTCTTCTAAGGTTAGATGAGCATATTTCAGCTTAGCCATTGAAATGAAGTTGACAGTTAACTCTAACAAATTCAAGGAAGAAGGAAACTACTCGCCAACAATTATAGAATAGTGACATTCTTTTGCTACTTCCTTTTGAAAAAGGTTATCCTTTACTAGTCCTTTTTTTCCCAAACATCTTAAGTGTGTTAGGAGAAATCAGTCTGCTCAAAAGAAGGTACTTAGAGGCTAAATCTATTGATTATTGGTTTTGAATGGTAATACATGAATGTTCAACCATGACTTTTTTGCTTGGGATTATTTTGCTAAACTAGCTAAGATTAGGACCTCAATTTTTAAGCGGAGGAAAGATTATCGTCTCACTCCTCCTGAGTTTTACATACATATAACTTTCATTCATATGTTCTATTAACATTGATGTTCATGCAAATTTTATTGCCTTTGCTAATTTTTGCATTCCATTTTTGGTTCATCCACTAATTGGTTAGAATGATCATCTTTTCGCCACTAGTTGCTTATAGAGTTCTTTGCTTATTGTGAATTGTTATTGGATATCTATGTCAATATTTAAGACAGTCAATGTGTAACAGGCTATGTTGGAACACGTACAAAGCAGCAGTTTCTGAGCTGTAGTGTATGAATGCAGTTTCGATTGATTAAAAGTTTGCTTCTCTTGAAGTTGGCATGTCTTTCACATACATATGGAAGTGCCTAAAAAGTTTTCATGTATTTTGCAGGTTTCTTCTAGTTTGATTTGCTTCAGACTGAGGAAAGCGTATCAAGGAACCAATTTGCTCGCATGGCTGAGACCAGTAGCCATTTTCATTATTTGTTGCTATACTAAAGTTTTGCTCTATAGTACTGTATCCCAAAACTTCAATTGAACTATACTAAAAGTGTCGTACACTTGGCTGGCTAGAATGCATGTATTACTCTAGTTTGGAAAAGAGCTTGTCCCTTTCTTTGTGAGGGGTAGGCAGGATGTGGCGAGGTGTTGGGAGGGTGAAGTATTAAAAAAAAAGGCGAAATGAATAAGAAAATAAAAAAGCTTTTGTGGGATAATAAGCTTTTTCTTTGTAAAATCAGTTGGACATTATAAAGCATCATTTTTTTTTAAGGAAAAGGCGTACATCTAGCAATTCAAAATACATATTTTTGCCATGATTTTTCAAGAAATAAGTTGCCAAAAGAAAAAATTTTGGTAACATTGAGCAAGATTTATTTAAGTTGTTTATGAAGAAAGGAAAAGGATTTTTTATAGTTCCAATTCATTCTGTATTGATAGTATCATAAACATAAAAATGAAATGATTATATTGAAATTGAATCAATCTTAGTCCAATAGTACGACTAGATTCAAAACTCAAGAACAAATGTAGAAAATTTGTTAGCTAGTTTTGCAACCTGTCCCTTTAAATTTAGTTGAGAAAATTTGTTATAGTAAAGTTGGAAATCAAATTTTTAGTCCTAACTTTACCTATTTTGCAATTTTCGAATCCGAAGTTAAAAGAAAATGGAAAAATTTATAAATTATTCATCATAGAAGGATTTAATTGTTTTTATCATACATGATACTAAGGAAAGATAACTATTGAAACAATTGACTGGAGTTGTATCCTAGGGGTTCATTATAACCAACGCATTAAAAAAAAATTTTAACTGAAAATTTGAAAAGGACAAAATAATGAGAGCTTGTCCGAAATTGTGGGAGATATATATAAATAATGTAAATTAGTGATTGAAAAGATAAAGTTAAGAAGAAAAAATAAAAGTATTAAAAGTGTGAGAACACATCATGGAACATACTAATAGAGTTGCATTCAAGTTATACACGCGTTCATAATATGCACATTATAACACAAGGGGGTGTTTGATAATCCCATTAAATACCTAAATTAATGCATTTTGTGCCTTTTCTATTAAATTTGTTTTATACCACAATTTTCTTACATATGAATGCATTGAGACCCACTTAACTCGTATACAAAGTTTCAAGTGAAAATTATATCACTTAATTTGCTGAATGTTGAATTATAACATTCAACCAAAACATGCTCAGACTCCTAAACATTTTCATACAGATACACATTGATTATTAGATTTTTTTTCCCCCTTAAAGTATTGAACATTTTCACTAATTGTTTATAAATTAAAACGTTTTACCCTATAAAAATTTTTAGGAAATATCACACTACACGCCTTAGTTTAAATGTTCTACATCTATCCCTACCCCAATTTCATAGTCTAAAACTACATACTTGGTTGATAATCCAATTCAGTGTTTAAATTTAATGGATTCATATATTAACATGTTCAAACACATTTGATAACCAAAAAATTGAACATCTGAATATATTAAGTGGTACTAAATTTTTAGGCAAAACTTGTTTTAAAAAATAAGTGATGAGCTATTTATTTATTGTTTAATATAATATACACTCAAATATATCAGATTTAGTACTTAACAATTCAATAACTTAATGAATTCAAATTTCAAATTTCAGATATCAGATTTTAGATTTCAAACTGCAATTTTATCAATTGTACCCTTCTATACTATCTCTTTCCTACTCAATATACTATTTAACTTTACAATTAGCCAATGATTTCCTTATATTGCTTTGAAATGCCACATGAACACTGTATATTTCTCATTCAATACATTTGATCATGAATAAATTCTTTATGACTAATGAACTTCATGGATTCCCTTTGTTGTTTAATAAGGTATCTTGAAAACATAAACATATTTTGCAATTCAAGGACAAAATATATATTTCTTTAGATGAAAGGTTTTCTTTTTCACCTCCTATCAATTTCTTTAAATCATTTTTAAATTTCCAAATACTATACAAATAACGTTTTATAAATAAATGTTTGCACAGACATTTTTTATAATTAGTACCAAATGCTATTATGTTTATTTTTCAACTATATGTAAAACTAAATATTTTTTGTAGAGTCTAAAATTGTGAAATATTTGATGAACCAAATTGTAGATTTGAAAAATTTGTTTTTCAATAGGAGTGAAGATGTAATGTAAAATTATCTGCTTAGAATCTACATAAGAACTAAGGTTTAATGTAAAATTATCTGCTTAGAATCTACAATTACTACAATTAGTTTTGACACCTGCCAAATTATTGCAAGAATTAGGTTCCTTATTTTATTTTATTTTTGGACCTATTAAGTTAGGCGCTATTTTTTATTATTTTTTTGCTCCTATTAATTCATTTGCTTTGTCAGTTACATTATCCAGCCGTGCAATGTTTCACAGCAATCATATGTTGGATTAGCCGCTGTGTAGATTTTTGTGTCAACTTCTGTACCATAAATGCAGAATCCCGCACATGAACTCTATGTAAAGGACAATTCTAATTTTTTTCCTATCGTATGCACTTTTATTTTAAAAAAAAAGCAAATACATCACAACCAAATAATTTTCTTCTTGCCAGTTGTTGAGTAATTTATAGACGCGAAATTGAAGTCTCAAACAACAAACCGACAAGTAAAGTTTAAGGTCTCAACTCTCAATGATATTACAAATTAAACAAAGTAAATACAAGTTTCAAGATTTCAAATAAGATTTTTAAATGCTCAGTAAAAGCACCAACGACATGAATAAAACTAGCATTAAGGAGAACTCCAAATTTCTTTTTTTTTTATCCTATGTATTTTTTATTTCAATAAAACTAGCCTATACATCACAACTGAATAATTTCATCCTACTAGTTCTTGCATTCATTTATAGATGCAAAATCAGAGCCTTAAACAACAAACAGCCTGATTAAGGTCCATCAGGAAACTATGAATAGTTTCGATGTATTGTGTTGTCTTTTCAAAGTATTCATGTGCTGCAGTCGTCCAGAAATTATTGGAGGCTAGAACCCACTAGACGGCTCATGAATACTGCTTCGATGAGCAAATACATTTTCTTGTGGCCAACATTTGCGATCAATAAACCACCATTGCTTCAATGGCTTCACTTTTTTATCAGTTTTGGCCACTTCATTAAAGTAAATGATTAGCCAATTGCATGCTAGTAAACAGATCAAACTATATTCCAGTCAATAATTCACCAAGGCCAACAACTAACCTTTCTGAAATGGTAGCCCACGCATTGTAGGGCATTGTCAGTGCCTTTGTGGCACAAGGATCAAGATGATCATAGTGTATATGATTCTAATTTTCATTGTCAAATTGAAGCTCTGCTAATAGTATTCAAACAAATCTCAGTTTACACTATGTACACATATAAAATTCCATGCAATTAGGAATATATGTGTGTGTGTCATATATATAGGTGAAATTTAGGTGTGTTAATGAGTACTCATTGGACACTCCTTAAAAAAACCTTTAGTTTTATTGGCCAATTTTTGCAATTACCAACTTGGAAATCAGTTATGCAATTAACAAATCTAATCCCTACGGCACCGTGAACATTGCTGGACTTATTTGATCTAAAAGAAGGTACATAGACAACTCAATATCATAGGAAATATTTTTGGGTAGAAGCTTGTCTTTGTGGAGTGGAAGTTTATCTTGTTAGCTCTTTACTTTATTGTGGTTTAGTGTAATTAACCATTTCCATTTTAGGTAAAGTTTTTGGTTTTTTTTTTCCAAGCAAGAGAAGTGTAAGATTAAGAAGTGGGATGAGGATAGGGAGATTTAAAGTTTTCATGCACTGATGATATATGTATTAGCGGATTTATATACATATCATATAGACAAATTTTTTATTTTTGAGGATGCATTCAAATTGGTCGGTATATATAAAAAAGATTAATATTATTTGGTTGTGAAAACAGTTTCTCTTTCCCTCTTGGCTGGATACTGTGCACTACTATTCGCACAATCATTTGGATTTTTTCCACGCAACAGGGCCCGGTATTCAATGAAAGAAAGTGAAGACCCCATCATCAAGAATATCCAAGTCTGGGTTTAAGGTAGTGGGGTAGTTACTTTGGGTTTAAGATCTACGGAAAAATTGTTCTGTCACCAATTGGCTAAACGGTGTTTTCTCTATGGATCCTCCTTAAATTGCTTTTGGACCGTCTTTCTGATGCCTCCTGCGTCAGTCTAATTGAGTGTGTGTGCGTGTGTTTCTACCGCTTGTGGAAGGAAAAAAAAAAGGAATATCCAAGTGAAATGCAATTGAATAACATTCAATTTGCCAGCAAACCATTTCCTACCACTACACGGATTGTGGGTCATGCATGGGATAATTCATGATTTCATGTACACCTTCGACACAATCAATGTACAATTGCAGCATGAGCTTGTGTTGTAATGAATGTCAAGGTTAATATTCACCATAAATAGTCTCAAGCAATTCGGTCTAATAATAATAGAGACCTTTTAAATCCGTTCAAGTCACTCTTTTTCAGATTCATTGGTCAAACGATATGACAGAAACAAGGAATTTGTATTAATTCCCCTTTTGTGATAGGATTAAAAAAATGCATTGTTCAAGCTATTCTTAGCCAACGTTTATTCATCACAATTTTTTTAAACATACTAGGATGTAGAATGGGAGTAGCACACCAATCCCCCCATGATATTGGACTCAACATTCTTGGTTGCGTAAAGTTTAAGGTCTCAATTCTCAATGATATTACAAATTAAATAAAGTTAATTAATAGAAGTTTCAAGATTTAATTAATAGAAGTTAATTAACAGAATATTAGAATTAATTAAGTAGCACCGAATTTTCTAGAAAAAATTTGCTCCAAAAAATAAGTGATAAACTATTCACTTATTATTTAATATAATATACATTCAAATATATCATATTTAAGTACTTAAGAGTTCAACAACTTAATATATTCAGATTTCATATTTTATGTTTCAATTTTATCAAACGCACTCAAAGTTGAAGATGAACAAGGTTGACTAGAGAATATAATCCTCTATTTTGATCTCTTAAACAAAGTTAGTTTCTAAAAAGTTTGTTAGGCTGTATTCTTCATTCTAAAGGTTGTGTTCCAGGTTTAAGCATCCCATGAAATCTGGTAGATTCGTCATTCTTTATTTTTATTTATCTTTTTTTGGGAGATTGTCAAAGAAAAAGAAGTACTAACGAACTGAAATTACTGTTCAGGAAAAAAAAGAACGTTCCTAACTATCCGTAGACATTGCAATTTTTGTTTAAATTATTTGGTCAAGATAAAAATAAATTAGTCTTTGATAAATTAAATTAAATCATATTAAATTTTGTCAAATCCATTAACTTTTGGGGTGACAAGTTAGGCCAGTGCCATGTTGGTCTCAATATAAAGGTGTAAGGTCCATTTAAATTGAAGCGGATTAATTAATTTATTAATTCAAAATAGACTATCTAGGCCGATCTGTTATTAAAACCCAAATTAAATAGGTTTCTTGGGTTACAAGTCACTCAAATTACAGGAGGATTTCTTGAATACCAAGTCTACATATTTTTTGCTATAAATAGAACATAGATTGAAATCCCTAAATTTACTTTCTGACCTCTAGATCAAATATATTATTTGCTTTCTGACCTATAGGGTTTACTTTAAGATAAGACTTATTTTGTATTTAATTTCAAGTAGGAAAACCTAAACAAAAATAAAATATTTGGAGTAGATTGTAGATGAATTTTCCAAATTAAACTCTCACATGTGAAGTCAAGTATGAAAGCAAGCAGCAGATCAGGCAATTCTTTTTTAAGACAAGAAATTCTTTTGGAGCACTTATATAGGTTCCTTTTTCCCAAAGGATATAAAAACAAGAAGAAATAGTTCTTTTCTCCAAAAAAGAATTTCATAGTCCAATATTCCTTCTTATGGGTACGGCAATGGGTAGGGTCTTCCTTATAAAGTAATCACTGAGATTTTTTACAGTTGAGCTATGTTCGTAAACTCTATTCCATCCAAAAAACAACATTGCAATAAAATTAGTAAACTCTAAGTTAATCATTTTAACTTAAATTCATGAACAAGTTATCAACCGACGTGCAACGCACGTATTTTCTTGTATATCTAAAATGAACAGATCATAGACCTAACTGTTTTTAATTGTGATGGAGATTAATATTAGTCTTAAGGAATTGTTTTGCTATTATATCTCTTCTAATTAATTTTAAAATGAAAAAGCAAAATCTGACTTTGGCATACAAAATTTAATTACTCGATTATGAGTTGGTCCAACAATTACGGTAATGGACCTCAAACGTTTGAAAACAGTTTCTTTTTCCCTCTAGGCTGGATACTGTACGACTACTCGTACAATTGTTTTCCACACAACATGCCCCAGCATTCAATGAGAGAAGATGAAGGCTCCAGCAACGAGACAATTCAAGTGAAAAAGCCAAGCAACTTCCGCGCAAAAACAATTAAAAAACAATTGCCAACAATCTGTCACATAATTATCGTTATGGGTTAACAAAAACAAGGAATGTGTACAAAAATGCATAATTCATGTTATTGTTAGCCTTGATATTGGACTTAATAGCCTTGGCCGTGTAAAGTTTAGAGTCTCAATTTCTCAATGATATTACATATTAAGTCATAGAAGTCTCAATTTGACAAAAAAAATGATATTACATATTAAGTAAAGTAAATAGAAGTCTCAAAATTTCATTGATTATTATTTCCTTCTACAAAAAAGTTTGATATAATTTGAGAATTGAGATCACAAAAAAAATTTCTCTGTAATAAAAAAAAGTCAACTACTAGGATTACAAATATCATATGTGACGACTACGGTTTAATTTTTTCCACAACAAAGGCCCCACAGCTTGACTAAGCCAATAGCACTCTGAAGTCTTCTGTTACTAGCAGTCTACCGTTCGTTTTGGCGATTCCTTCCTTATCTCATCACAGAAAGCATCCCCATTACCATCATCGATATCAGAACACTTTCATCCTAATTCCAATTCCAAGCAAGAAAAAATGGCTCATACTGCTGCTATTGCTACCATTCAGGTTACATTGAAGACGGTTGTTTCCCTTGCCGCTGATCATGGTAATCTGGTTCGTGAATTCCCAAAGGAGCTGGAGAGACTCAACGAATCTGCTGAAATGATCCGGGGCTTCTTGGCCGGTGCTGACGGGAAAATGCATAGCCCAGGGGTGCAAATTTGGCTCAAGCGGCTGGAAGAAGAAGTTTTCAAAGCTGGCAATGTACTGGACGATCTCAACTATGAAAATCTCCGTCGGAAGGTGAAGTATCAAAATCAACCCATGAAAAGAAGGTACTCTTCTGCTTTTCATTCTTTAATAAAATTTGTTTTCGTTGGAGGTTGGGTTCAATGATCAGGGATATCAACACGAACCTTGAAAGGATCCATGGGCATGCCAGAGGTTTGGGACTGCCCGACAAGCGCCAAGTTGAAGAAGCATTCCCTACTGGAGCCACAGCAAGCCGACAGACCGACTCTAAGATTGTTCGAAGTGATGTCCTAGGAAGAAAAGAGGATGAATCGAAAATAGTTAAGAAGTTGCTGACCGAATCTGAAAGTGGTAGTATTTCAGTTATTTCCATAACTGGCCCGCCAGGATTAGGAAAAACTACTCTAGCTAAAGCCGTTTTCAACACTCCACAGTTTGATAATCATTTTGACAAAAAAATTTGGGTTTGTGTGGCTAAAGAAGTTGAAATCATGGAGCTCTTCAAAATGATTCTAGAATCGTCAACAAGAAAAAAGGCTGAAGTGGATAGTAGGGAGGTAATAGTTGAAGGAATTGAAACTGAACTTAAGGAAAAAAGATGTTTGCTTGTTCTTGACGATTTGTGGAATCATCAAGAAGTATTGTTGAATGACTTTTTTCAGCACTCTGGCGGGACTCAATGCAAAGAAAGGGAGCTGGTGTCTTGTTACTTCTCGTCTCCATGAAGTGGCAATTGTTCTGTCTAGACATCGGCGGATCAATTTTACTCGTCACCACCTAAGAAAGCTATACGATGATGACTGCTGGTCTATCGTGAAAAATTGGGCAACTGTAGGGGAAGAAGTGCCAAAAGAATTGGAGCCTTAAGGAAGCAAGTTTTAAGAAGATGTGACGGTCTACCTCTGGCAGCAACGTTAATCGGAGGTTTGTTATCTAAAAGAGAAAAGAGGATTGGATATCTATTTTGGAGGAGCGCCTCTTGAATGGAGATCAGGGTGGGGATAGAGCAGATACTTAAGGTGAGTTTTGATCATCTGTCACCTGCACCGGTTAAGAAATGTTTTGCATATTGCTCAATTTTGATCAAGATACTGAATTGGAACAAGATCTACTAGTTGAGCTTTGGATGGCTGAAGGCTTTCTTCAACCGGATTCCCAAAATGAAAGAATGATGGAGAAAATAGGATATGAGTATTTGAGAATTTTGCTGCAAACTTCCTTATTGGAAGAAGTAAAATATGGGAGGAGAACAAGGTATAAAATGCATGATCTTGTGCATGATTTTGCAAAATCAATTTTGAATCGTAACAGCAGCAATCAGGACCGTTACCTTGCGGTGTACTCACCCGAAAGAATCAATGAAAAAGCATCAGCTTCGCTTCGCACATTATTTTTGAAGCGTGGCATGGTTGATGATATGTTATCAAAGTTTCAAATACTTGCATGTCCTAAAATTGTTTGGAGAAGATGTCAAAGAATTGCCGACCTCCATTGGCAAACTAATACACTTACACTTACTTGACATTTCAGGCTCTATGATTAGAACTTTGCCAAAATCTCTTTGCAAACTTTATAATTTGCAAACACTGAGAATTTACATGCTTGAAAAAGGTTTTCCAAAGAAAGATGAGCAATTTGATTAGCATGAGACATCTTCACTGCGATGATGATCATACAGGACGCAAAATCCAAATGCCATCCGGATTGGACGATGGACTTGTCTTCAAACGTTAGAGTTCTTTAACATAGGTCATCAAGAGGAAGGTCGTGGTATCCAAGAACTTGGGACCTTGCAAGATTCTTAAAGGCTCCTTGGAGATCAGAAATCTTGAATTAGTAAATGGCAAAGATGATGCTGAACTGGCGAACTTATCTAGAAAGCCAAACCTGCATCGGTTGGTACTTGGTTGGGGCAAAAGGGATCGGGAAAGTTGGATAAATGTGATGGAGATGTGTTGGAAGGTCTCAAACCTCACCCGAATTTAAAAGAGTTACATATCAGGAATTTTAGGGGAGATCAGAGTCCACAATGGCTTGTGGAATCATCAACACTAGTGGAATTGCACTTAATAAATTGCAGAGAACTCCCCACACTGGGACAACTGTCATCCCTCCAACATCTTGATGTATTGGAAATCAGAGAGAATTGCAATGTTTTGCTGGTAGAAGAGGTTTTGAGCAATGTAACCGCACTCTCGTCCCTTGACTTAAGGGGTGGTGGTCAAATCATGAGGTCTCTAAATTTAGTGAAAGGAGTCAAAGGACCAGAGAGCAGTTTGAGTATTAGTGGTTGTAACAGTCTGCCCACTGACATGCTCGAGCGACTCTGTCTTTTTCCAATTCTTCAAAGTGTAGAATTGAGGGATTGCACTAAAATAACAACATTAAGAGGAATGAGTTGCGCCGCTTGTCTTAAGAAATTGGTAGTCAAAGATTGTGAGAATTACAGGAGTTGCCAGAAGATCTTTATCAATTTCAAGCTTTAGAGCACTTGGAGATATGGGAGTGCCCGAGAATTGATTCATTTGGATCAAATCCTAATAAAGGACAGAAAAGCCTCCTCAAGTCTCTTGAGCGATTTATAATTGATGGGTGCGATGGATTAAAAAGATTACCGGTGGAAATGTTCGAGTCGTGTACGTCTCTCCGAGTGCTAGAGTTGTCATATTGTCCCAATCTGGTCTCCTTTCCCCTTGATTTGCGACGAACCCCTTCTCTCGAGGCCTCCGGTTAGACAGCTATCCCAACTTGATTACCGAGATGCCTGGTGGATTTGGCTATCTTACCAGCTTAACGGAAGTGCGGATTGGTCCCGTCTCAGATTACTCTGTAATGGAATTTGATTGGGCTGGATTAGCATCTTCATCAACACTCCGGCACGTGAGTTTAAGTGGGATGCCTGACACGAAATCTCTGCCACATCAGCTTCAAGACTTGACTAACATCACATCACTATCTCTAGAACACTTCGAAGCAATCGAAGCCTTACCAGATTGGCTTGGGAACCTTGCGTCTCTTGAAGACCTAACTCTGTGGGGTTGCGAAAAGCTTGAATATTTACCCTCCATGGCTGCCATGGATCGCCTCAAATTAAGACGTCTGGAAATTTATTATTGTCCTCTATTAACCCAAAGATGCACTCCTCTCTAATATTCCAGATCGTTTTATTCATTAAAAGCCATCTCTCTGAGACATCTTATTCTATCCATATTTGTCCCTTACTCTTTTTCTTTGTAACTCTCTGTTTCTCTATTTATAAAATGATGAAGATTACTTTCTCTTTCAGTTTATAAACTAATTCTTGTCATTAACAAAGTAGAGTTACGAGCAAATTGAAAGACAATAAAAATTGTGGATTTCATCTACTTTTCTGAACCATCGAAAAGATTGATAAGCATGGTAAAATTCACTACTATCTATGAACTTGGTACTGATTATTTGTCCATGAAATTCACTTATTTTTTTTGACACTGATATTTTCCAAACAACATTAAAACCAATAAATAGCAATTTTGGGAGAACATTACAATTTTTGTTTTTACCGCTGGCATTTAATGCATTGATGTGTTCTTAATCTTCACTATTATCTCCTTTGTAGGACTCTGCGTTATGATTACCATCAAATTAGCTCAATGTTGATCAAGTTGAAATTATTTGCAAAGGAACTAGGTGCTGTTAAAACTATAAATGTTTATCATCTTTCAAAATTTTTAAAGCACAGAAACTATATCTAGCTACTTTTCTGTTTAAATTGTCCGTGACGCCGATGACCGACTAAGGTCTATTTTCCCATATGGATGGGTAACCAAGTCAGCAAGTAATCCATTAATTAAGTAACTAAGTTCCTTTTTTTGTAAGGGGAAGGCAAGATGTGGGGACGGGTTGCGAGAGTGAAAAATTTTAAAAAGAAGGGGGCGAAAAAGAATAAGAAAATAAAAAGCTTTTGTGGATAATAAGCTTTTCTTTGTAAAATTACTTGAACATTATAAAGCATCTTTTTTTTCTTTGTGAAATCACTCGAACATTATAAAGCATCTTTTTTTTAAGGAAAAGGCATACATCTACCAATTCAAAATACATATTTTTGCCATGATTTTTCAAGAAATAAGTTGCCAAAAGAAAAAATTTTGGTAACATTGAGCAAATAAATTTAAATTGTTTACGAAGACAAGAAAAGGATTTGTTATAGTCCCAATTCATCCTGTATTGATAGTATCATAAACATAAAAATGAAATTATTATATTCAAATTGAATCAATATCAGTCCAATAGTACGACTAGATTCAAAACTCAAAACAAATGTAGAAAATTTGTTAGCTAGTTTAGCAATCCGTCCCTTTAAATTTAGTTGAGAAAATTTGTTATAGTAAAGTTGAAAATCAAATTTTTAGTCCTAACTTTAACTATTTTGCAATTTTTGAATCCAAAGTTAAAAGAAAATAGAAAAATTTATAAATTATTCATCATAGAAGGATTTAATTGTTTTTATTATACATGATACTAAGGAAAGATAACTATTGAGACAATTTACTAGAGTTGTATCCTAGGGATTCATTATAATCAACGCATTAAAAAAATTTTGTAACTGAAAATTTGAAAAGGACAAAATAATGAGAGTTTGCCCGAAATTGTGGGAGATATATATATAAATAATATAAAATAAGTGATTGAACATATAAAGTTAAGAAGAAAAATAAAAGTATTAAATGTGTGAGAACACATATGAGGAAAGGATTGACAGAGTGGCATTCATGTTAGCGCTTTTTTTTTTTTCAAGTGTAAGCAGCAGAATTCGAACCCAAGACCTCTTACTTATACTTCCTCTCTCCCGTACCATCCAATCCATCCCTCCCCCTAGAGTTGCATTCAAGTTATACACGTATTTATAATATGCACATTATAATGTAAGGGGGTGTTTGATAAACCCTATTAAATACCTAAATTAATGCATTTTGTGCTTTTTCTATTAAATTTGTTTTATAACACAATTTTCTTACATATGAATGCATTGAGACCTACTTAATTCCACTAATGTTGTTTATAAATTAAAACTTTTTATCCTATGAAAATTTTTAGGAAATATCACACTACGCGCCTTAGTTTAAATGTTCTACATCTATCCCTACCCCAATTTCATAGTCAAA
>CM041208.1:4137724-4610871 GCA_023065735.1 Coffea humblotiana | reverse complement strand
GATTTGGCATTCTAACTTTAAAGCGGCAAACGTTGTCATTTTAGCCATGTGCAGTGAATTTTCCACATTGAAAAGGGTGTTTTAAGTTTTGCAAATAAATATGTTTCACATGGTAGGACTAACTCATCAACATCAACAGAGAGCGATCGTGAATGATCACTCTTGGGTTCTCTTCCCTTACCCTTGCTAGTGGCTGAAATTAAAGCCCAGCTTGATTTGGCATTCTAACTTTAAAGTGGCAAACGTTGTCATTTTAGCCATGTGCAGTCAATTTTCCACACTGAAAACAGCAATTTTCCATAATTTTCCATAAAAACGGCAATTTTAGCCGGGTGCACTTGCGAGTTATACCCGCCCCAAGTAAATTTTCCATAATTGTACGTTCAACGTCGGTGCCTAAACTCCTTATAGGCTAGGTGTCGTTTTCTAGTTTTCAATCCTCTGTCACGCTTTTGGTTTCACTTGTTATCCTAGTTTCCTATTTTTGAATTTCTTGTTTCAATTTTTATCATTTTTTTTCAATATTTTGGTCATGTTTAATTTTTGGGTTAATTACAAAAACCTTCCTGGAGCTTTCTAATAATTTCACCTGGCGTCCCTCTAAGTTTAAAAAATACACTGACCCCTTCTATTTTAAGGTTCGTGGTAACAAATTTACCCCTATTAGAAAAAGTGAATGAAAAAGGTTAAATGGAAATCCTAAAAACTAACATTATTCCGAAATTACCCTTAAGGCTCTCACAAGAAATTATGACATGCAATGTACTTTGAAAAATGGAATAGTAAAAGAAGAAAAAGTAAAAATTAGTCCAATCCTCTTAGTAGAAAAACAAGAATGAAGAAGTCCTATAATATTTGTTGACCTGTAAGCCTAATATAACCATTGCACGTGCACCGTTCTTTCTGGTGAGGAACTAGATAAAAAAAAGGTGGTAACACAATATAAATTAAAATGCAATTTCCCATTAAATTAAGAGGTAATAAGTTCTTTGCTTTTAAGTGCAGCAAGCAAAGAAACTAAAGGCCCAAGCACACTTTTTCAAAGCACAAGGATGACAAGTTATAGAGAGAACTCATTTCAACTAGCAACATACTTGAGGAGCAACAATTGAATTTGTAGTTCCCGTAGAAAAACAACAATAAAGTTTCCAAAAGACAAAACAATGTATACAAATTGTAAATTTTTTCCTAGCAGAATTTTAGAAGTGAGAAGGGGGTAGGAGGGTCTCAATCTTAGCCACAAGACCAAGATCTCCTCGAACTTTTTCCATAATAAAATACTACTTTTTCCATTGGTGATTGTTTTAATAAAATGATCATTTTGAGTAAAATAAAAGAAGAACTAATATTTTGCAAATTCACCTCGATTTGAAGAAGCTGTTTCACTAGGGGTATCATAGACAATTTTGGCCCTCTAATTATGCTATTTTGTCCCATCAAATTGACAAAGGAGGTTAGTTAATTTTTAAGATTAGAGGGGTGCTATGTGAAATTGTCAAAAACTTCAAGGGATGTTTCTGAAATTATCCATTAATTTTTCCTTGCAACTTATTATTTTGGTACATTACCACGTGATTGGAAGCTTGACTCGAGCTTGAGTTGGCCTGCCAAGCTAGTCAAGTCAAGCAATTTATATAGCTACTTGGCTTGTTGGTTCGTCGAGCCAACAAATTTGTA
Organism: Coffea humblotiana; assembly: GCA_023065735.1. Taxonomy (NCBI): domain Eukaryota; kingdom Viridiplantae; phylum Streptophyta; class Magnoliopsida; order Gentianales; family Rubiaceae; genus Coffea; species Coffea humblotiana. Next base: position 4,609,194 of record CM041208.1, on the reverse strand, counting down.
TATTTGTATATTTTATATTTTTAGTGGTGAAATTACATATACATCTCCTGTATTTTTTTAATTTATTAATGGTGAACTGTCCATTTTACCTATTTTAAAAAAATAAAAATTATTTTTTATTCTCATTTGAGCTCAAGTAGGTTTGCACTCAAATTTGACAAGACTCGAATTCAAACTCGACTATGCTTGAACTGTTGTTCGAGCTCTTGTTTTAGAGTGCAAGTTGGACGAGTTCAAGTTTGAATTCAAGTCTTATAAAATTGAGTCATGTTCAACTCGTTTAGGTTAAAACTTGACTCTTGACTCTTTTGCAGCCCTACATATGATATCCTCACACACGCCAAGAAATAGAGAGTGAGATAGAGATTGAAACAAGAAATGGATATGCCAAATGTCTAAGCTAAGGTATTTGCACACATTGGAATATGTTCTCACTTTGTACATTGTTGATGAGTTAGGGTTTGTTTGATAATTCAACTTAATGTTGAAAATTAATTGATTGAAAACTTTTGAATTCAGCATGCTTGATAACTGAAATGCCTAACTTAATGTATTAAGCACCACTTAATTTGTGTACAAAATTTTAAGTAAAAATTTTGGACTAAATTTTCTAAGTTGATCACACATAATACATTTCTCACACATATAACACACTCACATATGTTTTCGCACAAAGTATATATTTGCTCTCATTGTATTCGACACACACATATATACATGCAGACACAACAACATACACTTAAGTACTATCTCTCAATTATTTAATTAGTTTTCTCACACGAAACATTTTTCTTTCTTAACAAATATACAAATAAAGACAATTTTTTAGGGTGAATGTATAATATTGTGTGATATTTCAATTTAGTGCTATAATTCAATTACTTATCAAACACATATGTTTATCAATTTGGTGACTTAATATTTTCAGTATTTAATTTTTAAATTTCAATTTTCAAACTTTAGTTTTATCAAATAGGGTCTTAGGCCCTATTAGATGACCCAATTCAGCACTTAAATTTAATGGAATCATATCTTAACATGTCCATATGTGTTTGATAACCAAAGCTAGAACATCTAAATTAATTAAGTGGTACTGAATTTTCTAGACGAAATTTGCTCCAAAAAAATAAGTGATAAGTTATTCACTTATCACTTAATGTGATATACATTCAAATGTATCAAATTTAATATTTAATAATTCACTAATTTAATGGATTCATATTTTAGATTTCAGATTTCAAATTTCAGTTTTTAGACTTCAATTTTATCAAATGCACTCTTATTCTATATACACTCTTGCACAAAGTATACATTTGCTCTCGTTCTATTCGACACACATAAATACACATGCAGACACACACAAATACACACACACACACTTAAGTACTATCTCTCAATTGTTTAATTATTTTCTCTCACACAAAACACTTTTCTTTCTCTCCAAATATGCAAATAAAGACAATTTTTTTAAGGATGAAAGTATAATATTTGTGTGATATTTCAATTTAGTACTATAACTCAGTTAGTTATCAAACATATATCTTTATCAATTTAGCAACATAATAATTTCACTATTTAATTTTTGGATTCCAGAATTGAGATTTCAAGCTTTAGTTTTATCAAATAAGCCTTAGTCTGTAGTAAGACTAACTCATCAACAGCGGCATAGTCCCGTGTTTCACATGTTTTTAAAGAACTCTAGGTTTTGTCTAACAGTCATATATTCGCTCATCGGAATTTGGCAACATGTTTTACTTGTATGGTAAGAATAACTCATCAACATCAACATGTATAGAGTAATCGTGAATTATCACTGTTGGATTCCCATCCCTTATCCCGTGCTATAGGCTGATGTTAGAGCCCCTTTTTGGTTGGCATTCTACATTTAAAACGCCAAATATTGTTATAATAGCGATGTGCATGTACCTCTGGAGTTAATTTTCCACACTTAAAACGCCCAAAAGAATACACCAGTCAGGTGCATGTACTTGTGAAGTTAATTTTGCATACTCAATTATACGTCTCCCAAGTCTGTGGCTAATAGTCCTCATGTATAACTACAAAACATGGTAGGTGTCATTTTCTAGTTTTCAATTCTCTTTATCACATTTTTTGCTCCACTACTTTTTTATTTTTTGATTTATTTTTCAATCTTTATCATTTTTTAGTTTTTTCGTCATTTTTAATTTTTTAAACAATTTCAGAAACTTCCCTTGAGGTTTCTGATAATTTCACCAAGCACCCCTCTGATTTCAAAAATTAAACTGACCTCGCTGACTTTATGGTTCTTTGTTACAAATTTACCCCTGGTCAGAAAAAAATGAATGAAAGAGTTGAAAGGAAATTCTTAAAAAACATCATTCCAAAATTACCATTAATGTTCTCACAAGAAATTATGACATGCAATATACTTTAAAAAATAGAAGAAAAAGTAGAAACTGGTCTGATCCTCTTAGTAGGCAAACAAGAACGAGGAAGTCTCATATCTGTTGACTGGTAGTCCCTATACAACAGTTGCATGTGCAACATTGTTTCAGGTGAGGAACTAGATTGAAAAAGAAAAGGCTGGTAATGGAACATAAATTAACATGCAATTTCCTATTGAATTAAGAGGTAATAAGTTCTTAGCTTTTAATTGCAGCAAGCGAAGAAACTTAAGGCCAAACCACAGTTGTTCAAAGCACAAGGATGGTAGGTTATAGAGAGAACTCATTTCAACTGGCAACATGCTTGAGGATAAAAAATTGAATTTGTAGTTGTGGTTATAAGAGTTTCCAAGAGCCAAAACAATGTATACAAGTTTTACGTTTGCAAAAAAAAAAAAAACACTAATAATTTGCAAAATCACTTTTATTTGAAAAACTATTTCACTAATGGTATTATAGAGAATTTGGGCTTCTAATTATGATATTTTGTCCTATCAAACTGACATAGTAGGTTAGTGTAATTTTCATAATTAAAGGGGTGCTATGTGAAATTGTCGTAAATCAATCTCAAGGGAGGTTTCTGAAATTATCCCTTAAGTTTTTGTTGCAACTCTTTTTGGGTGTATTAAGATGTGATTAGAGTTGTAAACAAATTGAGCTTGCTCATGAAAGCTCCACTCAAGGTCAATTTGACTTGGTGACCAGTTGGATCGAGCCAAGTGTATAGATATTCAATTTTTTAGCTCAGCAAGCCGTATCGAATTTGTATATTTTTTATAGTTTATATTTTTAGTGGTGAAATTACATGTATGTCCCTTATATTTTTATTATTTTATTAGGATGAAATATTTACTCGAACTCAAGTTCAACTAGGTCAAACCGGAGAAAAAAGAAATCATGGAAAATTTACAGAAGCAAAAAAGTTAAAATTGAGCAGCTAAAAAAAAATTTAAAACTCTCAAATTTAAAGGACCAATGTTTCATCTTAAAATTGAGAGACAAAAAAGTATAAAGCTCAAACATCAAGGACTAGATTTGTAATTTGCCCACTAGGTTTTTACACAAACTTGTTCTCATAATGATAAAAATTAGTCAATCTGTTTTTTTGTGACAATGAACAGAATTGGCCTACAATTAATCGGAAAGAGATAAAGTGATAATTATTGTGGGCAATTAAATTGATAATTATCCCTTGTAACATCTATTTCCAAATTGACCAATTGGTGTTGCAATTGTATACTAGACATCCGTCTTGTGCTCCCTCCTTCCCGAAATAAATGTGGTTTAGTGAAATCTAACTACGCATTTGAAATCTAGGATGACAAGACTGATGATTTAGCTGCATTTAAAAGCATCATTAGCATTGAATTTCATTCATGGCATAGATGTTTTCGAAGATTTGCCAAGAGTTTCCATCATAGTTCCAGGCGTAAAGAACTTAATTTTGATTTTTTTTTAATTTGGCTTCGATTCTCACCCTTACCTATACTTTTCAAACAAAAATCGACATATACTTTCCCCTTTGTGCTTCACTGTTTGACCCAAAAACACGCCAAGTGGCTATTGAAGGAAATAATAGCAATAAGACTTTGATGAATTCATGACGAGATGAGATTCTGAAAACTTTTAGTGACCACTGTTGTTACATAGTGAAAACTTTTCGTTTAACATTGAGATTTCAATTCTTATCATTCTTAAAAAAAAAAAAAAAAGAAACTATTATGGATTCGTCAGTAATTACTATGTACATTTGTGAAATAGAGCCAAAAGGAACCAACTGCCGGCATCTGATTTTTGTGAAATAGAAACTAGAAAGCGTCCATTATTACAAATTTTATATTCCCTCTCTTTCTTTTCGGTGCGAGTTAATGAGTACAAATTAATGAGTTAATGACAATGTTATGAGCTTTAATAGAAAATAACGTTTAGAAGACGACTTTGATAGGGTTACTTACGAGCCTATAATACGGCGACACATAAGAAATCTAGAAAGAAATAGCAACGAAGGTACGAGAGTTGGAAAGTATAATGTGATTCTCCTTGCAGAATCAGAATTGTTCCTTTACCTGTTGAAATAGTGTATCATCTGGCATTTTCACTGGATTAGGGAATGACGTAGGCTACCAGACTTTTCATATTTCATGGCAAATTGTAATAGTGTATCTGCACACATTGTAATATGTTCTGCCTTTGTAGGATCTTGATGAGTTAGGCCTTGTTTGATAACTCAATTCAACAGTTAAATTTAATGGAATCAGATTTAATATATTCAGACCGTTTGATAACCAAAATTTAAACATCTGAATTAATTAAGTGGCACTGAATTTTCTACACAAAACTTATTTTCAAAATTAAGTGATAAACTATTTATTTATCACTGAATGTGATATGCACTCAAATGTATTAGATTTAATAGTTAACAATTCAATAAATTAATGGATTCAAAATTCAGATTTCAATTTTCAGACTTCAATTTTATCAAGTCCGTATCTAAATACTGTAGTTAAACACATTCGAATATGTTCTATCTTTGCTTCAATTCTCACCCTTTGCTGTCATGATCGTGGAATAAAACCCCATTATGAAGTTGTTATACTGGCCTGGGCCCAGAGTGTACTTGTGAAGTTAAGTTTCCAAGCTTAAAACACCCCAATGTTGTTATCCCGCCTGGTGCATGTACTTGTGAAGTTAGTTCCGTGCTCAAATATATAACCGTTCCAATTTCGTAGTTTTTTTTTTCATCGTTCGATTTTTTGTTTCGATCTTTATCATCTTTTTAAAATTTTTTTCGTTGCAACACTATTTTAGTATACCGGATATATCACATAAAACACTCACGCATACCAACAAAATCAAGAGTGAGATAGAGATTGAAACAAGAAATGAGATAGAGAATTCATAGCAAATTTTCCTTCTCTCGCTCAAAAATTCTATAAATATGAGAACACATAACGAGACTTAGTAGGTACCAAACTTTTAAAAGTTTCAATTATTTTGTAGTAGCACCCCTACAGTTCCCCCTCCCCCTCCCCCCAAACCAAGAAAGAAAAATAAAAGACGGCAATGCAATTTTTAGTGAGACATAAGGAAGCAGAGTTGATTGTCCCTGCAAAACCTACTCCCCATGAAATAATACCACTTTCTGATATAGACGATCAAAAGGGCCACAGATTTCATTTACCCATGATTATGTTTTTTAGCTATAATCAATTCTTGGACGAAAAGAACCCTGTTGGGGTGATTAGGGATGCAGTAGCTAAAGCACTTGTTTATTACTATCCCTATGCCGGCAGGCTCGTCGAAGGGCCTTCAGATAAGATTCTTGTCAACTGCACAGCTGAAGGGGTGGTGTTTAGAGAAGCCATTGCAGAGGTTGGGCTCGATCAACTTCGTGACTTCATGCAGCCACCATTTCCGTACTCAAAGGAGTTCTTAGTGGATGCTTCTGACTCTACAGAGATCTTGGACAGTCCATTGATGTTGATTCAGGTGAGCAAAACATTCAGGCTAACTCTGGCCTCTTCATCTTCCGGCCAAACTGTATACCTTTGTTTGGTTATCTACAAATTACTATATGACCATCTACGCTCTACAAGTGGTTCTGCGTAAAGTAGAAATAGATGGAAAGTACTTCCAATTACAGTAATATATATCCAAACACACTCTAAAAGCATGGGTGAGGATATTATAATGTCCACTTAACCCTCTTGTATTTTTACATAAATATTCACTTGAGTCTTGAACCCTTTATGATTTTGCATCTATTTACATAATCCGTCTATAATTGTATAGGTGGATAGATCTTTGTTTCATTTAATATTTAAACACGGACAATACTACCATTTCTTCTAATAACATTAGAAGACTGTTTTCCGTCAAATTTTCACTCTATATCAAAACACAAGGAAGTTTATAGATATTTTGAAACTTTAAAGGAGTTACATGATAGCATAAGAGACTATGGGGTTATTAGTAATTTAAACTCTAGAATAGTGGTAGTTGAGTAGTTATGGAGGACTATGTGAATCTGTCGGAAGATTAATTGAGTAAATATAAGGAAACAATCTAAATACGTGGAGCTATAACATTTTTTTTTTCTTCTTAGGACAAAAAACTCCACTGACCATTGTATTATTGAAATCTTGTACATTAGTCATTCAACTATTTTTTTTATTTCAAAATGGCACTGAACGCACAAAGTCGCTATACTAGTGGCTATTTTGTGTAGTTTGCTGTTAATCTTAATAGAATTAGCTGCACAATAGTAAGTAGATAAAGTTATCATTAAAATGAAGTTTCTCACAATATCCAAGAATTTTACTTGAAAGATTCAATTATACTTTCTAAAATTCCTACTTATTTACAAACTTTACTTGGAAACTTTGTTATTATCATTTTCATTTCTTTTGGGGTCAAAATTCAGGTGACTCGCTTGATCTGTGGTGGACTTGTCCTTGCTATTCGCATAAACCATGCAATTAGTGATGCAGTTGGCTTAGTCCAGTTTCTGAATGCAGTAAGCCAAATATCCAAAGATCCATCATCAGCACCTTCCCCATTACCTGTGTGGCAAAGATGGCTCTTAAGTGCAAGAAATCCACCATACGTCACATGTGTGCATAACGAGTTCGAGGTGGAGAAACACAGTAATAGTAGCACTGAGCCTACCATAATGGACTCCCCTCCCAACCTTGTACGTAAAGGCTTTTTTTTTGGACCACAAGAGATAAAAGCCATCAAGAAATACCTACCACCAAACATTCGTGAGGCATCAAGATTTGACCTCGTAACTGCACTTGTATGGAGATCAAGAACAATAGCCTTACAATTGGATCCTGAAGAAATCGTTACTCTTACCTATGCAGTCAATGTTCGTGGTAAAAATAAACCAAAGTTGCCTAGTGGTTATTATGGCAATGGATTTGTCTCTCCCGCTGCAGTCTCAAAGGTCAACCAATTGTACAACAATTCATTTGTCTATGCATTAGAGCTAGTGAAGAAAGCAAAACATCAAGTAACTGAGGACTTCATCAAGTCAGCCATTGACCATAGTGTTTTGCATGGAAAACCAGGGTATTCTAAGTTGTTAAAGGATTGGATTGTTTCGGATGCATCAAGAACTGGAATTGACGAGGTAGATTTTGGCTGGGGAAAGCCAATTTATGGTGGAACTATGGATGGAGGGCCAACTTTTAATATGACAGTTTATTCGCGACTTCGAAATACCCAAGGAGATGATAGTTTGGTCGTTCCAGTGTGCTTGCCCGTTGCAGCCATGGAAAACTTTCAGAAGGAGATGGAGAAAATGATCGAGGGGCCAACGGACGGATGCAACAAATTTTGGCATCCAAAGATTATATCTATGCTTTAAAACAATAATATAATCTTAGTTGGGGCTTTACTCATTTTATTATTGCTAAATAATAGGTTGTCGACTTTTGTGCTACCGTGCATATTGCACTTGTAATGCAGACCTTCTGCTTTTGTATTTTCTCTTGCTTTATCAGAAAAGATATACAGTTTGCCTTAAAAAAATAAAATCGTTATCTTGGATCTTTTCAGGAATTATATGTCTGATTGACTTTATCGAAAATTTTGAATTTTGATTCCTTTTTCTTTTTGGATTTCTGTTAGCAACAATAAAATTCTTGTAATAAAATCGAGTGAGACGAACTGGTGTACACCAGAGTATGAAATTCCGGTTCATGCTCAAGAATAATCCGATTACAAATCAAGCAATTTCACGACTGAAGTATACTACCACTTGTATACATCAAGATTTTTGTACCTTTGAAATTACATTTTCTCCAAATGACAAAAACTAAAGGATAATCTATCTCCCTAATGTTAGAGATTCCTTTGTTTGTCTTTATTGCTTAAAAATGTTGTGACTTTCAATCGCTTTATATAGGTGGTCTCTTTTTTGATATAGTATTGCAGTGGTATTCTTTTCTTTAAAAAAATCTTTAATTTAATTGTTGTTCCCTTGGTTTATTCTGAAATAGGTTGGATCATCATCTAAGCTTAGCGTTACTATATATATATATGTGTATATATATATATATTATATATCAGGTATGTAATTTTATGGTTTTATTCGTAATTATTGGTGCAATATTTACAACTTATCGGCAGCATTCATTTGAAGCCCATCAATAATTGGCATGATGACTGATATTCACCCGATATTGATTAATCGTAATCAGCTGCTAAGAACTTATTGATGGCACCTATTTGGAGCCAATTGATAATTGGCATGATGACTGATATTCATGCGCCCATCAGTATGTACAAAGATATGCTGATTTGTTCAGATATAAAAGAAAGAAACGAAGCCGATTATGCTAGCAAATCTATTCAAGGCTGGCAATTCATCAATAATCAACATGGAAATAATCTGCTATATCACAAGGAGTTAATCAACTGCAGCAAATGAAGGTCACATAGTGGTTTGATTGGCAATCGATCTTCGAAAATAGACAATTAGGAATGCATCGTTAGTGACACCAATATAAAGCTGGCGGGTGTGAGTATCAAGGTTCCATGAGAGATCGATAATGAAGACCAATATTTACATACTAATCGATGCGTGCGAAGGCATATTGGCCCATGTTCATCGATGCGAGTGCCGATGCAAAAGGAGCTGACACAGCAGATCATGTATTGATAAAGGGCGAGGCGACGGGTTGCTTCTACTGTGGAAAGTAGAACGAACTCTCCACCGTAGGCAGAAGAAGTATTGACAAGGTAACTTGGCGTGGACATCTTTCACGTGTCAATTGGGGCCCAATTAAAATAAGGCAACCGGCTGTAGGGTTGGCTTAACAAACCTGCCTTGATGATGGATGGAACCCGGAAATCCTAAGTGAATTAACGACTTTTTTACGTCAAAACCTAAGTTTTGCTATTACTAACAAGTAACAAGCTGCTTAACATACTAGTCGTGTTTTTCAGAATTACGATCTCGAGCTTAACATGCCATGTTGGTACCAAATGGGTTATGGTTATGAAATTGGTTTCTTGTTAATTATTATTACAAGAAATACTTACCATTAGAAAAGATTCAATTCTTGCGTACTAAATAAATGCCATATTTTACTTTTTTAATGGCAAAAATAAATATGAATTTGATCATTTATTTAATTATAAATGGAATCTAAATTTTTTGCCTATAAAAAAATGACCATGTGTAAGTCACATGATTGATTCAGGTTAAAATGTAGTCGAAAACCTAGGTTGAGACGAAATTTTAAAAACTTAATTTTGTAAGGGACGTAAAGTTACTATTTTAAAAGTGAATGACGAAAAAATTCATTTAACAAAATGTGAATAACATTTTGAACGATTTTTTCATATTTTTATATATGAATGTCAGATTAATTTTTAGGACAAAAATGCCAGATTTTACTTTTTTAATGGCAAAAATAAATATAAATTTGATCATTTATTTAATTATAAATGGGATCTAACTTTTTTGCCTATAAAAAAATGACCATGTGTAAGTGGTCACATGATTGATTAAAAATAAAATGTAGTCGTTTCAAATGGCGAAAAAATTCATTTAACAAAATGTGAATAACATTTTGAACAATTTTTTCATATTTTTATATATATTGTGGATAATTAACGGTCTTAATTACCTTTTACATTCTACTTACAGGCACTGTACAAGTTACTATTGAATATACGATATTAATTTCAATATGCATGCATGGTATCTCAAAAGTCAATTACTTTCTTTAAAAATCATACGAAGGTTAAAAGGTTATAAAATTATACGCTTCCATACTGTGAATTTCATCTCTGCATTTTGGATTATCTTTTGGTTATTTGTGATTATTTATGTAGCAGAATAATTCATTAGTGTAATTACTCAATTGAAAAACTTCATGTATCAAATGTGAAGATTGTGTATATGCACCAACTATTCTTTTTCTTTTTTGCATAATCCTAGATAGTTGGAATAGCCATCACATTTACAAATTATAAGAATACTATTTTTTTCTTAAAGAAAAAGAAAAATGTTGGTTAAATTATATTAAAAATAATTAAAAAGGGTAAATGCAATAAAGAAAATCGCTTTTGAACTAATGAAAAGAATTAAAAAATTGAATGGCAAAAGTTGGATAAATTACTTTAAACAAAATGGAAAAAAAAAAGAAGAAGGGACAACAAATGTGAAGATTGTGTAAATGTAGATACATTTTAGTATAATAGAATACTTAGTGAATGTAGGTGCATTGTTATCTATACTATATATAAAGTTTGAGGAAGGGATTTGGGGTTAACATTTTATGAACTTTTTTTATCCTTATAAAAACTACTTTTACTTTAACTATCTATAACTACTCATCACTACTTTTACTTCTAACTATTTAAGTATATGTTTTCAACATAACTATCCCTAAATCTTATAACTACTAATATAAATTATTTTATGAAAATTATTTAAAAGATTAACGTTTGTTTCAATAATAAAAAATTTATTTAAAATATATGATCATAAATATTATCTACTTTTTGATTGCATGCACATTAGATGTGCATTTGAACACGGGATTGTAAATGCTACAAATGCTAGTGCATGTTAAGTTGAACACCGGATTGTAATTCACATTTATCTAGATATCATTGCTTGCTTGTTTCAGTGTATTTGCTATCATTAGATAATCCATATCAATATCCATATCACAACAAAATCTTTAAATTTAGCACTTACTTTTAAGAGTAAACTTTGATTTTTACTATTGTTTGGTTATCCTTATCATTATATAATGTTAATGTATTAAAAAGTCTCAAATTTTGACACTATATTACTAGTCAAATTTGTGATTTATAGTTTGTCATGTCCAGTACAACTAGTTTGGAGAGTTAAAACTTAAGTTGATAACCATATAGTTATTTCAATAGTTAAAACGTTCAATCCTTGAAACATTTGTATTACGTGATTTATCTTTATGAGTATTTTATCTACAATCTCAATTCTAGTTTATTGGAGCACTATGTTAATTATATTTATGATTACTTGTCTACAAATTTGATATCAATTTGAAAGTCGCCATGTTACGTATAAGATTATTTATCTAGTTTCTAAATTTAAATTAAAATCTACCAGATTAATTATGTCACGATTCTAGTTTCTTGAAGCACTATGTTAATTATGTTTCTAATAATTCATCTATAATTTTGATTCCAGTTAAAAAGCCATTATCTGTGGAATATATAGAGTTAGAGGGATTGTAGTTAGTGTAAACTTTTTATGCCATTTTTTAACTTTCAATTTTATTCTTAAAGAAAAACTAATTTTTGCTATTGCTTAATCAAATTTTGCCAATATAACTACTCGTAACTACTAAATTACAATAACCTTATAAACCAAAATTCTTTAATAAATTTATAATAAATATATTTACATAAAAATAAATTTGATATAAAATTTCAATTATTTATGTATATAATTACTCATCTATGTCAACTAACAATTAAATTTAAACCGTCATAACACTTTTGTCAAGTAAGCACTTACAAATTTAGATTGAAATACGCATGGCTTCATTTTCATGTATCCCAAGGATTATTGCATCAGACCAATTTTTCCAAATCTTCCCGCTCTTTGCAGCTTGTTTCCTGCTAATTAGGCATGGGGAGCTACTCCCGAATTAATGATAATTTTTTAATGCATACAAATGCCCTCAACTTGTTTCCCGCCAATCAGGCATGGGGAGCTACTCCGGAATTAATGATAATTTTTGGGTACATACAAATGTCCATAAGTTGTTGAGGGGCATACATGTTATTTCTTCTAAAAGTACAATGGACCTTGTGAGACTTCTTCTACCAGGTTCCGGTCACTACTTTTAATAACATTTCTTCACCCAGGCCCACAGTGCTGTGTTGTCCTAATTTCCTTTGCTCTTCCCACCGTGCATAGGCAAGTCAGCTTTCCACCATAGATGAAACCGAGGCGACGATGGCAATTGGTCAGGGAAATGATGTGTGCATTAGCTTATGTCCCTACAAATTAAGCATGAGGTAGTTACATGATCCCAAGATATGAGAGTGGACAGTTACCACTACCCATGTTTGAAGACCAATATGGCTAGCATGGAGCATAATGTGGGCATTAACAGAGTTAAACTGCTGATTTTGAAAGGAAATTACACATCTATAAATACTCAAATATGTATATCAGATCGGGAACAATCTTTTCACTTCACAAAGACATGACAAATATGATGTTTCTTTACTTTTAAACAACTTTCTTAGAAATCATAGGCTAGAATTAGGATTTCCAAAACTTTCTTAGAAGTATTAGGCTAATTTCTAGGATTTCCAAATTTTCATCTAATCATTTTGTTCTTAGTTCATATTTCCAGCAGTTTCATGTCTGTCTTTGTGCAAATTAGCAAGACTAGTTTGAAAGTTCTTTCCATTTCCAAGCAATCTTCATGAGTTTTCTAGCACATTTTATGTTTTATAATTCATCAGTTTTAGCCATTGGTCATTGTCAATGTATTCTTTCCTTCTTAATCGGTTACTCTTAGCGCGAATTTTTAAGTCCTTGAGGTTGCTCAAGGTGGGATAAATACTCCCTCCGTCCCACTTTAATAGTCCTGATTTCTTTTTCACACAGTTTAAGAAAAAGTAGTTAACTTTGTTGAAACAATCAATTTAGGTAGTTATTTTCCTAAAATACTCTCACATTAATTAGAGTACAACTTTATGGGAACTTGAATTGATAGTAAAAAAAGAATCAACTCTCATTAAATGGGGTAGATTTATAGTAACAACAACTTACATTGAATAAGTGTATTTTAGAAAAATTAAAATATAACTACATTCTTCAATTGGAAAGTGAACTACAATTTAAGACAGACGAAAAAGAAAAACTGGACTATCAAAGTGGGACGGAGAGAGTAGCAATTGTCCTAGAAGTTAGCATAATCGATGCAATGTTATTTCCACCAAATTGATTTATTCATAAGGTTTTCTAGGCTTTCCCTGCACAAATTAAGTGGCATACTAGCAACCATCACTTAATGAGCAACAGTTTGTAGGTCGGTAAAAATCGGCACAAATATAGTGGCACGCTTGGTGGGACCGTAGGAGTGATCAATAAAGAAGCTATTTGGTGAAACAACTCCATCAACATCAGTCATTGAGAATTCAAAGACTGAAGCATAGCTAATCAGTGCCTAGGCGTGCCACCATGCCGAGGTCCGAGGTCCAAAACAGACACGTTGTTCACAATGCAAAACCCTAACAAATTTACCTCATCACCACATTTCCCTTCTACCACACATTAACTTCCAGATTTGACCAGCCAGCAAGAAAGAAAAAAGGGACCAATGTCTTGCCCTCTCGCGATTGCTCCTATAAGGTAAATGCTATCCTACCCCACTTACTCCTTTTGATTATTGTGAACAGTGAAAAGCATTTATCTTCTTTTATTAAAGTGTTTTGTTCCATCTAGAACTCTTTAGTCTCTATTCTATTTTCTTATCCAACCTACTCCGATGAGAAGAGATTTGGTTAATAGCATTTTTGGGAACCTAGAACTCTCTTTTAATATTTTTTTTATCAAAAAAAAGAAAGCTTTTAATATTTTTATCAAAGTTTTTTTTTTTTTTTACTTTTTGATCTAAATGTGCCTAGAAGTCTTTGCTCCATTGTTTCATTTTATTTTATTTTAAAGGTTTCTAAAGATCTTAATATGTTTCTTACCAAATAGGATCCTATGCCCGAGCCGCCGTATGCCCATTCTCAAGTCTATCTGCTAAAGATGCATAAATTCCATCGTAGACAACAAGAAATGTGACAAGAAGGAGATAGGAGAAAAGATGAGCAACACTAATGGCGCGGAGAGAAGTCTCTACCAAAACCTGAGAAGTCCTCAATATTATTGACAAAGAAAGTCCCTACTAAATCTAAAAAGTCAAAGAAGAAATTTTCTGCTCAATCTAAAAAGCTGGAGGAGGAGGTCAGAGATGAACATGGTGTACAATAACCGTCCGAGATCTGATCATACCCAAAAACTTGTCCATCAATCCATAATAAAATATTATCGGCCGTCCAATGAAATTTCAACCTAGGTTTGAGCTCCAAAATGGGCAGTTATTCGCAGCATAAAACCCTAACAAATTTACTGATCCCTACATTTCTCTTTAACCACATCTCACCTTCTAGATTTGACCTACTAGTAGGAAAGGAAGAAGGGCCATATGTCTCACCTGACGATTCTAACGATTGTTGCTATCAGGTAAATGCTATCCTACCCCACTTACTCCCTTCGATTATTGTGAACTATGAAGAGCATTTATCTTCTTTTATTAAAGTGTTTTGACCCATCTAGGACTCTCTAGTCTCTACTCCATTACCATATCCCACCTAATCCAATTATTGAGAAAAGCTTTTATTATAAGTATTTTTAGGATCTAGAACTCAATTCTAATATGCTTTTTTATCTAGAAAAGAATCTTTTTATATTTTTATTAAAGTTTTCTAGTTACTAATCTAATGGTGTCTAGAAGTCTCTACTCCATTGTTTCATTTTATTTTATTTTAAGGATTTTTAATATATGCTAATATGTTTTCTTATCAAATAAGACCATGAGTGATAAAGTGACTATTTTGAACTATATTAAAATGATATTTTATGTTATTTTCAATCAATTTTGCAATGCTATAAGAAGGAAATGGATTATTTTGGCTATAATTAGTTTAAAATGCTCTTAAGTGTTTAAATGAGGTTTATATCCCATTTCACTTGCATTTTGTCCGTAATTTTTTATAGGAGTTAGAAATAGACTTCATTTGGATGAAAAAGAAAAGTTGACAGTTTTGACACATTTTTGAATTTTGGCTATAACTTGAACTACAATGATCAGATTGAGATGACTATTGAACCATTTTGAAGATAAGAGATAGATCTACAATTCCTGTGAAGACATCGAAATCCAATTTAAAGGTTTTCTAGGACAAAAAGCCGAATTATAGTAGCCAACAAGGCATTGAGTAGTTAAGGGTATTTCAGTCATTTTGCAGCCTACACAAATCCAAATGAGGTGATTCTTGATCCATTGGAAGGCTAACTCAAAGGGATACAAGCGCAATGTTTTGTCTACAGTTAATTCGGCCTCTATCATCAAGAAACGTTCAGTTGAATTTGATGCAAAATTGGAACAATATTGAAGATTGAATAGAAATTGAGAAGCAAAGTAGGGGAGCAATCCGGCTTAACAATCCAGCCAGATTTTGGATGGATATTTGGCCGGATTTTGGTCTAAAATTACGGTTCTCTACTTGCACAACTTGTTTTCTCCTCCAATAATTCACAGCTATTGATGGATGTGTGACAACTATTTTGCAGCTGTAAAAGTGATGTTTGAAACCTCAAGTTTTGACTAAATTTATCTATAAATAGCCATGGAGTTGTAAGAATCAAGAGAGCTTGGAGAGTGCAAGAAATACTACTAAAATGTAGCTCTTATATTTTCTTAGTGTTAGGTTAGTATGGTATAGGATAGTTTAACTAGTTAGTTTATCTTTCTTGTTTATTAGCTAGGCAAAGATGAAGATGGAGGAGATGAACTCATGTGACAAGAGTTACATTTCTTTCCAAACTCTTTAACTTTTGTATTTGATTCTATTATTTAGGTATTATACAAGTTTGAATTTATATTTATCATGTCTTTCTAAAGTTTATGCTTTAGGTTTGGTTGAACTTTCTATGATTGTATTGTGTTAATTTCTTAGCTATTTGATGCTTTTATTTTGAGCAAGTTATTTAGCACTTTTGCTCCCCTAAATTATGATTAACTTGGTACCATTAATTGTGATTATCTAAAGGTGGTATTTTTTTAATGAAAATTGGGATGTAATACTGGTTCAAAAAGTGCTAAACCTAGGGAGTATACTCACGAGAACAGAGGTGCACCTTTGTGGCTTTAGTGATTCATTTCATGTAATTTCATAGAGATAATTAACTTGTAACTAATTTCATTATCATGAGAGTAGATATGAATTAGTTATAAGTATAGTTGATTCACTACGAAAGTAGGTTTCACATGTACGAGGAAATGACGTCATAACTAGCCACGATAGTAGTACACAATGATCCAAAAATAGCACGTGTATGAGTAGTTAGGGATATCATAGCCTAAGAAGTTTTTATTTGCTATTATCTTGCACAAGTTTAGCATATTTTTATTTCCTTTAATTTGTTAGTCGTCTAAATAACCATGTTAGAAAAAAAATAACCATGTTAGTCGTCTAATTTTTAGTAGTGCCAGTAATTGACATCTTTCTTGTGAGTTTGACCTTTATATCCTATACTCGCTCTCGACTCGTATACTTGCAAAAAATCACATGTGAGATATTTAGAATGTTATAAATATAAAACTTGACTGTGGAATGAGTTAATTGTTATATGTATATCCCACGCTTGTCAATGAGTTCGAGCCGCCGTATACCAACTCTCGAACCTATTGGCTAAAGATGTAAAAATTCCATCACAAACAGCAAGAAAAGTGAGAATGAAGAGACCGGAGAAAGATGAGTGATGCTAATGGCGAGTCTTCGATGGAAATGTTTGAACCTAATACCAAGGGAGGAGAAGTATCTACCAAACTTGACAATTACTCTATTGTGCTGCAAGAGGAAGTTCCTACTAAATCTAAAAAGTCGTAGGAGAAAGTTTTTGCTCAATTTGTAAAGCTGGATGAGGAGGTCAGAGAGGACCACGGTATACCATAACAATTTGATATCTGATCATATCTAAGAACTTGACTGTCACTCCACAATCAAATACTGTCAGTCGTCCAATGAAATTCCAGCCTAGGTTTGAGCTCCAAAACAAACACATTATTCACAGTGAAAAAGCTTAACAAATTTACCTCATCCCCATGTTTTCCTTTAGACATTGCAGATTTGACCTGGCGGCAGGAAAGGAAGACTACACCAATGTCTCACCTGCAGATTCTCGTAATTGTTACTATCAGGTAAATGCTATCCTACTCTACTTACTCATTTCGATTATTGTGACTTGTGAAGAGCATTTATCTTATCCCACCCACTTCGATTATTAAGATGAGCATTTCTTATAAGTATTTTTAAGCATTTAGAACTCTCTTCTAATATGTTTTTTATCCAATAAAAGAAAGCTTTTAATCTATTTATTAAATTTTTTTACTTACTGATCTAAAGGTGTCTAGAAGTCTCTGCTCTATTATTTTATTTTATTTTTAGTGTTTTAATATATCTTAATATGTTGAGCAACACCAATGGTGAGCCTCCAGTGAAAATGTTTGAGCATAATGCTGGAGAAGGGAAAGTCTCTACCAAACCTAAGAAGTCCTCTAAGCAGAAGAGGAGGTCAAAGACGATCACGGTACACCATAACTATCCAATATTTGATCATACCCAAAAACTTGTCCATCACTCCACAACAAAATATTATCGGCAGTCTAATGAAATTTTAGACTAGGATTGAGCTCCAAAGTGGACAAATTATTCATAGTGCAAAACCCTAACAAATTTATCTTATCCCCACATTTCCATTTAACCTCACTTCGCCTTCCAGATTTGACCTGGCGGCCGAAAAGGAAGTCAAGGATAATGTCTCACCTGCCAGTTCTCGTGATTGTTACTATTAAGTAAATGCTATACTACCCTACGTTCTTCACAGCCCAAGTTTGAGCTCCAAAATGGACTTGTCATTCATAGTGGAACCCCAAACAAATTTACCTCATTCTCACATTTTCCTTTAAATTCACTTCACCTTCAAAAGCTAGAAGAGGCCAATGTCTTACTTGCTGATTCTCACAATTGTTGTTAGCCGGTAAACGCTATCCTACCCCACTTACTCCCTTCGATTATTGTGAACTGTGAATAGTATATATTTTCTTTTATTAAAGTGTTTTTGTCACATCTAAAACTCTCTAGTCTTTACTCCACTATCTTATCCCACTAACTGCGATTGTTACACACTTCACAAACTTGAATTCGTAATAATTTATAAATGCATATGTTTCTAACAAGTAGGATAAATCACAAAAAATACATCAATTTACTTTATAGCTGAAATAGAGTAAATTATATTTGGATTTTTTAATTAATTCTTTCTTCATTTGCTTTATTCATGGATTTATCCATAATATTTTTAATTCATCCAATATCATTAAGGAATATGTGATTATACCATGGAAAACTCATTTATTTTTATTATATGTAATAAATATTATGTGTTAATTAAGAAAGGTTTAGCCAATGAGTTGTCTAGTCAATTTTTCTACCTAACATTTTCTTCTTATACATTTTCACTATATAGGGACAAAAGGTTGAAGCGCTAATTTATGGCACAAATATAAAAAGTACCATATCTCCAATACAAAAGTTCAACCCATTTGGACCATAAGTTTTGCCAAAAAAAAAAAGAATATTCATGGATCATCAACACCATAGCTGCTGTCCAACAATTGCAAGAAATTGACAGGCCACTTATTTCAATGTCTCAATCTCCCACCTTGATAGAAATTACAAAGCAGATACGATAAAAATTTCTATTATGTGTTGAAGGTTGGATTTATGAACTTTGATCCAAATTTCAAATGAAGTAAGTATGCCTCTTAAATAACACTATTAAAAAAATTCAAATGGTCAGACCTTCCTGCAATTGCTATTCATATTCAACCAAAGTTTATAGCAGAAGATCCACGTACCGGACAAGTCATCATTGTTGATCAATGGTTCGACTAACACCTATCCAATTAATCAAAGTGCACCATAAAGCTGTCAACCACTGGTCCTAACTCTTTGGTGTGAATATGACAACACCGAGAACCAATCAATAGCTAACATTGCTCCTGCCCCCATGCAAGCGTCCTACCACAGTAAGTATTTATTACAAAATTACAAATATTCAAGAGGAACTATTACACTCTTTGCAGCTTTCAACCGATCGACAAGATAATAAAGACAACGCAAGGAAAGACACAACTGCAACAAACTTCTACCATCTACAAGGAAAAACTATATCCAACATACTACTACTTTAGTTTCATGCAAATACGAGAGACACTTTCAAGGAAACTTATAAATTCTGCTTTTACCTATTCTTTCAATCTCATATAGTTTAATATATAGTTATACTTAACCTTTCAACACCTCTCTTTTTATTATTACAAATTACACTTCTATACTATTACACCAAACAAAAACTACTAACTTTCTTAAGTCACAGGTACCAAACTCCCACATGATATGTGGCCGTTCCTCCTCTAGTGTCAGTAATAATTGTACAAAGTGCAAATTGACAAAAAAGGAGGGGAAAAAAAAAAAGAAATACCCACGAGAGAAGCGGGCACCTTGAAAGCTAGAAAAAAAGAACTTACTGGCTTCCGAGGAACTCAACAAAGTAAATCAGCAAATATAGCATTCTACAAATTGCTCGAGTTATTGCGACAGTTACCTACTCAGCAGGGCAACATCGAGTCATTTCCTTGAGTGACCTTCTTAACAGTCCAAAATAGCATGTACACCATTTGCTTTAGATATAGGCTTCCAAGAGGAAAATATGTACATTAACCCCACAATAAGTTGTTGTTGCAACTCGGATGGTAAATTGCATAATAACAAAAATCCTTTTCTGTTAGTGGATTAAGGTCTTGTTTGGGATTGCAATGCTTTTGATAAAAAAGCATTTTTAAGTATTATCAAAAGCATTTTTAAATATTAAAAGTACTTTTGAAATGTTTAGTGAATATCATCCAATAAATTTAGGAGTGAAGGTTTTAGTGTTAAAAATATTTTTAGTAAAAAGTCAAATTTGATACTTTTGGAGTAACTTTTATGATTTAAAAAATATAATATTAAATTAATTATTTTATCATATATTATCAACTAAATAAAAGATAAATACATTTAAAAATTTTCAAATTACACATTATCTAATACAACAAATACTTATGAAACTATATTTCCAAACACTATACTTAAATGCATTTAAGCATTTAATAAATATTTTTATTAAAAATTTTATAGAAAAAATACTTTTCAATAAATTATGACAGTGCCGATCCCTAAAAAAGTGTCCAATGTCTACACTGCAGATTTGTTTATAGTGTAATTATGATGAAGTCTCATGGTTTATTAGTCATTTGGCATTGGCCCAGTCCAAAGTGTTGTTGCCGCTTTTGCACTGCCTATCGGAAACTCCACCTCTCCGGTCTCCGCCTTCTACATTTGAGTCTCTGCATTTTTGCACCACCACTTCCGCAACCTTCCTCCTCTGTCATCTTCCTTTCAAGCCTTCTCTTCAAACTCCCGCTGGTCAATTCTCAAGCCAGAGGCCAGACACCGCCATCAATACCTTCATATTCTAGGTTTTTTTTAACCCCTTTTCCCGTTTTGTTTCAGGCGTTTAATTTAAATGTTAAAAATACGTTGAATTGCTTTATCATTTTTAGTAATTTGCTACCATTTTCTTTTTTACCCTTATGTGTTCATTCACTTAAATTAAGTGTCCACAATCATCTCTCCTAATCAGGTACCTCTGTTCATTCGCTTAAATTAAGTGGTTAATTAGGAGAGATGTCCACACTCAATTGCTTTAGATTTTGAGATGATTTTGAAAAGTGATGATAGAGAATGATCAGAATGTGTTAAAGCTAATAAATAATAAGAATCAACTGAAGCTACTATTAGTAAATTCTATATTGCACATATATTGCTTGCTATTAGAAATTTTAAAATCTCAATGGAAATACAAATTAGAACATCAAGAAAGGTAATTATATAAATCCATCATCTTTCTTCGGCTGAGCGGCATGTATTTCAACGGTGCTCGTTTTTCCAATTATTAAGCGTGGTTAAATCCTGTTTGATAACCCAATTCAACATTTAAAGTTAATGAACTCAAATCTTAATATGTTTAGTTACGTTTGATAATAAAAAATTCAACATTTGAATTAATTGAGTGGTACTGAATTTTCTAGACAAAATTTGCTCTCTGAAGTAAGTGATAAACTATTTACTTATTACTGTATGTGATATACATTCAAATATATTTAATTTAATATTTAAATAATTTAATAATTTAATAAATTTAGACTTTGAATTTCAGATTTTATATTTAGACCAAGAAATATTGAATAATGATGTGGGCCAAAAGCATACAAACTAAAAGAAGGGGCTAATCCTTGTAGGAGCCAATTCCATAATTGTTTTAAGCCCCGATTTCACTGCTCTTCTGTATCAGATGATGTCACGTGACACGATACTCGTTTAGATTTTCCAATCATCTTTTGTAATAGTAGACCTCAGTGGCCTGTGCAGTTCTGGCCGAGAATATGTCCCGGCGGCTAGTGCTGGTGGCCCTTTTTGTTACAGCTCTTTATCTTAGCTCCAATGCCGACGGCTATCCCTGCTCTTCCACCGAAGGCAAGTTTTTGCATTCCTTCTCATCCCCAATCAATGAGTATAACTGATATCATTTTCGCTTTTCAAGATTCATTCTCTGTTTCTCCTTTTATGTTTTTTGGCTTTCGAAGTGAATTTTTTTTTGGGGTAAAGAAGTGATTTTGTTAGTATAGTGTGTTGATTTTTTTAGCACAGTACTGAAGAATTCAATATGAAGAAAGTTTCTCAATTATAATCTAGGGCTTCCACTGGTGAGGAATATCAGTGAGCTTACGCAGAATAGTTATGGTAGACCCGGTTTGTCTCACATGACCATAGCCGGTTCTCTCTTACATGGGATGAGAGAGGTAAGTTAATCCAATACCAATTCTCTGGTGTTAAACTGTTAAATTGAATATTAGGAGGTAGCTTTCTGCGTCTCTTAGCCCTAAATTCTATGAATGCCCTTTCAATAGGTTGAGGTGTGGCTGCAAACATTTTGCTCCTGGATCTCACACTTCAATTCATAGGCATTCATGCGAGGAAGTGTTCGTGGTACTAAAAGGGAGTGGGACTCTTTATCTTGCTTCTAATTCACACTCCAAATGCCCTGGCAACCCACAAGAGTTTCCCATCTTCTCTAATAGCACGTTTTCATATCCCTGTTAATGATGCTCATCAGGTGAATTGTTTCCACTTTTGCTTTTCTTAGTTTGATGCAGAACTTTTGCAGATATATCTGTATTCAATTCAGGCAATAGCTGCATAGAAAGAAAATTGAACATCATTGTTGCTATTTTTATTCCCTTATCGAGTGGAGGAGTGGGTTTCACAACATGAAAGGAAGAAATCCGAGTGAATGGAAGGGAAAGCTCACCAGAAAAGTCTCTATTAACTGTTACAGGGTGAAGCCCCATCTCACATTAATGAAATTGACTATGTTTAAAGTTTATCGTTCCATTTTTTTCTTTTTCTATTTTTAATCTCAGTTTAGAATCTTTTTTGGTGCTTCCTCTTCTCCATGATTTGTGGAATTGCTTGCTAGTACGGTATATATTTACTAATTATGAGTTTGCAGTGCTCATGCTAAAGTATCCTGACATATGCACAAAACTTTTTGTTCATTTATTTTTGTTGCAGATATGGAACACAAACAAAGAGGAGGATTTACAGTTCTTGGTTATTGTCTCTCGTCCTCCAGTTAAAGTGTAAGCATGTTCTGCACTTCAGTCATTTCTAGTTGCCTTGTATATCATCAATTTACATTATTCCATGTTAGATCTGTAATACTAGTACCTCAAGTAAATATCTGATTTATGGAAGTTACTTTGGAGGGAAACAAGTTTCAATTTTCATCAACACACACATACACACACACACACATATATAGAAAAGTCAATTGTTCGATGACCCAAAAAGCCTTTTGCAGAAATTTTACTTCAAAGATGACTTCAGAGATGTTGTAGCTGGAGTAAGGTGTGTCTTAGTGATGAACTAGAATTCTTCTTTAGGTCATATGGAAACATGATAGTTTAGTTGGTGATGAAGCTAGTGCAAGGATTAAATTGAGAAGAAAAGATTGGACATGTTTTGGGAAAATGGATGGATTTAAGGTACTAGAGGAGCCAAAAGTGTGATTCTTTCCAAATAAAAAATTTCAATTTGCTGGGTTTTGGGGATAGTGAAGACTAGAGGGATGAAGAGAAACATATATTAAAAGGACAGGGAGAACAAGGGGAATGCTAGGTGCCAATTATCTTTTTCAAATCGATCTTTTTTTTTTTGGACCTTGTAGTGGAGAATATGATAGATGTTTTTGATGGATTGAGTTCTTTATTTGAAGCAATTGATGGATTCTTTTTGTTATACTTTCATATATCTGATTATCGCGAGACTTGGTAGATTAATATACATAAGTAGATGTATCCCTCGTATACTTGCTTTTTGTGGTTAGGAAATGACAATTATGCTCTGTGATCTTACTTTCAGGTTTATATATGATGACTGGCATATGCCGCATACTGCAGCCAAATTGAAGTTCCCTTATTATTGGGATGAAGAGTGTTACCTGATGCCTCCAACAAAAGATGAGCTTTAACTTGAAAGCAAGAATCTTGCACAATTAGTGGAAGTCAAATTTTATCCAATCAGTTGCAAGCATGAAGCATGCAGTGTTCTCATTTCGAGAGGTACAATTAAACTCTTGCCTTCTTCAGATCAAAAGGACTAGTATTGTATGGTTCTGTTGGATGGGTGCATTTCATTACCTTTTCTGCTGGATGTTTCAGTGCCCAAGATTTTGTAGCAAGCATTTTGAGAATAGCCAATTTCCATTGTATATTTTCTATATAAGAATGAGATATTACTATAGCAGACTGAAGTATGACAAAAGTTCTGTGGAGATTTTCTTCTGTACCAACTTACATGTTCGATTAAAGAATTGACAAGTTTCTTCTCTATCGTTTGTTTTGTCCCTTTGTTGCATTTTTAATTTCTATTTCTGATCAATTACAGCTTATATGCTATACCTCATGGAACTTTCTAGTTGGTATACATATTTTCTTGTTTGAAGCACTCTAGTACGTATTTCTTTCTTAGATCGGCTGAGGCAGAGCATTCTATTCTTGAAGATCTCTGGAACTGGGTACAACTGAGTGTGACTAATTTTTTGTGGGATTTCACTTCAACAACTCCTCTACCAGGTGAAGGAGAGGGTTTGAGAAGGGACATAGTCATATACCTGCTATGGTTATTGGTTCTGCCATAAGAGGTTGACAAAATGATTGTGACTGGTTCAGGTTTTATTTTGAATGTAATAAAAATCAAAAAATAAGTTGAGCCACACAATTCTTGACACAGTTTGGTTTACTTGCATTAAGCCTTAAGGAAAACACCAACAAGGGAAGTTGGACAATTTAATAACATATGCAAGAGAGAAGAGACTTTTCAACATAAGTAGATAAAATGGCAATTGGATTCAGCACCCACGTGCCGCACATGTGGGTCACCAGCCTTTTTCTTAAGAATGCTAACCCTTTTGCGCAATGCGCTGGGATTGATACATCAGACGTCTACATAGACTTGCTCTATATGGTTTCTCTCAAATTTCAACCGCTTGCCCCTCTCTTTCTTCCCCTTCTCCTTCACCTCACCCCTTCCTCTCCCTCCCTTTTTCGGTCCACCACCACTACAGTTGTTAAGACAGAACAACTTGCTGCGGTAATTCCATAACTTTCCCATTTAATTTCCTTTTTATGGTTTAATTTTTATCCCTTACTTGAACTATTTTATCTTAGATGCTCCGAATGGATTCCTGTTCTCCGGAACAGAAAGATTGAATTTCTTTCTCTCTTCTTTGTTCTACTCTCGTCTGTAGAGGTTTGTCTTTGATTTCTTTGTATCCAGCCAAATATTTCTTTCTTTTCTTCCATTCTTCTCATTTATTTATTTATTTTTTGGCTGGGAGCTCATTCATACTCCATCAATCTTGGTGAATTTTCTAGAACTAGAATACCCTCTGCCCTTTTCTATTATTTTTTTAATGCTATTTATCTCTTAATTTTACACTTTAACCCTTGTGCTTTGGTTGCTTTTATTCTGTAATTAGTGCGTTGGTTTTGGTTATGTTTTTTCCCATTGTGTTATCTATTTGCCCTTTCTTTAGTGAGTTGATTTTTTTTTTCAGTATTGCTGCTTCTTTACTTTTGCTGTCATTTCCCTTCCTTTCCTTTGAACTTTTCTTCCCTTTTCCTTGGATTCTGCATCTGTGTATATTCCTCATGGTTTTCTTTCTTTTTTTTCCCTTATTTTTCTGTCTTGCCCTGTTTTTTATTTGCTTTTGATATCAGATGTGTGTAAAGTTATTGTGCATATCTGAGGTCCATAGTTCTCTGCTTTGGTTTACTCTTACCATCCAATTCATTGTGTACACCTGCTTGTCCTTTTTGTCGTTCCACCGGACTTATTCATCTGTGTATGCTGTGAGGTCTTTTTTGCATTCTTTTCTGGGGGAAAAAGGTTAACATTGTTACCTTTTGTTCATGTTTGGTTGTATTGAATGCAGTCTCTTCAATGTATTGAGTATCCTTTTTTTCCTGTTTTGGCCTCATGAAAGAAGAGGAGAGAAGAGAAGGGATTGTTATGTTGTTTTGGAGTTTTGAGAATTAGTGGAATGATTTTGGATATGAAAGTCATTAAATATTTGTTCAAGACATTTTAAGGATAAAATAGGTATTTTAAAAAATTTTCACAGCTTCCTCCACCTTTCTCTCCATTTCTCTCCAATTTGGGAGGAAAAATTTTGCCTAGTATTCATCCTCTCTTTTCCTTTCTTTTCTCTCTTACTAAAACTTACAAGCAAAAGAACTTTCTCTTCTTTTCCTTTCTTTCTATCCAAATCCTCAACTCCCAAATGAACCCTTAATTTGCTATGCTTTTTCCCTCTTTCTTGAATTCTCTATGCATTTATAGTCCACATGGCTTCACCTTTTTTTCTCCATTTTCATTTCTTGACCTGTTTTCTCTTTCCTTTAGTTGTTAGATGGATGTAAAGGCATTGAGTATATTTGAGGTCCACAGTTCTTTGCTACGACGGACTATTATCCAAGTTATTGAGGGCGCACATCTCAAAACTACTGATGCAGAATGTGGCACGAAAGTGTAATGTTGCTTCATCTTTGACGATGCTCATGTAGGTTTAGCTTTTTGCCCCTTTTGTGTTGTCATAGTTTACTCTGTGGTCCTTTTGCTTACTTGAAGTATTAGTTATGATTTCAGTAATATATTCCGTGTTAATGCCTTGGGGGTTTGGAATGAAAAAGTTATACTATTTTTAGCCAACTGTACATGTTGTATAGTGAATTTGAGCGTCTGGTTTATCTTTTTTTCCATTTGTGTGAGCTGTGAAGTCTTCTTTTCGCCATTTTTTGGGGGGAAAAGGCTAACATTGTTACCGTTGTTCATGTTTGGTTGTATTGAAAGCAGTTTCTTCAATGTATTGAGTATCCTTGTTTTCTGTTCTGGCCTCTCTATTTGCCTATTACTTTACTATTTTTTCCTTCTTTTTTCTCACTGGTTTCCTTTTTTCATACGAGTAGTCATTTGTTTCTGAGCTGATATTGTGACAAACTAACTCTTGTCTTTTGGTTGACTGATTGTAATAGATATGATAGGAGTTGTTTTATATGCTTTACCAGTGAGAAAGGCGCTTTTAGACGGGTGTTTCTGTTATTGCTAGAGATTATGGTCATTGATCAAAGGTGATTTCCGGTGCTTGGATCCTTCCGTGTTGCTTTTGTTGGCCCCTGCATTTTTTAATATTGCTGACACCTTGTTGTTTATGATTGTTGTTCTGTGATTTTTGAGACTGAAGTGGGACGGACCATAGTAGATGCAATGGGGTCTGTTGAGTCCAATCCAGTTATTATTGGTATTAGACACAGAGTGAAGCCTGATAATTGTGAGATCTGTTTCTATGTATATTCATGGTTCCTTAGTTAATTTGTGGTAGGCTGTTGTGTTACAGGTCTCTGTGCTATCATTTTTCTTGGCACATGTCCTTCTGCACTTTAAATCACGGATTGTTTGCTAAGTCATAGCAAGCTAGAATGTTAGATTGATCTTTTGAAAGGTGACATATTTATTAGGCATTCTGATAGAAGGTGAACCTCCCTTTTTTCAACTAATATCCTTGAATTCTTTTCCCTCGTCCCGGGAAATAATGTTTTTTTTCCTTTTTTGGTAGTAGAAGAAGGTGCTAAATAAATAAGATAGAATTCAAAACAAGAATCCTAACTATTACAGTTCAGATGAACAAAACGAGGAAAACAGACCTCTCTTATAGTTCAGATGGATTATTGCTTATCAACCATTGAATTCACCAACTCCATTGCGTGTTGATCTGGATGGCGAATATTTTTTTGCTTAATATTGCATTGAATAGTGCGATCCAGGCTTGAATTGGCTTATACCAAATTAGGAATTCAATGGTTGATAAGTACTAATTCATTGATCTCCAAGGAAAAAACATCATGAACATGGATGGAAATCTGAAACTTTTTTTCAGACAATAAGATTGCGCAGTCTAAAATATATTGGCATCGCCTAGGATTGCTTTGGAGGCCCGTGAGCTTCCCCACTATGTTTTGCTTTCTCTCTTCATCTTGCTAACCAATTTAATAATGCCAATTTCATCAATTTAAACAATTTAAGAAAAGGTTCAACTAGCCACCCGTAGCAATCAAAAGAATTATTTTCATCACCTTAAAATTAGCAAAGCAGCAAAGGCTGCATGTTAGAGGTTTCCCAAAATAACATCAAGTAAAAGTTGTTATCCAAAAAGCATAAAGTAACCATTCATCTCATCACTCCAAAATTTTGGTATACTCCAACTTCTTGTTGCTTCAGAGTCATGCTCAAATTTGTACGGCTCCATAACCTTCATTATAAGACCAAATAGAAGGAAATTAAAAAAAAAATGTGCAGAAGGGCTGGGTGTCAAATACATGCAAAAATAAATATGGTCTTAAATATATAGGCATTTAGTTTAAATATTATTTCCAGCTATTAATCCTGAGTTTTAAATGAATAGGCATTTTTCTCATATAGTATTCCCAGCTATTAATCATGAACTGGGCATGCAAAATTTTATCTCTATTACATAGAGTGCGGTTTATACCTCCTAGTTATTGGTAAATTGGGTAAGCGGTTCCAAATTATGACATTGGCTCTTCTATTTGTCATCAAGGTCATTTGTAAGAATTGTAGTTTTAAAATGGTTAATTCAAGTTGTTAGTAGTTTATTATGTATTATTTACTAAATAATATTTTTATGCTTGTTTATCATACGAGTTTTAAAGGTGGTTCTTGTTCCTAGTAAGTTAGAATTTAGCACCACAAAACACTCAAGTACAAGGTTTGATGTAACAATTGTAACATCATGGGTGGTGAGTTAACCCAAAACTATTTGAGCGGAAACCAAAGGCTTTAAATAAATTGATTGCCCAAAATATTATCCACCGATAAATATTTATAATCTACCGATCAATATATCCATACTTTTTCTCGAGCCATGAGCCTTGTTTCTATGAGACTAGTTCACTACCTAGAATTGAGTTCCCTAGTTGACATGAGCCACCACATCAATTAATCTGATCTGTTCAATATATTTTTTCTTTTTTTTTTATTTATAATTAACTATCAAAATCAAATTCAATTTATTGGACCTGATTTGAACCGTCAATTACCTCTGCAAGGTGGTCGTTCCTAGCTCTTATAGGCTTGCAGCACCGTTCTTTGTCTCCTAGTTGGTCGATGTGGGAGTACACCAGGGTGGGTTTTAACCAAGTTTTCCGCTTGCTACATTTAAAACCGTAAACATGTTTCCTTGTCATCTTGGTAGGCTTGCGTTATTTTCAGAGCAATAATGTTCTTGTCAGAGTAAATTTTTTTCAAATGCCAATATTATTCTTAATCAATCGAGTCCATATATTTTTAGATTCATTAAACACTAATTACTCATCTTCTTCTCTCTCTAATTAAAGTTTTTTCCACTCACTTACTTACATCTCTCTCTCACTCACACACACACACACACACATTAATTCATCAACTATTTTCATGATTTACTAAATTGGCCTTGGTTTTAATAATTTCTTGTATAATAATTCTATACATCCTTATATGTATATTTTTTAAATTTCACTCAAATGATTCTTTTTCAATAACAGTGTAGTTTAAGTCAAAATAAATAATAGTTTAAAATGAAAATAGTCCCAAAAAATAGCTTTTCTCTTCAATATTCATAAGATATATAACGTAATATAATTTAAACTTATTTTCATCTAATTATTGGATAATATGAATACTTGAGAGAAATCAAGTCTTATACCTGATAAAAAGAAAAAATTCAAGATTTATATGACAAGTATAAAAGAGAAAAAGATGGCAAAGTTTTAATGGTATTAGTTGCTCAGAGGCATGACAAACGAGCAAAATTCAAAAGAAAAATGCATGTTGCATGTCAAAAAAAAATTTTATGCTAAAGTATTGAGTCACAATGACATCTTAATAATAATAATTATTTTAAATTGAAATTTGTTGGAGTTAAATGAAGTTCTATTTCTAAAAAAAAATAATAAATAAAAGTTTTAGAATTGAATAAAAAAGCAAGATCACATCGAACCAAAAAGATATGAGAAAAGATTTTGGCAAAACCTACATATTTAATTATAAAATAATAGATATATTAGTGTGTGAGTGAAAAAAGAAGAAATGAAAATAATAGGAAGAAGAGTGAGAGATCCTAATATAAAATACTTAATTAGAGAGAAAAAAGAGGAATAATTAATAAACATATCTAAAGTTGATTGATTGAGGGTAATCTTGATATTTAAGTAAAATATACCCTGGCAGGAAGATAATTAATTGCTTTGACAGTATCGCTTGCCCATTTGAGTATGGTATCTACATCTAAAATTACCATTAAAGAGCCACATAGATAAGAAATTATACAATGAGTGTGGAGGTATCCAAGTATAGTCGTATAGTATGATTAAGTTGACACCATCTAAGTTTTTTCTAGAGGAACTATATATTTTGTTGAGTAAATCAATTTTATGAACGTAGGGGAAAAATATATTAGCTTCCAACTTCCAAGAATTCAACAACTAGCAAAGATTGGCATTTTAAAAATTTCTTGACTTCTTATGGTAGTTACCTATTTTGCAGCAAGATTAAATCATATCCTCGAGTTAAATTCTTAACATTTCAAAATAACACGTGGGCTATCCTTTTTATGTATAGGGCCAAGAAAGAAAGTGCATTAATCACAAAAGCTGGTATTTGCTATTCGTACTCCATCAACATGATAGTTCTTATATAGACAAAAACTGAACTAAATTATAACGTCAGCTGTTCCACTTGGGGGAGGGAGACCATAGGCAGGTACCCTCCTACATGCACTTTGTCAGGATCTTCAAGGATTAGTAGAATTAGAATGAACAGGAAGCAGAAAAGAAGAAAGAGAGAGAAGGAAATTGAAAGGAAATGAGAAAAGGTTAAAAAAAAAAGGAAGATTCCAGAGAGAGAACGAGAGAGGAGGGAAAATTTGAATTTTATTTCTTGTTTCAATCCCAGTACATTCTGCAATTTATACACAATTGTTGAGACTTTGCTAATTTCTAACTCCAGTAACAAATTCTGCATCTTCAGTTGCAACGACTTCTAACAACCTTTAGCTACTTCTAATATTTACAATTGCGACCCTTGATACTTTTGCTCTTTTCCATTGATACACCTAATCCTGACAATACCTCCTGTGATTGAGGATAGCCTTCTCCTTAAGGCTGGAACTCTGGAACTGGCTAGTAATGAAGGATTGATCTTCCCTTGAAGTTTCCTCTTCTCCTAACTGATGCCATTTGTTAAGATACTATATAATAGGAACATCATTCCTCAAAATTACTCGTCTCTTCAGAACTTTAGTTGGTTGTAGAACTGATCATGGCAATCAAAGTCTGGCAGTGTTAAAGTAGTGTTTTGATGAGGTCCTATCTTTTTCTTAAGTAAGGAGACATGGAAGACGGGATGGATTTTAGCTTCTGCTGGTAGTTTAAGCCTATATGCTACTGTACTGATCTTCTCAATAATTTGAAAGGGTCCATAGAATTTAGCAGCCAATTTTAGATTCTTTCTGATAGCAACTGGTTGCTGTCTATATGGTTTGCAACTTCAGGAACACCCAATCACCTATCTCAATTGCTTTTCTGTCTTGTGTTTGTCCGCAAATGTCTTTATTCTATTCTAAGCTTGCTGCAGGTGTTCCTTTGCAGCATCTGAATCTTTTCTTGTAGTAAGTTGTTTGCTGCTAGGATAATGGTGTCATGATAAGGCCCCATCGGCAGGGATAGGGGCTTATATCCATATAGAACTTCAAAAGGGGAAACTCCCAAGCTGGTATGGTAAGATGTGTTGTGCCATAATTATGCTAAGCTAAGCCACTGACTCCACTGAGTTGGTAGCTCACTTGTCATGCACCTGAAGTAGGCTTCCAAACACTAATTTAAACGTTCACTCTGCCATCATTTTCTGGGTGATAAGAAGAGTTATAATGCAATTTAGTTCTGACCAAGCCTAAATAACTCCTGCAAGAATTTAGTGGTGAACACTTTGTCTCTATCAGTAACCGATGGATTCTGGCATGCCATAGAGTTTGTAGATGTTGTCTAGAAATGCTGTGCCACCTGTGTAGTTGAGAATGGATGAGTAAGAGTTATGAAATGACCAAATTTGGTCAACTTGTCTAAGGCACTAGTATTGTATCAAACCCCTTGGAGCAGGGTAATTTTTTTGTGAAACCTATTGTGACATGTGCCCTTCTTGAGTTAGAATAGGGAGAGGTTGTAGTAAACTTGGATAGGGTAGATGTTCACTTTTATTCCTCTGACATACTTCAGATTGTTTGTAATGAACTGGACAATCTCTTTTTTCATTCCTAGCCAGTAAAACATATTCCTGATTCTTTGTAAGACAGGCCCTTTGTCCACAATGTACCCCAATGGATGATTCATGTAAGGTCTTGATTAACTTCTGCTTTATTCCGTTCTCATTTCCCATACATAAATTGTCTTTGTACTTAAGTAATCCTTGATTCAACTGAATTTAGAGGTTTGTGGTGAAGGATCCGAAGTAGTTAGCTTATCAGTTTCTGGAATTGTTTGTCTTCAAGATACCTATTTTGCAATTCCTCCATCCAAACTGGTTGAACACTGGTTAATGCCATTATCTGTTGGGGGTACAGATTGAAGTCCTTCAACAGTTCTTCTGGATTGGACATCAGCCACTGTATTTTCTGATCCTTTCTTATGTTGGATTTCATAGTCTAGTCCTAGCAATTTTGTCAATCACTTGTACCGAGCCAATAATTGTCAATCTTTGTTCCAACAAGAATTTTATTTACTTGTGATCTGTTTTGATAATAAAGTGATTTCCAACCAGATAATGCCTCCATTTTGGTTACTACAAAGACCAATGCCAAAAGTTCTTTCTCATAAACAGATAATCCCCGTGTTTTTAAGAAGAGAATGTCTTACTAATAAATGCTATAGGATGGCGTTGTTTTAATAGTATTGCACCCATACCCTGGCCACTAGCATCTATTTCTACTACAAAAGGGATATCAAAATTTGGCAACCTTAGCACTGATGCACTGCTGATGGCCTATTTAAGTTGATCAAAAGCCTTCTGAGATTCTGTTCTCCAATATAGGGGTCTTTCTTAAGTAATGTGGTCAAAGGTTTGCAGATTGCTCCATATCCTTGCATAAAACGTCTGTAATATCCTGTAAGCCCCAGAAAACTTCTGAGCTCCTTGCCATGAAAGAATGCATTCCACTGTGCTTATGTCCCATACTAACTCCTACCTCGGATACTACATGGCCTGAATATTCTACCTTGTTCTGAGCAAAAGAACACTTAGAAACTTTGGCATGCAACTGCTTGCTCTTAAGTGCTTCCAACACTTGATTTAGATGTTTCACATGAAGTTCTAAAGTTGGACTATAGATCAGAATATCATAAAAAAAAAACCTAAATGAACTTCCTCAGGAATAGTTTGAACACCTGATTCATTGCTTGAAATGTTGCAGGGGCATTTGTCAATCCAAATGACATTACCATAAATTCATAATGGCCTTAATGAGTTTGAAAGGTAGTCTTGTATGTATCCTCCATTTTAACCCCGATTTGATGATATCTTGACCTCAGATAAATCTTGAAAAAGATTTTAGCACCATACAGTTCATCCAGTAGTTCATCAATATCTGGTATTGGGTACCTATCCTTGACTGTCAAATCATTTAAATGCCCGTAGCTCACACAAAAGTGCCATATCTTGTCTTTCTTCTTGACCAATAATACAGGAGAAGCATATGGGCTATTGCTCTATTTGATGATTCCAGATTTCAGCATGTCAGCAATCTGTTTTTTCAATTTCTGCCTTCTGAGAGTGAGGATATCGGTATGGTTTTATTTTGAATGGGTGTGCTCTTGGTTTCAATGGTATTTGATGATCTAAAGTCCCCTATTAGGAGGTAGCTGAGTAGGTTCCTGAAGTACTTCTGAATATTGATTCAACACTACAACAATTTGTTCTGGTATTTCTTGTCCTAACTCAGTTGATCCTTCAATCTAGAGTGAAATGGTACAACATCTCCTTTTGGCTTGAAGAAATCTTCCGAGATCCTTTTCCTAACTAGATCCAACGCGGCCTCATTTAATGCACCATGCAAAGTAACAACTTCTTCCCGATGAAACATGGAAATTTTTTAATTGGTGAAAATCAAAAGTGAGTGGACTATAATTGTACATCCAATCTACTCCCAAGAGAATATCCCAATCTCCTAGCTCCATTATTGTAAGATCAAAACAGAATTTATAGTCCTGAACATTCTAAGATCAAAAGCGCCCATTGACCAAGTTCAGGTAATTATGTTTTATGGTGGCTTGACATTGTTTTTTATAGCCTCACGGCACCACCTTTTCCTTCTTGTTGCTTCCATGTGGGACTAATGAAGTAGGCTTAATAAGCTTTCTAGCTTCCCTTGCTATATTTTAAACTCTAACACGTTCCCTCTAGGAAGGATGTTACTCCATCTGATTACAGAAATTTCATTGTGGTAATTGAATCTATATTTGCCAGAGACATATAGAAGTTAGAACGAAATACGTTCGAATATGGAGGTACCCAACCCAAGGATGGCAATTTTATGATTTTCTTGATTTCAGTTAAGAGTTTCAAAAAAGAATTATATTTTGCTGAGTGATTGAATTCTTAGGAAATTAAATACTGATCGAACTAATTAGCTTCTAAGAAACTTCAACTAGTGAACTGGAGTAATGGCATTCTACAAATTGCTTCAGTTCTTCGGGTTGTTAAGTATTCCGCCCCCAAATTGGGCATTGCGATTAACGCATAGTAATTTAAATATGGAGATTCAAGAGACGATAACTAGCAATTGTATTTACCAATCATTTAAAACAAACAATGCAGTCATGAATCGCTTAAAAGTATACACATTTATTTTGACCAACTACTTCATAAACTACGGGCATGTTTGGATTGCCATTTTCTGTCAGAAAATTGTGTCGTTTTCCGTGATCACATTTTTCTATTACCTTTTTTCCCTCACATACATCAAATCGTTACAGTAATTTTTCCATGAAAAATGACGGAAAATGCAACCCAAACGGGGCACATTTTTCTAATAAATGTATAGGGGTTAATATACTTAAAATGCACCTGACTTATCATGTAAATGCGCACATTCATATTTATTGCATCCCTATATTTAGAAACTTTTTCAAATTAACTACACTTTTACAAAAATTGAACACTCCTAACGAGTCCCTGCTGGATACCTCCTGTTATCCATACCCGTAAACTAATAGCTAAGTGATTACTATATCTTGTCTGGTTTAGCTTTCTTCTACGTTAATATGGACAATAACCGTTACAATAATAAATTTACACAAGGGTGACCAACAGGCTGGTCTCCTCACTTCTCAGAAATTCTTCTTTTACCTACAACATTTTATAAAATTCTATTTTTGCTCCTCATTTAGCCCCCACAAAAATTTTATTAAACATTCTTGCCCCCCTTCGCCTGACATTTTCCTCAAAGATATTACAGTTAGTTCACCTCTTTGGGTCCATCATTGAATGTTTTCCATGGTTTTTTCATATTATTAATTTATCGACAGAGGATTAATTTCTTCTTTGATCATACGCTATTCTACCATAGGCATAAATTTTGTACTTCCATGTGTAGCATTGTACCATAGTGTATAATCTTTGTACTCTTTTCACTTTTGTGCCTAGAAAAATACTCAATTTCATCAATGAGTTTGCATCCATCACTCATTAATATTAAAACTTAAACCTTTTATTTCTTAATTAACATTTTTAAGTACAAAGAATTAAAAAAATTTATGTTTTAGAACAACAAATATTTTGCTCTTTATCTCCGAATTTGATCACTATTGTCAAATCTTGGCTCTGCCACTGTTACAACAAAAATAGCTATTTAAATGCTTAACAACTAAAAGTTAATATATTGTAAAGAAAAAAGTTATCTTGGAACAATGAAATTTGGGGAAGAGCCAATACTAGAAAATACACAAATGGAGTTTAGGGAAGCATCAACACTTAGGAAGGCAGATAAAAAATTCGTGAGTTTTGGTGTTTATTTGGTACTCCTTTTTTTTTTTTTTTAATTCAACTCAATCCGGCATGCTTGAGATTTCCTATTGGTTATCTTTTGTTTCCATTTGTATAGTGTCTCCTTAGTTGTAATTATACAGTTATATTCATTGTACATGCTAATAAAGGTAACTGTTTAATACAACGAGGTAATAGTTGATTTAATATGGGAGAATTGTTTAAATGTAATTAAAAGGTACAAGAAATAAATAAGTTAAATACGTTGGCGGGCAACGTAATACAATTTTATTTAAGGCACTACTTCTATTGTGGAAATAGGAGGCAAAGGAAAGAAATACAGAGATAAGGATTTTGATGTTTGGATTGGTTTTTGAGAAGAGAAAAGAAAGCATAGGGACGAAAAAGGAGGGAAACAGTCTAGTTATTTTTTCATCAATCGACTCTCCATCCAAAAATGGATGAAAACAGAGGAAAGCAAACTAAGATAAATGAAAGTTTTAAAATTTCCTTAAAAACCTATATTTTTAAGTTAAGATTTTAAATTATTATGAATAAAAACGTAACTAACGTATGCTAGTTTCCTTTCCTTTCTTTTCCTTCGTTAATCGAAACAACATTTTTTACATTTCTTTCCTTTTCCTTTTGTATTTAATCCAAACAAGATTGGATGGAATCCGCTTTCCTCGACTCTCATTTCTTTTCTTTTCTGCTAAAGTCGTCTCCTTCCTTTTCCTTCAATATGGTGCCTAAGGGATTATAATACCAATATGTGTATTCAGAAAATTTTGTGAAGGCAACTGCCCCCTATCCCCTGGCTTGGACTCTAAACTCACTTCGATCAGTGAACCACAGTGAGATAGCTAAAATTTTAGGATGTTAAGTCTCTTAAATTAAAGTTGTCCCAAGTCAAAAATCTGGGTTGCAAAGTGAAAATTATCATAAAGTCCAATGGTGCTTGTTTTCCTGCAGATTTCGCAATTTCTATTAATCAAGCAAATTTAATTTCTAAGTCGTGTCCGAATTCGGATTATATTCCTTCTTATTTCCTAGATTTTCTAACACAACTTTAACAAACACAAGTGTCAAAATTGCTGCTACAGTACCACAAAAGTAAACAACGGAAACCTGGCTTTCTTGCATCTCTTTCAACGTTGACAGACACACAATTCAACTCTGAATTCAGCATGGACAAAATTGTAGCGTTCCT
The DNA here is from genome assembly GCA_023065735.1 of Coffea humblotiana. Lineage (NCBI taxonomy): Eukaryota > Viridiplantae > Streptophyta > Magnoliopsida > Gentianales > Rubiaceae > Coffea > Coffea humblotiana. The sequence continues at coordinate 4,571,949 of CM041208.1, read as the reverse complement.
CTACGCATATATCACATGTACCCAACCCTGCAAATGGAACTTACCCACTAGTTAAGACTTTCATATCGTGTTGTGTCATGGTCTAAGTGTTATTAATAGATTAAAATGAGGCGACCATCTTAATCAATAACCACTGTAACATGAATTATTATTTTTACAAGATTAATTAACTTGTTAACCTCAAATGAACTCGAAAAATCCCCAACCCCGTTATGCACTTACTTGAACCTATTTATTCATGTGACATATTCAATATAATTGTTTAAGAGTTTTGAAAGAGAAAACACATAATAAAGTCTTGAAAGCATAAAACAGAGTCCAAAAATCCAAGGGGTTGAGTTTTCAACAAAAACAAGAAGCCATATTGTAAAAAATAATAAAAATCTAGAACATAGAGTTTTCAAACATTTATTTCAGAGTTTTCAAAATTTTCTAATCCATAATACAGAATAATTTTTCAAACCATGAAACAAGTTTCATTACTTTAAGTTTTTGAGAGAAACAAATTCTATTGCTTACACAATAAGGCATAAAACTTATGAGCCTTCAAAGCTTATAACTAAAATCTTTAATCCAAATTTACAAGCGTTTATTTTTATTAACTTTTTTAATCTACCTAAGCAGCGCAACTGGGAAAACAATTTCATTTGTAATCACGAAACAGCTAATTTTTATTAGGTTAGTGTCTCAACCTGTGGGTAACCGGATTTAGACAATTTACATTTGTATAGTTAATACTTTGACTTAACAATAATCCGATTGAATTCGGATCCTGTTAATACCAGTTAAATTCGCATCATTTTCAAAGCGTGCGACTGGGCGCCATTCCATGCTATCCTGTGATGCCAGAAACTGCAATTGTTGATTCACCAGGAAATTCTTTGCAAGTTAATTCATTGGCTGTGTGATGAAAAGACTAAATCCTGTCCATCTTAATTTGTAGTTGATTTTTCTTACTTGAAGGGATCAGGTCTTTTTGCGCAAGCAGATGTTATGCTCAAGTAGTTTGCATAGTAATGCAGCACTATATTTACTTAGTACATATATAAGTAGTCAATGCTTATATACTTAAATCTTTGCATTCAATTCATTCAAGCTAACTGAGTTGTTATGGATTAAATTTGACTGAGTTATGTATTTGTAGTCATTGTGGTTAATTGCTAATTGCAGACAGGCTGCACGGATTTTTCAATGTTGCGTACCTAACTATAGTAGTAATTCCATATGACAGTAAAAATGGTTTTTTCACAGGTGAAACACCCTTGGATTCATGAAGTATAGTTTGTCTTTAACTCCCTCTCTTGATTTGGGAAGTTTGATAAGACCTATCTGCCTTTAATTACGTACATGCTTCGACTTGAGAAAGAAATGTTTGGAGTTTGCTAATAGTCGCCTCAGCTCAAATGTCATTTGTTACCCCATTTGGTACACCAGGAGAGGATTTATGGACAAAAGTGGCTTTACTCGCCAGTCCCTGATGCTGTGTGACAAAACATGATTGGTGTTTGTGCTATTTACTGGATTTGTCTTTTTTCTTGGATTCGCCGGCCATACATTGCAGAATTGCACCTCCCCAGCCTCCATTCTGAGCTCGTAAAGCAATTTTTCTAGTCATCCGAAGCAATCTGCTGTAACTAGTATGCCGTGACCAGATCTCCACTAATCTGTCTGATAATTTACCCGAATTAGAACAGAAATGGTTGAGCGACCTGCTTATGATCAGATGGACTTTGAACTGATTATTTACTTTAACAAAACTAATTCCATTTTCAACACAAAAAAAAATTGAGAAATACGGGTTTGGTACAGGTATAACTGACTTTTAGTACAATTGATATGGTTATTGTATTTCATTTTAAAAGTAGGTATACGCTGACGAATGTGGCTGTATTCATATATTGAATTGGTTGATATGGATTTAATATTGCATTGGTTTACATGAACAAATCCATGTGTATAACAAAGTAACATTAGTACATGTCAAATCATGTATGATATGCAATAAATTATAACTGCATTACAGTCTCGATTGTACCTACCTCTAGCTCCAGAAATATATAATCTTTAAGCTTCTTTGCTCAAGAAGTTGTTGTTGAATTGTGGTTACTTGTAGGCTCAAAAATATACAATTGTAATAGACAAAAGAAATCATTTGTAAAGTCTGTTCATGAGGGCCATATGATATATGATGAGCAATTACTCAATATATGATATATTGGAATGTACTCATTATTATTTTAGAATTGAGTAGGGATGGCAATAAAGCGGATTTGGGGCGGGGGATCCTCCCCCCTCTCCCTGCTCCATTGCCAAAAAACTCCCCTTGCCCCCGCCTCGCTTCCCCCGTGGATTATAATTTGATTTTTTTTTCTAGAAACTTTTATTTCAATAGATCAAAGTTAAATTCAAAGAATAAAATAAAATACGGAGCTGAAAAAATGAAAAAAGAAAAATGAAACAAGAAAGTGATGAAGTAAAATAGCAAGAAAATTAAGAAACTCAATTGGATTGTATAGATAACATTTGGAAATACTTATAGAACGCATAACATGTTTGTGCCAAAAACCAACTAGGAATTTGGATAGAAATGGGATAAAAGTTATATTTAGTTGCCAAATATTCTAAATTTATTATTATTAGATTATATAATATATTACATTTATTTATATTAATAAATTGAAATGGGGGACGGTGTGGGGGTGTTGTCCCCCGCCCCCCGCCCTATTTGAAACGGGGAGAGAAAAATTCCCCCATTCTTGTCCCCCCCCCCTATCCCCCATCTCATTACTCCCCTCGTGAGTGCCCACCCCCATTGCCATCGCTAGAATTGAGGGGCTATAAAGTCAAAAACCTCAAATTTAAGGGACCAAAATGTATTATTTTAAAATTGAGGGACAAAAAAGTATAAAGTCAAACATTAGGGACTAGATTTGTGATTTGCCCACTATGCTAACCTTGTTCTCATAATGGTAAAAATTAGTTAATAAATAGGTTTTGTGAAAATGAACGTTATTGGCCGACAATACGAGATGAAGTGAAAATTTTTTAGGCAATTAAAGTGATAATTATCCCTCATAAAATACAAAATTACTTTGATAAACCCTTCTATCCTCCTTCTCCCTAGAAAAAAACTCTCTAATTAAAACTCCCTTCAACCCTCCCATGGGAGAGAGATCAAAATTTTGCTAATCTTTCCCTATGGAAGGAGCTCTCTCTATAGTTTCTTTTCATTTGTGTGAATAAAAACTCTTCTAAGATTTTCTAGTGAGAGTTTATTCTCTCTGTAGGGTTATCTAGTGAGAGTTTTTTTCTCTTCTAAATTTTTTAGTGAGAGTTTTATTCTCTCCTAGGGATTCCTAGTGAGAGTTATCAGATCTGAAATTCTCTTGGATATATTCGATAAATCTCACCATAATATCTGGACTTGAAATAGTTAATTATCAAATCTGACGATTGGAAACATGCATAGATGTCAGTGGAGTTATAGTTATTTTATCTCATTTTTTGAATTTGGAGCTTTATAATATAAGTCTTATTGTTCTTCAGGTCTGGAGTATCCTTTTTTCAGATCTATTCTTTGATATCTATATATGTTTGATGATGTAATTTCTGTCATTAGTACAGATTTTAATGAAATTATGATATTTTATTAAAAAAACATATATTTTAAAATTGGCCATTTAGCGTTGCAATTGTATATGGGATATTTGTATTGTACTCTTTTGTTCCCAGTTTCCTAAAAGAATGGCGTCTTACTAATGGATTCTAACTTCTAAGGAGACATATAATCATACGTTTGACAAATGTGACCAATTAATTCAAACTAGTTTACTCATTAAGCGGATAAACATGCATGAAAGGTTACTTTTTCATAAGGCAAATTTGGGAAGCAACTAAAATCATTTGTTAACTTTGAAAAAAATGACTCTTATTTATTTTGAAAAAAAAAAAAAAATGACATTAACAATGACACGGGCAAAGTACATGTACTTAGCACATCTAGGATGACAAGCCTAATGATTTAGCTCCCTTGAGAAGCTTCATTAGTGCTGCACTTCGTCCATGATATAGATGTTTTCAAAGGTTTGACCACTTTCCATTATAATTCAAGACATAAAGAACTTAATTTTTGATATTTTTGGATTTTGGATCTATACTTTTCAGATAACAATCGACAACTTCTTTCTGCTTTGAATTTCACTCTTTCACCCAAAAATGTAGAACCCAAAAAATTCACCAAAACATTATATAGGAGATACATTTCATAAAATCAATCTATTTGGCGAGGCAATTTACACATATACAAGTATGTATGAGAGAAGAGGAATAAATATCAACAATAATATATTAGTCACACACTATAACAAAGCTCTCGAATTTCAATCCTCTCAACTATGTGTTTGGATAGATTATTATTTGAAATATTATTTGGAATAATTGCTGTAGCACTTTTTTATGATGTGATATATGTGAGATAAAAAGTAGTTGAGAATATAAAAAGGTGAATTGGAAAATATGTTTATGATGCAACCGAAATATTATTTGGGATAATTTGGCAATCCAAACAAACTAGCGTTAACTTAACTTGATAAATAAGTCTTACACCACAAGAAATTTCCTCATAACAAACTAATTCCTAAATAATAAAACTACCATAACTTGAACAAAATAGAGTTGCTAAAATCCTAACTTGAACTAAAACACTACTAAATAATAATATGAAAATTTCTAATTTTGGGTCTTGATTTAATATGCGAACACTGCCTCCCTTAAATCATGCTCTCTCTTGAACCAAGTTCACCACCATTATGGCCAATAATTTCCCTTGCAAAATTCTGCTAGAATCACTTTGAATTTGACAGGTGTCGAGCTTATGTAATAATAAATACCTGCTCAAAGAAAATGTAGATTTTGTATAGTAAGTAAGGTTGAATCCAGAGGGATTAGGAAAATTCATTTCTTTTAGAGTTTGGAGTATGGAGGGGGATTTTTATATAATTGAGGATAATTAAACAACTCAGATAAATAGAATACAATAAATATTAAATGACAATTTAGCTAAATTAATTCAATAATGAATAATCTCTAGCCAAGAAATAACTTCGGAGATGGTTTACTCCATTGATGATCGATGCAATGATATTTCATTTACTTACTGATAAACAATTTATAACTGCCAAACATTCGATAATAATCAATTTCTCCTTACTGTATCGGTGATCAAAGTACGACCATAAATCACTTCCCTAATCAAGAAATAACACTAGATACGATTTTAGAGTTCAATTCCTCAATTGCCTTAAAAATTAGAGAAACCCTGTTCTAACCAAATAACATGCTACGAGGGTTATTTTAAATTAGTCCATATGTTCCCTTGACACAAATTCAATCATACCAGTCATCAATAATTTAAAAACAATTAAACAATTACGGATTTAACTGCTCTAACTGGTTTTAGGTTATTAGATTAAATTAAATATCGAACGTCCTTGATATATAAATAAAATAATAACCATAAGAAATTAAATTAGAGAATATATAAATACCAGTAAAATAAAGGAAATAAATATAATTAATTCGATCTCACAATTTTAGATGAACCAAATTCTCTATTTGCTTCTTGACTAAAAATGAAAAACTAGCTGATCATCGTTGGAAATAATCCAAGCAATTTCATTGACAAAAGCTGCATCAACATCCGATAATAGAAAGCAAAAGAAGAGATGAAGAGAAAAACTCTTCGTTCGGTTCTTTGCTTCCAACTAAACTACTAGTTTTTTGGGACCGGAACAAAGTCTTAAAAATCACGAAAGTCAAGAGTCCCTCGTCGTGACGTTTCTTTTCTTTTCCTAAACTAGTAACTACTACTAATTCTCTCGCTCGGAGAAAAGAAAAAGATTAAAGGAACGATAATGCCTCCTGCTATTATGTTTCCTACTCCTACTAAACTACTAATACTAAGCGAAATCAAAATTGACAACAAGTCAATATCTCCTACTCCATAAAAGGAAAAGTCCTAATAGTTCTAATAGATAAATTGACTAATATCCTAGTAGAAGTAGAAGACTTCCATTCGATGGAACATCTAATTCTTGTAATTTCAATTCAAAACATGGAAATCACTTGCCAAATCCCGAACCTTCGTACATGCAGAATTATATTTTGACGCGCCCACGCCGAATTGCACAAAAATCCAGTTAAAAATCATATTCTTAACTCCTTTTCGCTTGGGATCCCTACAATCAACACAATTACCAAATATAAGTAGAATCTATCAATTAATGCAATATTTGGCTAAAATGAAGGGAAAAATAATCATAAATTTAATGATAAAAATGCAACCTATCAATTTCCCCTACACTTAAACCATGCTTATTTTCAAGCATGGAGAACGGCTAACAACACACTACTAAGTCATTGAATTCAAACAATGGCTATTACTCAAATCATTTGTTGTCAAGGTATAATTAAAAAAAACACGTCAAGCATTAATGGCTAATTTCTAAGAAATACTTCTCCGGTTAGCTTTTAAAGCTATGGACTCTTCCAATTCCTGACTAACTAATCTAAGAATATAAAATATTCAACTAGCATCTGTCAGCAAATGGTTCGATTATTAATCAAAATCTCAACATTACAATCCATGGATCAGCGGGCCAGCAACTTATTCATACACTTTCATAGTCATATACACTCTTTTTTTTTTTTGTTTAAAGATGTTCCCCATACTTAAACCTCTTTTTTTTCTTAATTATTTTTCTAGGGGAAATGCTTAGTCCTTAGCCATTTAAGTCTATAGCAGCGCACTCCAACATTTACTAAATAAAGGAGTCCAGTTACTCAACTTTCATTGCTTAAAAATCACATACTCATAGCTATCGCCACTTTTTGATGCAAAAGTCGATACTTTTGATGAAAATTCCCGGTTACTAGGCAACAATAACCAGTGGAGTGTAACCAAATACTATTCATAAATAAGCAACCAAATTAAAATTAAAGACCACACAAGCCCACTTCATTTCCTAAACATAGAGGACTAAGATTAATAATTAAATCAATTTACACAAAAAATGCCAGACAAATATTTACAATGCTTAGAAAAGTTAACCAAAAATTGCAAAAATCACAAAATCTCAACTATTCACCAAAGAGAAACCCTTAGACCTTACCACGTCATACTTGACACCTTAGAGTATAAAATCTTAGTAATAGAAAAATTTGATACATCTAACCATCTTTTATTAGGGATAACCACAAATATGCACAAAAATAGATAAAAATTGGATAAAATTTGAAAAAAATCGAACAAAAAATTTCAAACAAAAATACTTATATTTGTACTCTTCTAGTATACTACTCCCCCACACCTAAATCTTACATTGTCCCCAATATAAGAAATAAAAAACAAAATATGAAGTAAAAGGGACAACGAAACTTCCCTAAATGTGAAGGAGATAACAAATGGCTACGAGTCAGGAGCAAAAGGTGGGTTGAATCCTACGTGATGAAAGAATGCTGCCAGATTCTACATCATCTTGAAAATATAGAGCTTTTGCGATGGAGAAGAGTAAAGAAAGAAAGAGAAAAAGAAAGGAAAGAAAGAAGGGAGAAAGAAAGAAAAAGAAAAAGAGAAAAAAAAGAGAGAAAAAGAAAATGGAAAAAGAAAAGGAAAGGAAAAGGAAAAGAAAAATCTTCTCTCTCTCTCTCTGTTTTTTTTTTTACCCTTCTCACCGAAACAAGATGCAAGCACGTCAAAAAGTGGAAGAGTCTTCTGATCATGAATTTGGAAAATTTCTTCCTAAGACGTTACCAGAAGACGTGGGCACGTCATAAAGATTGGGAGTTTTTTTGACATTGCATAGTGAAATTTTTTTCTTAGCACGTGACTAGAAAGCGTAGGCACACCAAAATCATGAAGAGTCTCCTGAAAAATTGTGTTAGACATAGGAATATTCAACAATCAATTCTAACTTGAGCACGTCTTCCAGTAAACTGCTTCCTGATACAAAGAAACACAATCACTTAAATTGCACCTAAGAATTAAACAAGACACATGAAATGACTAAAATTAAAAATTCTTGAGTTGCCTCCCAAGCAGTGCCTTTCTTTAATGTCTTTTGCTAGACATTGCCATATTTATTCACGGAGGATAAAATCGTGTAACTCATTTTAGTGTTTCATTCTTTATATAATTCTGATAACTTTCGTAAATAGAGTGATCCTTAAGCACACGAGTTGCTTTCTTCCATTGACTAGTAGATGACGTCAAATAGTTAAACAGTGACTTAATCCTTCACTCGCTCCTCCATCACGAGTACTTACCGATTCAAGATATTTGGCCATAACAACTCCTAACTTATTCCTATCATGAGACTCAAAAATTTCTGGTATAATAAAATCAATTGCACTAGTAGAAATTATAGAATAAGAGTCAGGGTAATGTTGGCTAATGAATGGAGGAGGTGTCACTATATTTGAGAATTGCTCACTGGATTCATTCACTTCAATGATTAGAGGTTGGAGTTTTATTTTTTCATTCTCAACTTCCTTTTAAACTGTATCTATAGATCCTTCTCCCTGGAACTCTTGCAGTTTCTCGTCACATGTCATGGTAATTGCACTCTTATCTTTCTCAAGATCAATAATAGTCTATGAGGGAAATTCTTCACAAATTGGAGAAATCAATTGGCTCATTGTAGCTGCAAATAGATGCCTTTGATCCTCCATCCTTCTAATTCTCATTTGTATCTCCAGTTGAAAATGATCAATCATTTTTTTAAGCGACATACTTGATGTGGATAATAGTTGTTGACATATTCCATCCTCCGTCTCTCTAATTTTTATTTGTGTCTCTTGTTGAAATCGATAGGTATTAGCAGTTAGTAATTTCATCATTTCTTCAAGAGACATACCTGATATGGATGATGGTTCTTGAGACTCTTGCTATTGATATTGATATTGAAAATCGATTGGTTCTATTGAATAATTAAAGTTGGAGCTATCCCACCATTCTTGATTATACGCATTTGAATAAGGGTCATACCATGTTCGAGATTAGGGTGAAAAATTTTCAAAAATATTGATTGGGGCACTCAAGTCATTTTGAAATATGAGGCATATGTCGATTGGATGATTCAAGACATACAAATTTCTCAAGTTGCAACTGCCAAATTTTCTACATGAGACGTTAGTGAATCTAAATATTGATCATTAGAAAAACACGAGTCTCATTACCTCTCCTAAGAATAAAATCCAGTATATTACCAAAATACTGAATATGAGCAGCCATAAACTAGCAAAACAAAAATAAGAGAAAAATAAAAATAAAAATAAGATGAACTCAAAAAAAAGAAACAAATTTATTAGGCTCCAATCCCCAACAACGGCACCAAAAATTGATAAGTATCTAACCTGTGCAATAATAAATATCTGCACAAATAAAATGTACATTTTGTATATAGTGGTAAGTAGGGTCGGATCCACAGGGATTAGGAAAATTCATTTCTTCTAGAGTTTAGAGTATGGAGGGGATTTGTATATAATTGAGGATAATTAAACAACTCAAATAAATAAAATAAAATAAAAATTAAATGACAATTTAGAAAAATTAAATCAATAATGAATAATCTCTAGCCAAGAAATAACTTCGGAGATGGTTCACTCAATTAATCATCGATGCAATGATAATTTCATTTACTCACAGATAAATAGTTTATAACTGCCAAACATGCGATGACAATCAATTTCTTCTTACTGTATCAGTGATCAAAGTACGACCATTAGTCGCTCTAATCATGAAATAATCTTAAGTACGACTTTAGAGTTCAATTCCCCAATTGTCTTAAAAATTAGAGAAAACCTATTCTAACCAAATAACACGCTACGAGGGTCATTTTAAGTTAACCCATATGTTCTCCTGACACAAATTCAATCATGTCAGTCACCACTAATTTAAAGTAATTAAACAATTACGGATTTAACTGCTTTAATTGGTTTTAGATTATTAGATTAAATTAAATATCAGGTGCCCTTGGTATTCAAATAAAATAATAACCTTAAAAAAATTAAATCAGAGAACATACGAATACCAGTAAAATAAAGGAAATACATATAATCAATTCCATCTCATAATTTTAGATGAACTAAATTCTCCATAACTTCTTGACTAGAATGAAAAACTAGCTGCTCATAATTGGAAATAATCCAAGCAATTTCATTGACAAAAGTTGCAAGAACATCCAACGATAGAAAAGCAAAAGAAGAGACGAAGAGAAAAACTCTTCGTTCGGTTCTTTGCTTCCTCCTAAACTACTAGTCTTTTGGGACAGAAACAAAGTCTTAAAAATCACAAAAGCCAAGAGTCCCTCATCCGTACGTTTCTTCTCTTTTGCTAAACTAGTACTACTGCTCCTACTAATTCTCTCCCTCGGAGAAAAGAAAACATTAAAGGAACGATAATGCCTCCTGCTATTATGTTTCCTACTCCTACTAAACTACTAATACTAAGCGAAATCAAAATTGACAACAAGTCAATATCTCCTATTCCCTAAAAAAGAAAATTTCTAATGGTTCTAATAGATAAATTGACTAATATCCTAGTAGGAGTAGAAGACTTCCATTCGATGGACCATTTGATTCTTGCAATTTCAATTTAAAGCTTGGAAATCACATGCCAAATCCCGAACCTCCGTACATGCAGAATTCGATTTTGATGCGTCCACGCCGAATTTTAAAAAAATCCAGTTAAAAATCACTGGTCTGTTTGGATTGATCATTTTTTGAAAATAAGTTTTTCAACTACAATAGTACAATAATACACAAACAAAAATAATCTCAAAAATACCAAAAACAACTTCAAAATACCAAAAACACAAAAGAAAGCTACCTCAAAAATATAAAAAAAAGTTCAAAAACACCAAAAACATTAAGAAACCTTAAAAATACCAAAATTGTAAAAAATAACCTAAAAATAACCTTATCTACAGTAAAAAATTTTCAACTACATTGATACAATAAAATATTTCAAAAATACCGTGAAAAATAGGTAATCCAAACGGAGCTCACGTTTTTAACTCCTTTTCGCTCCAGATCCCTACAATCAATACAATTACTAAATATAAGTAGAATCTATCAATTCAACATTTGGCTAAAATCAAGGAAAAAATAATCATAAATTTAATGACAAAAATGCAACCTATCAGAATTTTTCATCTTTAAAATTTTTGTTGCTACAATATTCAACACATTTGGACAGATTTATCTCGTCGCTCAACTGATTTTTCACTTGCGAAAATAATCCACGCTTTTGGATAGATTGTTTTCGTTGTCCAATTTGATGTCAACTTGTTAACAATTCATTTTGTGATTTTCATAATCACAATTGAACTGACAAAATTCTTCTCCAATCTCTGTCGTAACATCTGCAATCAATTTGACAATTATCTACCAATCTTGTGGTCCGATCCTCACAAACCAGACACTTCATAACTAACCTTGTGGTCTAATTCGATCAACTAATTTCTTCCCAGCAATTTTTATGCTCTAACTCTGACAACAGAAGACACCCACAATTAACCCTTGTAATTGGGTCAATGCTTCAATGTCTATAGGCACCTCATGATCAATTTCTTGAATGTAGGACTCTGATACCAGATGTAGAACCCAAAAAATTCAAACATTATAGAGGTGATATATTTCATAAAATCAATGGATATGGGAGGCAATTTACACAGATGCAAGTATGTGTGGGAGAAGAGGAATAAATATCAACAATAATATATTAATCACACACCATAACGAGGCTCTCAAACTAATTCCTAAATAATAAAACTACCATAACTTGAACCAAATAGAATTACTAAAACCCTAACTTGATTAAAACACTACTGAATAATAATATGATAATTTCTAATTTTGAGTCTTGATTTAATATGCAAACAAAAAAATATGACAGGTGTCTAATCTAGGGCCGTCTGCACATATTGGAATATGTTATCAATTTGTATGGTATTGCTGAGTTAGTGTGCAGAAAAAAAATAGTTACTATAACACCAGCAAAACCAATTTGAAGTCATGGGTACTCTGCAAATTGTAACAAGTATATCTGCGACCATAATATCATTTACAAGATACGTTCTTTGTATATTTTAACTTGTGTACTTAAATATGGCTTGACAAACCATTACATGGCATGAAAACGTGTGTACTATTGGTAGGAATATATGAAAACCTGTTCTACGGTAAGATATTTCAGCCAGTAATGATCGAAAATTATCACTGTCAGGTTCTCTTCCCTAATCCCGTGCTATAGGCTGAAGTCAAAGCCAAATTTGCCTTGACATTCTACACTTGAAATGCCAAACGTTCTTACATTAGCCTGGTGTACTTGTCCCGCGGCTTATAGTGCTCATGTATAACTAGTTAACTACTAACAGGATAGGTGCCGTTTTCTAGTTTTCAATCCTCTATCACATATTTGGTTTCAGTTGTTATCCTACTTTTTCCCCTTTTTTATATTTCTTGTTTCAATCTTTATTCCGCTTTTTTTTTTCCCGTCATGTTCAAATTTTCTTGCAACTCTATTTTGGTATGTTACCACACATGGCAAGAAAATAGAGAGTAAGATGGAGATTTAAATCAGAAATGGGATAGAGGATTTGGAGCACATTATCCTTGTTTCATTCGAGAGTAGTATAAATATGAGAAAACATAACAAGACTCTCAGCAGGTACAAAACCATCAGAAGTGTCCTTTTTTTTTTGCAGTTCTATAACAGAATTACTTCCATTATAATTAAGAAAGAATATCCTTAAGAAATATTTAATCTTTAAGCTTTTCTGATATAAATTCATCCACAATGTCCATTTGATCTACTTGAGTCAAACAGATAGAGCATTGTACCAAAAGTGGGAGCCGGAGGCCGCTTGTTTGCTTCAACAACCAAGACCGGACGCAAGAAGAACCCTCTCAAACGAGTCCCATACTCGAAGCCTCCGTTCACTATCCGTGATATCAAGAAAGCCATCCCACCTCACTGCTTTAAGAGATCGCTCCTTCGCTCATTCTTCTATCTTGTTCGTGACCTTACCTTGGTCTTTCTGTTCTACTACATTGCTACAACTTATTTCCATCTCCTTCCTTCTCCATACAACTACCTTGCCTGGCCTATTTATTGGATTCTTCAGGGCTGTATCTGTACTGGAGTTTGGATGATTGGCCACGAATGCGGTCACCATGCATTTAGCGACTACCAATGGGTGGATGACACTGTTGGTCTTGTCATCCACTCCGCGCTTATGGTCCCCTACTTCTCGTGGAAATACAGCCACCGCCGCCACCACTCAAATGTTCAATCACTCGAACATGATGAACTCTTTGTGCCGAAGACAGAATCCAAAATGGTGTGGTACTACAAGTACCAGAACAACCCTTTAGGTAGAGTCATCACTCTGGCCGTCACGCTTACACTGGGTTGGCCCCTGTACTTGGCGTTCAATGTTTCAGGCAGATCATATGATCGTTTCGCATGCCATTATGATCCTTATGGCCCAATCTACAATGATCACGAGAGGCTTCAAATCTACATTTCTGATGTTGGTGTCATTGCAACATCTCATCTGCTTTACCGCTTCGCATCGGCAAAAGGGCTACCCACGCTGGTTTGCATATATGGAGTACCATTGCTGATTGTGAATGGCTTTTGTCTTATGATCACATATCTACAGCACACTCACCCTTCATTGCCACTATGATTCATCTGAGTGGGATTGGCTGAGGGGCGCGCTGGCAACCGTTGATAGAAATTATGGTGTCTTGAACAAGGTTTTCCATAACATCACAGACACACATGTGGCTCATCATCTCTTTTCAGCAATGCCACATTATCATGCAGTGGAGGCAACTGAAGCAATGAAACCAATTCTGGGAGAGTATTACCAATTTGATGGCATTCCCGTCTACAAAGCAATGTGGAGGGAGGCAAAAGAGTGTCTTTATGTTGAGCCAGATGAAGGCGGCAAGGGCGTTTTCTGGTACAAGAATAACTTTTAAGGAGAGTATCTGATCTTGATCCCCTAATAGTCTGCATTGTTTTTACTTTTTAGTGAAGCTGTATCTTTAGTGGATTTGTGGGGAAACAAGGAAGTTTTCTTTTTGTTTGGTGAAATGTATGTCTAAGTGTAAAAGTAAAGTTACCGTGTGCTAATAAATTCCTAGCCTATGTTTCTAGGAAGTCATAAAGGAAGTCATATGGTTTTTGTTCATCTGTAGAAAAAGAATGGGAAAATCGCTAATTTAGTTCTTAAACTTTTTCACTAACTCCGATTTGATCTTTCAAAGCTTTTGCACATGTGATTGGTCCTTAAAGTAACATGTCTATGCTAATAAAGGACCTAATAGGCAGCGCCACCCCAAGCATCTTTTTTCTCATCCAGACCGGCGGCAATTTAGGTCATTTTCGGAAGAAGATATTGGGGCCCTTGTAATGATGAGATACCAATAATAATAATAATAATAATAATAATAATAAAAAGCACCATTAAACGGTCCTTGCTCTTTTCGCTCATTGCAGTATCAGCAGTTCCAAGTAGATCTCTCAACAGCTCAAACTCCATAGCTAATCATGAGTAAGGTTTGCGGTTCATTAGCTTGTGTCGTTAAGCTGAGAGGTCAAACTCCCAAGGTCGCAAAGCAAGATAAGAAGAAGCCCCGCCGCCGTGCCTACAAACGTATGCAATACAATTGCCGCTTTGTCTCTACCATTGTTGGCTTTAGAGAGAAGAGAGGGCCAAACTCATCCTAAAATTTAGGATTAATAACAAAAAAACCCCCTGTGGTATATCTAATATACAGAGAAGCCTCCCGTGATTTCAAAACATACAAAACGATACCTCATGTTTTGAACTAAATTGTAAACTAACAGAATTCGTTAAATTTAACGGAATCCAGTAAACTTAACGGTAACGGAATCCAGTAAGTTTAACGGTCAAAACCATCATTTTCGTTAAATTTAACGAAATTCTGTTAGTTTACAATTTAGTTCAAAATATGAATTGTCGTTTTGTATGTTTTGAAATCACGGGGAGCTTTTTTGTTTTTAACCCTAAAATTTAACATGAGGACCGAGGTATGGTAGTTTTAGGTGGCGAAATTCTGTTTTGAGCTTATTGCATTGTTATGTTGATCACGTCATAGCTGTTAGGAATCTCAGTCCAGTTACTATCATGTTCTCTAGGCCGGAGAATTGGTCAGAGTCATTGGACTGGATGCTACAATTTTCCGTTGGTGTCTATTTCCATTTGTCTTGTCCTCCGCCCAACGACAAGACTAATAAAACAGACCACTAGAAAGTTGTCCCAATTCTAATCTTAAATCTTGAACTGGTACTGGTGGCGGAAAAACAATGGAGAAGTATTTGTTTATCATCGTCATCTCCCTCTGCATCTCTGCAATCTTTAAAGGAAAAGTCTGAAGTAACGATCGTTATGCTAACAAAACTGTTTTTACCTGATATAACCGGTAAAAACACTTTTAGCGACCATTTGATTACCTATTGGACTGATCACCTAAATAAAATAGTACCTAAAATTTTGGTTAGTAAGTTTTACATAAAAAATAATAAGTTAACTCGATAAATTAGTAACTTTTATGTCTCAAAAAGTAAATTGGAATAAATATGGAACTTACTTTTTTTTTGAAGTAAATTACTACTCTATATCTGAAACTTACTTTTGGAGAGTAAGTTTAGTTTAATTAATAGTAAGTTTTTATAGATTAATAGTAAATATTTGACGGGATTTTTCTATACGTACAAGTTAAAATAAATCCGATTTACACCCGTTTCCCTGCAAGTATACAGGTCAACTAGTAGTTTAGGGTATATATATCGGGTCGATCCCACGAGGAAGATTGCAAAATTACCGGTACTACTAAAGTTTCTCTATTATTTAGACTATCAATGAATTATAAGCAATGAAATCTACTGAACTTATGCAAAATAACAAATGTAAGCTCCTTAGGTTATGGTATTTCTAACTACTCATGCAAATGCTATTTTTGGATCATTGAATACTACCATCTAAGCTAATTATGGTGTAATTTCCTCATGTATATGAAACCTACTTTCGTAGTGAATCAATTATATTCATAACTAATCCATACCTATTCTCATGGTTATGGAATTAGCTACAAGTTCATTTCTTCAATGAAATTACATGAAATGAATCACCAAAACCACATAGGTGCACCTCTACTCTCGTGAATGTACTCCCTATGTTTAGCACTTCTTGAACTAGTGTTAAATCTCAATTTTTCATTGCAGAAATAACACCTTAGATAATCACAATTAATGGTACCAGATTAATCATGATTTGAAGAGCTTAAAGTGCTAAATAACTTGCTCAAATAATGGCATCAAATAACCAAATAATAAACACTAACAATTATAGGAAGTTCAACCAAACCCAAGGCAAAAACTTTAGAAACACATAAATAACATAAAATCCAGAACTTGTAAATTAACTAAACTTGGAATCAAATACAAAAGATAAAGAGTTGGAAAGGAAAAATAACCCTTGTCACATGAGCTCTTTCCTTGCCTTCTTCATCTTTGCCTAGCTAATAAACAAGAAGGATGAACTACTAGCTAAACTAACCTACACAAAGAAAATGAAAAAGCTACATTTCTGCAGACTCCAAGCTTCTCCCGTATGATCCTCTGACCTCCCAATGTCTCTGCATATAAATTGGTTAAAAACTCTTTTTTCTTGGTCAATTTTTTCTGCTATGATTCTTCAAATGTCCTTGTGTTAAGATAGTAAAAAACAATGGCTTTTGACTTGAAAATAAGCCACCTTTGTTGCCCTTTTGTATACTGAAACATGTGCACCGAATTCCCTTGCAACTTATAGCTGGAAAGTAGTCTGAACACAAGAGAATTGGCTGAGCAAATTGCAGCTTTTCAGCTACCAAACGCGCCTACAAAAAACGCGACTTTAACTCGCGTTTTGTCTTCTCGCGTTTTCAACTTGGCCTCACTTCAACTGTGATTTTCTCTGTGATGAAGGCCGAACTAGCTTTTGTACAAAACACAAACGTTGTAGCCCTTTGAGTTAGCTTTCCAATTCTTCAAGAATCACCTAATTTAGAGATCGGTGAACAGAGATATGGTCGAAATACCATAGACTGGTCAATTCTGGGCTTCAGCTTCCGACCATCCAGAAAAGCTTCTGTGTTTCATCTTTTTGACCAGGAAAACGGCTGAATTGGGATTTTCTTTCTTCATACCAAATATAGATATATCTCTTAGCTTCAACATGGTACAAAATCCACCTCAATCCGATATGTGTAGCTCCAGATATGGTCAAAATACGAAAACATGTCAGAGTTGTCAAAAGCTGACTTTTCTTGATTCTTTTATCCACAAATTGCATTTCTTCTTTAACACTTCATATTTTATTTTCACCACTTTAATCCATCATCAATTATCCAAATATCTTCTCAATGGTCTTCATTTGATAATTGAATCATTAAACCTGTAAAATATGAAATTTTTACCATTAAAAGCACTAGAAATGCAATGTTAGCCGCTTAACATAAAATGTATATTTTTACCAAACCTTAGTTATTTTAGTTATAAAACTAAATAATCAAACCAAAATTAACTAATAAAATGCACTTAAAAATACGTAAAATAAACCCTTGTCAATATTGTTGATAGAATAGTAAATTTGGTTAGTGGTCAAAACCTACTAGTTTGTGGTATGAATTTACTATTTTACTTAAAAAACTTATATGAAACAAGTGTTATGAAGTTTATTTGAAATAATGTTAAGATTTTTTATTAATGATTGAAACTTAGTATTATAGTTAGTAATTACTCGTAACGTAAATGTATGATACATAATTGTACGTATCATTTATAAATGTTATATGTTTTAAGCATTTTAAATATGCTATGAAAACTATTTTTTTTTGCACATGACCTTATAAAATATGTAAGAATAATTTGTCATATTATAAATTTTGAATTATTTTTGAATTTGTGAAAGGTTAGAAAGTTTGGATGACAATAACAACAAATCTTTTGAGTTATATATAGAATTGCACTTATCTATACATCACAATTTCCATATATTAATACCTATGAATATAATAAAATGGAAAATTTTTAATAAATTTATTTACTGGGTCACAAGTATAAAAGTTAAAGTTGTATTATAATAACAACAAATTTTTTGAGTTGTATATAAAATAGCACTTACTTATACATCACAATTTTCATATATTAATGCCTATGAATTTAATAAAATGGTAAAATTTTAATAAATTTATTTTCTGGGATAAAAATTAAAGTTGTATTAACGTAGCATAATCTTTGAAATTTATAGTAAAGTTACGCATATGTTAAGTTCTGTGAATTTCAAACATACTTTGTATCATTTACATTATGGATTTGTATCCATATTTTTTCTATCAAACTCTTTTTTTATTGGCAAATGGTATGTAAATTATTATAAAATGTCATTTTATAATAATCATAATTTTTTATAGATGAATGTTATGTAAACTGTTAAAATTATCAATTCACAAATGACTAAATCTGACTACTTTTTGGCATATATTAGTCTAATTGACTAAAAAATTACTATAATCATGTGCACGTTGATTGTTGAATTACAATTTCCTTTATTACTAGTACAAGTTCTTCTAATCAAAGCAAAATAAAATCAAATGTCTTTTCCTTTTGTATGTAGTAGTTATGCTTAGTAGAAATTTATTAAACCATTTTTACAATACATAATTTCTTCTAAAATTAGTAACATTTTCCATGACCTCTAACCTTGTTAATAATACTAACGACCGATATGTAGATAATCTTAAAAGCAAAAGCCATCAATATGACAAAAAAAGAATATTTTCGTGCTGAACGAAAAAAATTGCGATTCTATATAGAATCGAAGAAATTCATCATGAATGAGAATGAATTGCAAAATTATCACATTTCTAATTTCATATGCATCCAAAATTTCACGCAGCATTACTTTAGAGGAACTTTCCTTTTTCACACTAAGAAACCAATCCCAATCTCTACGTCTCTTTTATTTTTTCTTTAACCATTAAATGGGGTCAAAGTTGTTAGCAGTAAAATACTAAATAAATTTAATTCCATTTCAAACTCTAGTTAATTGTATACTAATATTTTACACCACAATCAATCGAGCACCAATTTCCTTTTTTTAAGTGGCTATTATTTATTTTATTACTTAGGTTAAATATTTACATATAAAATAATAGCAATAGAATGCCAATCCTCGGATCAATGGAACTTCAATTATTGTTAATAAAACTAATTTTACATTGATAAAAATTAGTCTATAGAATGAAAAGTCAATGGCAACAATTGCTAAAATATAGCAATTTTTAATTATGGGAAAATAAACAACTAAGTTCCGAAAATATTTCGCTTTTATTGTTTAAAAAATCTCAACTTGTTGACTAAATTCAAAATAATTCTATTGTCAAAAATATTTTTCTCAAATTAACTTTAATGATTAGATGTGAGATACAAATATGGTAAAATATCCCTCATACGTATGTCATGGATATTTGGGACTTTTAGTAAAAAAAAATTTTTGTTGTTAAAATAACATTGTATCATAGTGTACTAATTATTTTAGGACCGTTTTATACGTGAACTAAATTTAATTTAAATTATACAACAGATTATATATGCATGTGATTTTCATTTATAATTATTGGATCCCATTCTTATGAACAATCTCCCACGCAAAAAATTCCAGATCATACTGATTTTCTTATATTAATTGTTATACTAATTTTGTCATTTTTATTATTATATTATTTCTCATTTTGTTTAGGCTTTAACTCTTATTATTTCTTGTGTCCCAGATGTAAATTTATTAAAACTTTATCATCTTATTATATTCATAGGTGTTAAATTATAAAAATTGTGATATATAAACAAGTAATATTCTATATATAACTAGGAAGATTTGTTGTTATTGTTATCCAAACTTTCAAACTTTTCAAAAATTGAAAATGATTAGAAACTTATAATACGACAAAATTTTATTACATATTTTACGAGATTATGTGAAAAGTCAAACTATTTCTCATAGTATTTTAAAATATATAAATAAATTTTTTTAATTATACATATAATCATGTATTATACAGGTATATTACGAGTACTTACTAACTAAGGTACTAAGAATTAATCATTAATAAAACATCTTATCGTTATTTCAAATAAATTTTCTAATACTAGTTTGAAATATGTTTTAAAGTAAAATAGTACATGTATGCCATAAATCAGTAAGTTTTGATTATTAAACAAATTTACCATGTTATCAGTAAGAATTACTATTTATGTATAAAAACTTACTATTACTTGAATTAAACTTACTCTCTAAAAAGTAAGTTTGGGATATAAAGTAGTAATTTATTTATTTAAAAAGTAAGTTTAATATTTATTGCAATTTACCTTATGAAGTATAAAAGTTACTAATTTATTACTGTTAACTTACTTTTTTAGATGGAAAACTTACTTTTTTATTTTTAAGTGTTATCCTATTTAGGTGGATAGACCTATCAAATAATCAAATGGTTGCTAAAAGTGGAACTACCTGTTATATGAGGTAAAAAATTATTTCGTTACCATAACTGTCGTTATTAAAGCATTGTCCTTTTCGAAATTCATAAAAGGCGCTATCATGCCATTACAAAAATTGATTCTAAGCCACAAAAAACACAACCACAATCTTTCCCGATGACTTCTCTCTGGCGCATGTTCATCTGTGTCTCTGGTTTCACGTCGCAGTCTATAAGAACAGCCTGGTTTCCTCGCATTTACCTTCGCCACTTGCTAGCTTCCAAGAAAGCATAATTAGCAAGTCAAAAACAAACCAAAATGGGTGACATGGCCTTGAACAAAGCAATCCTTTTTTCAACCCTTCTCTTCATTCCTCTTGTTCTTTCAGATGATACTGTACCTGCCCCCGCTGATAAGGGTCAATTGAATAGCTGGTTTGAGCAAAATGTGCAACCTTTGGCATCCCGGAAAGACACTTTGGACCCGGCACTAGTCGCTGCAGAAGCCAATCCCAGAATCATCAAGCTCAAGAGCGACGGAAGCGGTGAGTTCAAGACTATAGCCGATGCCATCAATAGCATCCCAAATGACAATACCAACCGCGTCATCATTTCACTTGGCCCCGGAAACTATACAGAGAAAATCAAGATTGAACGTAACAAGCCATTCATCACAATAATTGGAGATCCAAACAATATCCCTACTCTGGTGTTTGATGGTAACGCGGCCAAGTATGGAACAGTGGAAAGTGCCACCTTGATTGTTGAATCTGATTACTTCAACGCCGCTAACCTCATTCTTGCGGTAAGCGAACTATATATATAGCCAGCACGCGTTGTTCTTGTTTCTTTTTCCTTGAAGGTCTTGTTTCTGATCGATCACATCTTGGGTTGCTTCGAATTGCTCTAGAACTCAGCACCAAGGCCAAACGCCGACTTGAAGGGAGCCCAAGCGTTGGCTGTGAGAATTGGAGGGGATAAGGCTTCCTTTTACAACTGCAAATTCCTTGGTTTTCAAGACACCCTTTGTGACGACAAAGGAAAGCACTTGTTCAAGGATTGCTACATCGAAGGCACCGTAGATTTCATTTTTGGCAACGGAAAATCCATCTACTTGGTAAAATATTAGTAACAATAGAAGATCAATTCATCATCTTTTACTTCTTTTCTGATCATTTTCTTGAAGAATGCGAACAAGCTGTGGATGAAATCTTGAATGTGATTCATATTGCAGAATGTTGAGATGCATGTTATCCCAGGCGACCAACAGGCATGGATCACCGCACAGGCGAGGCACACCGATGCTGAAGACACAGGATACTCATTTGTCCACTGCAAAGTCACTGGCACAGGTCGCACTGCTTACTTGGGCAGAACTTGGATGCCTTATGGCAAGGTCGTGTTTGCCTACACGGATATGAGCGACGCGGTAATCCCCGCAGGCTGGTCTAATAACTTCCATCCGGAGACTGAGAAGTAAGTTTTATTCATATTTAATGTACACGCCAGCGAACTCGGTTTTCAAGATTTATCAAGACAGCTTCTTGTGTGTGTGTGTGTGTATATATATATTGGCTGAGAGTTACTGTTAGTTATTCCTTTTCTTGTTTTTGTTTTCTTGGATATTTGTCTAATGTTGGCAATGGTGTATTGCAGGACGGTATTGTTCGGAGAATTCAGTTCCACCGGACCAGGTTCAGACACAAACAGTAGCCGGGCTGCATTCGCCAAGAAGCTTACTGAAGCAGAAGTTAAACCCTTTCTGACTCTTGGATTCATCGAGGCTTCTAAGTGGCTGCTTCCTCCCACCCAAGTTCCAGCTTAAGGCTTCTTAGCTCTGGAAAACAAATGGCTTATTCTTTTTGCCATTTTCTTCATTTAACTTGTTCATCCGTATTCCCGAAATAAATATTTGGAGCGCACCATAATTTTTACATTTAGAAATGCTTACGAAAACTATAAAGTTAGAGGCGTTGTAGTTTTGACACAAACCAGTTTTAATCATATTTCAGGAGAAATAAGTAACTTGTTGATTCAACCACTGAGCCAAGCTCAGTGGACACCAGGGAGGGTCTTAAATCCTTACTTGAGTTGTAGGTGGAGGTTCAAATCCTCAAGGGTTATGCCAAAACACTCTCTTGGTCTAATAAGGTCTGTGTGTCTACTAGCGCCAAACACAGCCTCTTTAGACTCTCCCTCCCTATAGTTTAGGATAGATAGGGTATACAATAGTTGTCGTCTTAAAAAAAAAAGTAACTTGGTCATTCTCTTTCTTTATTCTTGAATATTAGGTATACTCATCCCTCCCTCCGAGAAATTGGAGGGAAGAGGTAATGCAGAGGAGTGTAATCCCTTTCTTATAAATACTCAATATGAAGTACACTATGAATTTTGGTATGTGTATATAGCTTTTAACGTGTGTGATCCTACTATTATTCTTTTCTTTTTTTTTTTTTGGTGATGGAATGAAAATCTTTTTCGTGTTACTCTCACAATCACTAGGTAAAGGTGTTTTTAAAGGGGTTTATTCGGTACGCATTCTCGGATAGCGGTTACGGGTTCTTTTGTTAACAAAAAAAAAGAAGACGTTATTGAAAATTAATCTGCACTGTCATAGGATTAGTGTACATCAATAAGCAACTTATCACTGAAACAGAAAACACAAACACAAACAAGGAAACACAAAGAAATAAGAGAGAGAATGTCCAATTTGGAGCTTTTACTAGGAGTGATACTTCTAGTGCAAATTGTTGTAACAAATGTTGGTTTGCTCAGTAAAATGAATACAAGGTCAATGTTGTAGTCCCTTGCATCAGCCAAACACACCACAGTTTTAACAAACAGTAACTTGTAATAGTTAACAGTTTCACAAACAATTACTTATAATACTTCCATCAATTAGAAACTGTGGTACAACAAATTAGTACTTGCTTTGTTATTTGCTTTTGTTGTGCCTGTTGAATTTTTAAATACATATGGAAGGCCTGTATTTATTCTTTTCTAGTCCCTCCCCTTTCCTCCAATTAGGTAGAAAATGAAAAACAGAGAATGAAAGGCCGTGCTTTCCTTTTCTGATGGTAAGCTCAGTTTTTTCTTCTCCTTGGAATTTACAGGAGATTTGAAAATGTGTGCCTCGTGTAATTTTATGCCAGCATTAGTTAACTTTTTTGCATAATTTTTTTTTTGGTAATAAAAGGGATTATATATTGAAAAAACTTAAATTATAGGTACAAAACGAGAGAAGCAAATTCCCTCAATATCTGTATCTACTAGATTCTTCAAAGCATGAGGGACACTGTCATAACACACAAAATTCATATCTTGTTGAGTACCCAGTTTCGTCAATCTGTTAGCACACTGATTTATTTCTCAGTAAACATGTCTAAGTATGACTTTCGGCGGAACAGACACCAAGAACCTGCAATCAGGGATAATTGAAGCATACTCATGAGTTGAGATATCTGCAGATTTATGCAAGTGATTTGCAGGGTGAAGAACATGAAGGTGACACGTGCTAATGTATTAATCAAACAGTTGTGACACGTGCTACCTTGCATGGTGAAGCACATGAAGGTGCATTGTGCGAAGGTCTCTTGCTTTTGTTAAAATCTGTGTTTTCAGACTCGGACCGGACCGGCCGGTCGAACCGGGAACCGGCTAGGCATCCGGTCCGAGTTAGTGAAGAAACTCGGGTATTTAAAACTCGGTCAAACCCGGTCATAAACCGGGTTTGACCGGTGAACCGGAAAATTTGATCAACCCCGGTTTTTTTTTAAAACCTTTTTCGGCCTTTTTTTTTCAGTCAAAATTTTGACTGATCGACTAAAAATTAAAAAAATCAGACGAGCTCCTCCTCTGCTTCTCTTTCCGTCGTTTTCTTTCTTCCTTCTTCAACTCCAATAAGTCAATAACCCTAAATCTAAAAGCCTTCAGCCTTCACCGTTGTCAATTGAGATTCACCGTGTAATGGGCATGTGTGTCTGTTAACTGGAAAGCGCTAAGAGTTTCGCCGCAGATTCTTGAAGACCTGAAAGTTGCTGGTCGATTACTTCAGTCGGCAGTCGCTACTCAGGGGCAGATTCTTGCGGCTTGTTGAGGAAGAGAGACCACCTTCAGTGGCAGTTAGTGAATTAGTTCGGTTGAGGCAAAGACACACAATTTCTGGTTTGAGATGGGTAGCCCTTTTGAGGAACCGAAGCAAGGACTAGAGCAGTCTGCAATTGTCACTTTTGAGGGAAAAAAGGTAAAATGCGGCAATAATCTTTTAATTAACTGGTATAACTGAATTCTTAAGTTGCATGTTAAATTCTGTTTTAGTTAGGAAAATGAGTTTTAGCTGAGGAAAATTCTGTTTGGTGACAAACTAAGAGCTGAAAAGAAAAAAAACTGTGGCAACCGAGAGAGAAAGCTGGAATTGCAGTTTGTTACTAGAGTTTTCTTTGGAGAATGATGTTAGGAATGCATGCAATGTGTTTATTTCAGGTGTTATAAGATGTTTGGCTAAAAAAACTTGTGAAAAGTTGGAAGTTTGGGCTGGAAATGTTGAAGAAAAGCTGCTGGAAGCCTAGAACTTCCCAGCTTCAGCCGAGGGAAGGGAATGAAGAAATTTCCAGCTACCTTTATGAAATTTGGTTCTAAAAGTTTATATTAAGCTGTAATATATTGCATAATAGCTTGGTCTGAGCATGCATGTGAGATTGGGTATAAAATGAAGAGATTATTGGAGAATTTTTTTGTTTTAAAAGCTGTTAGCTGCTAAAGCCTTTCTAATATGGCCGAGAGAGGGAAACAAGCTTCGTTTAATATTAACTTCGAATCTTTGGCTGAAAATGTTATCATGCAGCTTAAAATACTCTGTGATAAGATAATCATTCCTTTTATGTTGTGTTGGAGTTAAATCTGAAGAAAATGTGAAGAAAGAACTGTATTTTTAAACTGTCATATGGCTGAAAGTTATAGTTAGCAGATGACAGAGTTATTTTGAGGTTTATGGTGGAATTACTTGCTGAAATGGTGGGTTATCTGCTATAGTTCAGGTTGGTCAGATAATATGTTGAGTGTTTAGTGTTTAAACAAGTCGAAGATGGAACTTTGTGGAAAATTTTGAAGTGGTGTTGCTGGAAATTTTGCCTTGCTGACCGAGAGAGCGAGGAGTTGAAACTCTTATGAGATATTTGAACAAATCTCAGGATAATCGAGTGTGATTTTGTATAAAACATCTTATAATATCTTGACATAGTTTTCATGAATATTTTAGTGAACCTAAAACTTGAAAAGCTAGTTAATTTTAACTTTACAATGTATTTTCATGTGTAATAATTGCTGTAGATTTTCATTTATAGGATATTTTTTAAATTATTTAATATTTTCAATGTTCTTTCTAATGTAGGACAATGGAAGGTACCGATTCACAATCCACACCAGCAAATGAAGGATCGGCATCAAAGTCAAGTTCTGAAAATTATAGGCAAAAAACTGATATAGCTTGGAGACATGCTATAGAAGGACAAGATTCACAAGGTAGAAAAATTTTGATATGTCAATGGTGCAATGGTACTTTTAGAGGGGGAGGTATTAATCGAATAAAGCATCATCTTGCAAAAGTGAAGGGTAATGTTGCTCCATGCAAAAAAGTGCCAAATGATGTTCAGCAGTTAATGGAAAATTCATTGAACGAAAATGTTCAAAAAGCAAAAGAGAAAAAAGGGATATTTGAAATTGGAAATCCATTGGGACGAAGTGTAGTGGGATTTGAAGGTGATGATGTTCAAGAAATTCCTCATCCAAAAACAAAGGCAACTCAAACTAACGTGAGTGGGAATAAGGGAAAAAGAAAGGCACATGGCATTGAATCTTATATGACAGGTAAATCTCTTGATCGCTCTCAACCGAGTATCAAGTCTTGTATGCAAAGTAAAGAGAGATGGCATGATACTGACATGGCTATAGCTTTGTGGTTTTATGATGCATGTATTCCAATGAATGCTTGTAATTCTCCCTATTACCAACAAGCAATTGGAAAAATAGCAAGTATGGGTCATGGTTATCAAGGACCTAGCTATCATGCTTTAAGGGTAAATTTGTTGAAAGATGCAAAGAAGCAAGTTGAATTAATTGTTGACAATTTACGTAGTAAATGGGCTGAAACTGGTTGCACAATTATGGGTGATGGCTGGAAGGATAATAGGCAAAGAAGTTTGATCAATTTTTTGGTCTATTGTCCTAGTGGGATCTCATTTATCAAATCCGTTGATGCTTCAGATTTTGAGTCTAATGCTGAATATTTGTGTAATCTGTTTTCAGAAATTGTTGAGATTGTTGGATCTAGTAATGTTGTTCACATGGTCACAGATAATGCAAGTAATTATAAAGCTGCTGGTCGATTACTTTCTGAAAAATATCCTACAATTAGTTGGTCTCCTTGTGCAGCACATTGTTTGAATTTAATTATGAAAGATATTGGAGAAATGACTCATGTGAAAGATGTAATTACTCTTGCTTCAAGAGTCACTGTGTATGTTCATAATCGAAAGTGGATTCTTAGTTGGTTAAGAAAAAGGCCTGGTTGGAGAGAGATTCTTCGTCCTGCGGAAACGCGATTTGGTACTAATTTTATTGCTTTGAAGAATCTTCATGATTTGAAACAACATTTGGAGGCTTTAGTGACTTCTAGCGCATACAAGAGAGAGTTGAAAAATGAAAAAGGTAAAGAAGTCAAACAAATTGTTGTTGATGGGAAGTTTTGGAATAATTGTTTGATTATTGTGAGGATTATGGGTCCAATTATGCGTTTGTTGCGCATTTGTGATTCTGATGAAAAACCATCATTGGGTTATGTATATGAAGGCATGTGGAGAGTTGTTAATGGCATTAAAGAACTGTTTAAGAACAAGAAAAAGTTCTATGGCCCATACATTGATATAATTGATAGGAGGTGGGATAATATGTTGAAAAAAGATCTTCATGCAGCTGCCTTTTGGTTGAATCCGGCCTTCCAATATGATAAGGATAGCCCTTGTCACATGCCTGAGATTATGAAAAGTGTTTTAGAAGTCATGCAAAAGTTAAAAATGGATGGACTTCAATATATGATGGATGAAATATCAATGTTTAGGTCAAAGGACCAAAGTTTTGGATTTGAATTTGCTCAAAATACTCACAAAACTGCCCGTCCAGGTATGCCTACTTGAATTTCACATTGATTATGTTAATAATTACTTTTGTTGGTTTTCTTTAAAAAAGAGTACTAATTATGTCTTACTAATATAGATGAGTGGTGGAAATTGTTTGGTAATGATGCTCCACATTTACAAAAGTTGACAATTAAACTCTTGAGCCAAACATCTTCTTCTTCGGGATGTGAACGCAATTGGAGTGTATTTGAACGCATCCATACCAAAAAGAGAAATAGACTTGAGCATCAAAGGTTGAATGATCTTGTTTATATTCATTATAATTTACGTTTGAAGAATAGGTATGGAATTACTATTATACATGCTTACTTTCTTTTGTAAATTTATTAATTTTTTAAAATTACTTACTTCTTTTATTTTTTTCTCTTTTTTTCATTGTAGGCTTTCATATATAAAGAGGTCTTATGATCCGGTGGATTATGAGACTATTGATAAAGTTGAATTTTGGGTAGTTGATGAGGAACAAGAAGGAGAGCTTGATTATGATGAGTTAGAAGAAATGATTGAAGAAGAATTTCCTAGAACTAGCGAGAATGAAGCCTCTCAATCACGTAAGTTTATATTTGCTAACTTTATTTAAGTTTCTTTTTAATTTGTGTCTATTTTTGAATATTTTTATTTATGATTTTTTAAATGATTTTTAGATAAGAAAGACACAAATATTGTGCAACTTGATGATGAGGATGATCTTGATGATATCGACTTCGAAAGTTATGAAATTGGAGATAAGAATGATGAAGATGAAGATGAAGATGAAGAATGGCTTAGATAGTTCTTTGGAACATGTTTTATTTAGATTGATATTTATCAAGCATTTGAACATGAACTTGTTACCTTATTTGGATTGCTATTTGTTAAGGATTAAATATGTATGGGATTTTTATTTTATAAGTTTTGTGAGTTTGGATGAATTTGGTAAATTGTTTGATGAATTGGATATAAATTTAGATGATTGAGTTCTTTGGTTATATTTTGTAAATTTGATTTGCAGGTGTATATATATATATATATGACGTATATATGACGTCATCCGGGTCGACCCCCTATCGACCCCGGTCGAACCCATTGACCCCTGACCCCTGACCTCGACCGAGTCGAGTCCCGGTCCGAGTCTGAAAACATAGGTTAAAATTTGAAATTTTTTTTGAAGCGTATACCAAGTTGATTTGTATTCTATGTTTTTTTTTAGTAGATGCATTGAATTTCCTCCTTACTACTAAAAGGTGACAAATAAAATGTTGATGCATTTACGATTCCACTACTACATTACCTTGCGCCTGTGTGAATGTGTCACGGCTTTCTTCTTTTGAACTGCCATTTGGTGCGAGTATACATCAAATTTGCTGATTTTCTCGTACTAAATTTGAGTTTGATTACCAAGGTAGTGATTTTCAGTTTTTTTTTTCTTTTTTTCCTTTCTTTCTTCCCTTTATATTCTTCCTTTGGAAAAGTCTGAAGTACTGATCGTTATGGTAACGAAACTGTTTTTACCTGATATAACCGGTAAAAACACTTTTAACGACCATTTAATTACCTATTGGACTGATCACCTAAATAAAATAGTACCTAAAATTTTGGTTAGTAAGTTTTACATAAAAAATAGTAAGTTAACTCGATAAATTAGTAACTTTTATGTCTCAAAAAGTAAATTGGAATAAATATGGAACTTACTTTTTTTTTGAAGTAAATTATTACTCTATATCTGAAACTTACTTTTTGGAGAGTAAGTTTAGTTTAAGTAATAGTAAGTTTTTATAGATTAATAGTAAATATTGTTGATAGAATAGTAAATTTGGTTAGTGGTCAAAACCTACTAGTTTGTGGTATGAATTTACTATTTTACTTAAAAAACTTATATGAAACAAGTGTTATGAAGTTTATTTGAAATAATGTTAAGATTTTTTATTAATGATTGAAACTTAGTATTATAGTTAGTAATTACTCGTAATGTAAATGTATGATACATAATTGTACGTATCATTTATAAATGTTATATGTTTTAAGCATTTTAAATATGCTATGAAAACTATTTTTTTTTGCACATGACCTTATAAAATATGTAAGAATAATTTGTCATATTATAAATTTTGAATTTGTGAAAGGTTAGAAAGTTTGGATGACAATAACAACAAATCTTTTGAGTTATATATAGAATTGCACTTATCTATACATCACAATTTCCATATATTAATACCTATGAATATAATAAAATGGAAAATTTTTAATAAATTTATTTACTGGGTCACAAGTATAAAAGTTAAAGTTGTATTATAATAACAACAAATTTTTTGAGTTGTATATAAAATAGCACTTACTTATACATCACAATTTTCATATATTAATGCCTATGAATTTAATAAAATGGTAAAATTTTAATAAATTTATTTTCTGGGATAAAAATTAAAGTTGTATTAACGTAGCATAATCTTTGAAAATTATAGTAAAGTTACGCATATGTTAAGTTCTGTGAATTTCAAACATACTTTGTATCATTTACATTATGGATTTGTATCCATATTTTTTCTATCAAACTCTTTTTTTATTGGCAAATGGTATGTAAATTATTATAAAATGTCATTTTATAATAATCATAATTTTTTATAGATGAATGTTATGTAAACTGTTAAAATTATCAATTCACAAATGACTAAATCTGACTACTTTTTGGCATATATTAGTCTAATTGACTAAAAAATTACTATAATCATGTGCACGTTGATTGTTGAATTACAATTTCCTTTATTACTAGTACAAGTTCTTCTAATCAAAGCAAAATAAAATCAAATGTCTTTTCCTTTTGTATGTAGTAGTTATGCTTAGTAGAAATTTATTAAACCATTTTTACAATACATAATTTCTTCTAAAATTAGTAACATTTTCCATGACCTCTAACCTTGTTAATAATACTAACGACCGATATGTAGATAATCTTAAAAGCAAAAGCCATCAATATGACAAAAAAAGAATATTTTCGTGCTGAACGAAAAAAATTGCGATTCTATATAGAATCGAAGAAATTCATCATGAATGAGAATGAATTGCAAAATTATCACATTTCTAATTTCATATGCATCCAAAATTTCACGCAGCATTACTTTAGAGGAACTTTCCTTTTTCACACTAAGAAACCAATCCCAATCTCTACGTCTCTTTTATTTTTTTTTTAACCATTAAATGGGGTCAAAGTTGTTAGCAGTAAAATACTAAATAAATTTAATTCCATTTCAAACTCTAGTTAATTGTATACTAATATTTTACACCACAATCAATCGAGCACCAATTTCCTTTTTTTAAGTGGCTATTATTTATTTTATTACTTAGGTTAAATATTTACATATAAAATAATAGCAATAGAATGCCAATCCTCGGATCAATGGAACTTCAATTATTGTTAATAAAACTAATTTTACATTGATAAAAATTAGTCTATAGAATGAAAAGTCAATGGCAACAATTGCTAAAATATAGCAATTTTTAATTATGGGAAAATAAACAACTAAGTTCCGAAAATATTTCGCTTTTATTGTTTAAAAAATCTCAACTTGTTGACTAAATTCAAAATAATTCTATTGTCAAAAATATTTTTCTCAAATTAACTTTAATGATTAGATGTGAGATACAAATATGGTAAAATATCCCTCATACGTATGTCATGGATATTTGGGACTTTTAGTAAAAAAAAATTTTTGTTGTTAAAATAACATTGTATCATAGTGTACTAATTATTTTAGGACCGTTTTATACGTGAACTAAATTTAATTTAAATTATACAACAGATTATATATGCATGTGATTTTCATTTATAATTATTGGATCCCATTCTTATGAACAATCTCCCACGAAAAAAAGTCCAGATCATACTGATTTTCTTATATTAATTGTTATACTAATTTTGTCATTTTTATTATTATATTATTTCTCATTTTGTTTAGGCTTTAACTCTTATTATTTCTTGTGTCCCAGATGTAAATTTATTAAAACTTTATCATCTTATTATATTCATAGGTGTTAAATTATAAAAATTGTGATATATAAACAAGTAATATTCTATATATAACTAGGAAGATTTGTTGTTATTGTTATCCAAACTTTCAAACTTTTCAAAAATTGAAAATGATTAGAAACTTATAATACGACAAAATTTTATTACATATTTTACGAGATTATGTGAAAAGTCAAACTATTTCTCATAGTATTTTAAAATATATAAATAAATTTTTTTAATTATACATATAATCATGTATTATACAGGTATATTACGAGTACTTACTAACTAAGGTACTAAGAATTAATCATTAATAAAACATCTTATCGTTATTTCAAATAAATTTTCTAATACTAGTTTGAAATATGTTTTAAAGTAAAATAGTGCATGCGTGCCATAAAGCAGTAAGTTTTGATTATTAATCAAATTTACCATGTTATCAGTAAGTATTACTATTTATGTATAAAAACTTACTATTACTTGAATTAAACTTACTCTCTAAAAAGTAAGTTTGGGATATAAAGTAGTAATTTATTTATTTAAAAAGTAAGTTTAATATTTATTCCAATTTACCTTTTGAAGTATAAAAGTTACTAATTTATTACTGTTAACTTACTTTTTTAGATGGGAAACTTACTTTCTTATTCTTAAGTGTTATCCTATTTAGGTGGATAGACCTATCAAATAATCAAATGGTCGCTAAAAGTGCAACTACTTGTTATATCAGGTAAAAAACTGTTTCATTACCATAACTGTCGTTACTAAAGCATTGTCCATCTTTAAATCCCTCTTTAATATGCTTTCCCCCTATTCCTTCTCCTCCTCTGACAACACCAAAGAGAAGCTCCCTCCAGGACCCTCCACCATCCCAATCATCGGCAACATCCCATAGCTCGGCAAGTCCTTTTTCAAAATTAGAATCCATCCTTTAAAACTTGAAAGCCAAGTACGATCCCCTCATCACTTTTAGGATTGGGTCTCGCCATTTAATGTTCGTTGGAAGTTCCTTGGCCCATAGAACCTTCGTCTAGAATGGCGCCGTCTTCTGCAACCGCCCGAAAGGTTTTTGCATTGCCTAAATCTTCAATAGCAACCAGCATAACGTCAACTCTCTTACGGCCCACTAGGCATTTTCTCCATTTAATGCTCTGTTTTTAAACTCGGACTGGACCCGCCGGTTTGACCGGTCGAATAGGGAATCGGCCAACTGTCCGATTCGAGTTAACCTTAAAAATCGAAAAATTAAAATTCGATCAAACCAGGTCAAAAACCGGGTTTGATCGGAAAAAATCAGAGAACCGGGTTTTTTTTTTGAAAGTCAAAGTATTTTTAATATTATGTTTTGACTCCTGGGTTGTTAAAAATTATTAATATACCTAAATATTTCATACTTTATAAATGTTGTCTTAAAGTTTGGTGTTATTTTTCAATTAAATCCATAATTTTAATTCTAAATTTGTTAATATTCATTAAATAATATAAATTGCTACTTGATTGTTCTAATTTCTTTGTATTTTCTTGTTAAATATATTTGAAACATAAAATATATATGAATATATTTTTGTTAATATTAACATGTTCTTAGGTATTTTACATATAATATTTTAATTTTTAAATAATTTTTATTTATGACGTCATCCAGTTCAATCCCGATTGACCCCGATCGAACCCATTGACTCCTGACCCCTGAGTTTGATCGAGTCGATACCCGGTCCGAATCTGAAAACATAGATTTAATGGTGCTATTTTTCTGGTATCTCGTCAGTAAAAAGGCCCCAATATCTTCTTCCTAAAATGCCCCTAAATGGCCTCTCGTCTAGGCGAGAAAAAAGATGTTTTGGGTGGTGCCGCCTAACATGTCCTTTATTGGCACAGACATTTTTCTTTAAGGACCAATTGCATATAAAAAAACTTTGAAGGATCAAATCGGTATTAGTGACAAAGTTAAGAGACTAAATTGACGATTTTCCCAAAAAAATTAAAACTAGTCCATTTCACATGCCAATAGTCTCTTAACTATATTGCCTATTCATTAATAGGTTCCATAAGTGAGATGCTTGTTATTTCTATATTTTTGAGAATTGCTATATAAACATTGATCCACATGATATAATTACGGTTAACAACTTAGTAAGGCTCACACACCGGGATGTAATTAAAAAATGCACTAAGGTTCATTACAGCCTAACGAAATGCATAAACCTCCTAATATAAGTGTTTTAATCTCCGAAACTGATTAAACATATAGAAGTGATACGTTATAATACTAGTTGATATCTAGCACACTGACAATGATACATTATAATACCTTTTAATAGTTCAACATTCAACATAAAACCGAAACTTTCAAACATATTTATATTTTGAGTGCACCAGAAGATGAATTCCAACCATTAACTAAATCTTGATCATAAACAGCGTAACTATGTCGCAGATTTTGGCCAATTACTAATTTCTGGTGATGACCATGGCAAAAATTTTTCCACTTCAACAGCGACTCTAATTCTTAAATGGGAATAGAGAGTGTTCGAAAGAAAGAGAGAGATATAGCCTCTACAGAATGGAATCATTTTCAACTGGTAACTCATTTGCAATGTTCTAAAACTCAGCCTGGATCATCTGGTTGAACTGTCTGGCTTTTAAGTCAAAAAATGCGTCGACATCATCTAACATTATCGGATGCAAGCTGTGCAACTATTTTTTCACTCTTTCTAGTTAACCCTCGTGCTCTCTTTTTGGATTCAAAAATTCCCATATTTATGCAATATGAGTTTTGTGTCATCTCAATTTTTAAAATTTACAGTTTAATTTTAATTTGCTTAGAAATTCTAAAATATCTCTTGCTAGATTTCATAATTTTTATCCATTAAGTTATTGTTAAAATTAAACAATTTATATTGTATACTAACTTTGATATGACTTTTCAATTTTTTTACTCATAAATTCACAAGTTCTGATTATCTTCAAATTAGAGCAAAAAATCTTAACGACCATTAAACTATTACCTGCATAAACTTTTAACCATCAAATAATTTTTCATCACAAATTAATGATTAAACTAAATAGCCCACACATTTGTGATCATTTCGTCGATTATTGCTCTTAATCTACAAAATAATCAAACCGTGTTTTAACAAAAATATCCATAGTGGACAGATATGCCCTAGCATTTGGACACATGTTCTAATTATTTTGTAGATTAAGAGCAATAATCAATGAAATGGCCATGAGTGTACTAATTATTTAGTTTAGCGGCTAATTTGTGATGAAAAATTATTTTATGTTCAAAAGTCGATGCAAGCAATAGTTTGATGGTCGCTAAAGTTTTTGGCCCTTTAGATTATTACAAGGTCATACTCTTATCGGGGTTAGGATGAGTTGGGTGGTACGAGAAAGGAAGTGTAAGTGAGAGGTGTCGAGTTTGACACCATCCACTTACACTTGAAAAAGAGAGAGAGGTAAAAAAGTTCATGCTTTTGTCGAAGTTAGTTTCTTTTCATTTCTTCCTTTATTTTTCATGTTTAATACAATGCAAGTTTCTTATTTTCTTTTGCATTTGTTGTAGTTGTAAAATAATTTTGTTTAACATATACTCATGTTATTGTCCAAACTTCTAAATTATTTCTATTAATGATGAACCAAAGTGCTTAATACCACTACTGATCAACTAAGCATAGATTCACAGGATAAATAGTGGTCTATCTGATAATAAAAATAACATGTTACTTATTTACGATATTTTTGTGACATCACAGGTCAACAATGGCTTAGTATTGGTCATACAACTAGCTATTACTGGTTTACCAACTCTTCATTCATTTATTGCAAAGGAATAGTGCTCTTATTTCTATTCTCGTCTCTTTGATGTACTGGATGTAAGGTCTATGTCCCTCTTTTTTTTTTCTAATTATTGTCACTAATAAATTTAAGAGGTGGCATCCTTTCCCTGCATATGGGATTTTTTTTAAAAAAAAAAAGAAAAAGAAAACACTAACTATTTCAAAGAGAATGTTTAACTTCATTGGCTTTTAGGTATAGGTCGTCCAAAGTAGTAATTTCATATGGGACATTTGTTTTTACCATCACGAAATAATAGTGGTATTTGGGAATTTAAATAAATAGAAAATTGTGATCAATTAATTCAAAGTAGATCTCCCTTCCCCTCCTTGCTTCTTAAATTCCGAAAAGTTACTTTTTTGAATGGAAAATTTAAGAATCAACTAAAACCTTTTTTGACTTTGGAAAAATGACTCTTTTTTTGAAGCAATAGAAAATGTAAAAATGTGACATCAACAATGAGATGGAAAAAAGATACACTTAGCCCTTTTAGGATAAGTAGACTGATGGCTTAGCTGCCTTCAGAAGCTTCATTAGTGCTGCAATTCGTCCTCGATGTAGTTGTTTTCAAAGATTTGGCAACAATTTCCATTATGGTTGAAAACATAAAGAGCTTAATTCTGACATTTTGCGTCTAAATTTGGTTTGCCAAACCATTGCATCGCACCAAAACATACATACTATTCGTAAGATTACAAGAAAACGTGTTTAATGGTAAGATATTTCAGCCAGCCATGATCGTGAATTATCAGTATTGTTAGGTTCTCTTGCCTAGTCCCGTGCTATAGGCTGAAATTCGTGGCACATAGTCCTCATGTAGAACTAGTAATAGGGCAGGCGCCATTTCCTAGTTTTGAATGCTCTATCTCATTTTTGGTTTCGGTTGTCACCCCACTTTTCTATTGTTCGATTTTTTGTTTTAATCTCTATCTTGATTTTTTTTTTATCATGTTTAATTTTTCTTGCAACTCTATTCTGGTAGATAATGGATATACTGGGTAATATACTCAGGAATGGCAAGAAAATAAAGGTCAGACAGAGACTGAAACCGGAAATGGGATAGAGGATTCAGAGTACATTTTCCTTCCGTCACTTGAAATTTGTACGAATATGAGAAGACATGACAAGACGGAGAAGGGGCAGGGACGGTCATTAGAAGGACCGTCCCTGAACAGTTAATGGCCATGATTTGGCCCAAAAAATTTGTACGGCTCAGATCACTTCGTGTACCTCGATTTTCACAATATGTGTGGGGCCCACAAAAATTTGTTCTAAAGTTACACGTTGTGCAAACAAAGTTACGCGACGTGCAAAGAAAGTTACGTGGTATGCAAAATGTACAAAACTGCCAGGAACGATTGCACCTTCCTGCCCGCGGTCCTGACAAGACTTAGTAGTACCAAACCCACAAAAGTTTCAATTATTTTGCAGTACTAACGTCCCCCGGCCCCTGTGATCCGCCCAACATTCCCCTTCCTAGTTGGCCAAAAAGAAAAAAGAAGAATGGCAATGCAATTTTTAGTGAGACACAAGGAAGCAGAGTTGATCGCTCCTGCAAAACCTACTCTCCAAGAAATAAGACCACTTTTTGATATAGACGATCAGAAGTTCCACAGATTTCTTTTGCCCATGATTTGTTTTTTTGTTATAATCAATTCATGGATTAATCTGTGTCCACCAAAATAACACTCTAACAAATGGTGATTTGTTGGATATTAGGCCAAGAATTGATAAGAATATTTGGAAACAAGACTAGTTTCAATTGTTTCTTTCTTTAATTTCTTTCACTCATATATTGCATTGGGGCATACAACATCAATTTATAGTTGTAAATAATCATTCCAAATTCATAGAGAAGATTTCCAACCGCATTGACCAACAACCTTCTTAATTTCCAACCTTGTAGATACATAGAGAAGATTTCTCTTGCCTACTATCTCATTAATTTGAATTGCTTACTAAGTAATTAATCAAGCTTCCCAACTAACGAATTGATTCAGCAAATTATTTAACATATTCCCTTCTTAATGTGCTGTTCTCGAACTCCAAGCACCTCTCGAAAATAGTTGAACTTCTTTTTTGGAAGTGCCTTGGTAAAGATGTTTGCAACTTAGTTTTCACTCTTGCAAAATTTCAACTCAACTTCACCATCTTCAATTGCATATCGAATAAAATGGTGCTCGATAGCAATATGGCAAGCTCTGCTATGATAAATTGGATTTCTGGCAATGCCAGTTGTTGATTTGTTGTCACAGAACATTACCGTAGCTTCCTTTTGCTTCTCACCAACTTCAAAAATTCTCCTATATCAAATGACTTGTGCTGTTGCCAAACTTGTGGACACACATTCAGCTTCAGTGGATAATTGTGCCATACTTTGTTGCTTCATTAATGCCCAATAAAATACTCTAGAACCAAACGAAAAAAATAGCCTAAGGTGCTCTTCATATCATCAAGGCATCCACCCCAATCACTATCATAATAACCATGCAAATTTAAAGTATCGCATTTGATAAATTTAATGCTGTAGTTGAGTGTGCTTTCGATGTATCTTAACACACTTTTGGCTGCTCCAAAATGTAATTGACTAGGATTGTGCATAAACCTTGACAATAAACTTGAAGCGCGCAAACATGATATCTGGCCTTGTAGCTGTGAGATAAAGCAAATTTCCCACCAAACTTCTATACAAAGTGGAATGATTTTTTTTTTTCACCATCTTCTTTGACAAATTTTTCACTTACAACAAGTGATGTGGCCATAGGTTTACAATCAGCCATGCCATGCAAAATTTCACAGGAATATTTTCAACATATTTCTTTTGACAAATAAAGGCTCCATCATCATATTGATAAATCTCCATGCCAAGAAAATGATGTAACAATCCCATATCATTCATTTCATATCTTTTCATTACGTCTTTTTAAAAATCAGCAATCATCTTTTCATTGTTACTGATGTAAAGCAAATCATCAACATATAAAACAACAATGAGAATGTTTGAATTACCTTGGGTTTTCACATACAAGGTTGGCTCACTTTTACTCTTTTTGAATCCTCGCTCCATGAAATAAGGATCAATTTGGCAATACCAAACCCTTGGAACTTGTTTCACTCCATACAATACTTTCTTCAACTTATATACTTTGTCTTCTTGTCCTTCTTTGATAAAGTCTTGAGGTTGTTGAACATACACTTCTTCCTTCAATTCTCCATTCAAAAAGGTAGATTTAATATCAAAGTTGGTAGAGATTCCAACCTTTTCGGGTTGCCATGGCAATAAGAGCTCTAATTGTGCCAAATCTTGCAACTAGTGTTGCTGTGAATAACCCTTAGCAACAAGTCTTGCCTTCTTCTTTTGGATTGAACCATCCAAATTTAGTTTGACTTCGTAATTCCACTTGACACCAATGATCTCCTTGTCTTGAGATTTTTCAACTAGTTTCCAAGTCTTGTTCTTCTCAATTGCATAAATGTCATCTTCCATTGCCTTTCTCCAATCCTTTTCTGCATATGCTTCTTCAGAATTTTCCGGCTCAAGGATGCAAAAATTGCATCTTGCATAAACATCACTCAAACTCCTCATTTTCTTTAGAGTTAAGATCGGAGAACTCAAACTTTAACTTGGAGATGATAGTGGACTCCTTGTTGGTTTTGAATCATCACCATTTTCTCATCATTTGTTGAATTTGCATCTTCTTTATGATGATAAATAGCATGCTTAGAATCTTTTTCTCATTCCAATTCCAAGCAGCATTTTCATCAAATACAACATCTTGACTAATGATGCTTTTGTTAGTTTTCAAATTAAACAATCTATAGCCTTTAGACTTGGAGTTATAACCAGCAAAAATACATTTTCACTTACTTCCTCAATCATGTACCCCTTTTCTTTTGGAATTTGAGCATAGCAAATGCTCCCAAAGACTTTCTAAGTGTTTCACCGATGGTTTCCTTCCACTCCATGTTTCAATTAGTGTTTGATTCCACACGGCCTTTGTAGGATTTCGATTGAGCAAATATTCTTTTAGCAAGCCTTTGTCATGTAACATAGATTTTGTGTGACAGCCCCACCTTCCCCTAAGGCGAACTAAAGGGTTTGGCGGACCGCCTGCCCAGCTCTCGCCAAGATTGCGAAGTCAAAATACACAAGCCCTAGATCGGAACTTACCAAACCCAAAAAAAAAAACACGAAGGCCACATGGTACTAATCGATAACATTGTGATCAATGATTCACGCACAACGAAGATCGAAGAATGAAAACAAAACGAAAAAGTGAACAGTGACTGCCACGTCACAATCCGGCCGGATTCCTGGCCGGATTGGAGGCAGTAGCTTGCAGAAAATTTTTCAAAAAAAACCCTAGTCAATCCGGCCACCTATCCGGCCAATAACTGGCCGGATACTCGACCGGATTCCCCTGAACAGTTCCCACCAAAATTTCTTTCTTCTTCGTTCAAGTTCCGAACTCGCCCGACCTTCCAACTAATACAAGAAAAGTTCATATAGATCCAAAGGGCATGCATTTGTCAACAAGTACACGAAGAAAACATGAATAACTACTTATATACATACGTTGGAACTTTACAAGTCAAAGGGGAATACTCTCTCAAAGTACAGTTAGGGTTTCTTATACAGAGGAGCATAATCAAAAGGGATGTATATCACTAGCTCTACTCTTTTCTTCAAAAATCATGATTTCCGACATGCTGAACCCTATAAGGAAAACAAAAGTGACGGAAGGGGGTGAGCTTAAGCTCAATGAGGTAACCAAAATACACGAAATCATGAACCATGGGGATTTTCTTTCATTTACTCAAGTAGACATGGCAAATAAGAAATAAATAAACATCTTGATTGGAAAGAATACAGGTGGCTCTCGGGAGCCAAATTTCCATTGCAATACTTGATCTAACCTCGTTGACCCTCCGTCAATGTTTAACGAAACCATCCTGTCCGTAGACCCCTCTTAGAACGCCACATCCCGATCACCAAACATATCCCTTACCGGGCCCGAACGCCAAACAGGAACAGGAATGGTAATACTCGAGTATACCGGAAATCCAGAGTCTCCAATACCCAAAGATTTCCTAAGAACAGGCACCAATGGATCGTTAATCTCCTCGACCAAGCCCTTGCTAGCTCGAATCGAGTAACTACCCATGAGGTTGAGCTCAAATTTAACAGGCGCAAGAAGGTCGTTGGATACGCGTCCAAACGACATTACATCAGGTACAAGTAACAAATTCAAGTGTAAACAAGAAACAAGTCACACAGGCCAGAAAACGAGTGTGATAAAGTACACCCTCGTTTTATACAAAGTACACAAAAGTCACAGGTAATCAAGTTGCAAATTGCAAGTACAGACAAATCAGATAAGCACCAATTTAAGGGAGTGGTACACTCACCAATTCAAGTAAAAGTCTTCACCCAAAGTAGGGCTTTAATCCCCAAGAAATCCTCGAACAATCAAGGCAAGAAAATTAGGGTTTCCACATTGACAAACCTAGCAAACGGAGTGCACAAGTGAGGCTCGACTACTAGTCGAATGCCTATTCAAATGGACTACAAATGCAAAGAGTTAAAATGTAACTTTTTGAGTAAAAAGGGTAATAGTTGGTCCTAGGGCAAGAATGACCCCAAAACCCTTCATTTCTACCAAAATACAACTCAACTTAAAGGAACCCAATGGCCTAGAAAATTGGACAGCATAACCCCTTAAATTCCATACTTTTCCATCCTACAAGCAACACCAAATTTCATCTCAAACCAACCACAATTGCACATACAATTCATATGCAATAAAACACATCTAATTAGGGCCACAATACCCTTCAATTTGAGCCAACTAATAGCTCCAAGATCATTCACAAGAAAACCCCCAAATTGAAACCCTAAAGCTGAAATTTTCCGCATAAACTTGAAATTTCCG
The DNA here is from genome assembly GCA_023065735.1 of Coffea humblotiana. Classification (NCBI taxonomy): domain Eukaryota; kingdom Viridiplantae; phylum Streptophyta; class Magnoliopsida; order Gentianales; family Rubiaceae; genus Coffea; species Coffea humblotiana. The sequence continues at coordinate 4,530,391 of CM041208.1, read as the reverse complement.
CAATTAACCACAATTAACGCACAATAGCCCCAATTCTATACCATATTAAGCCATCAATCCAAGCCAACCATAACCATCATATGAAAACAGAAAAATTCCCCAAAAAATAAGAAATTCATCCAACTTCACTTTAATCCATGAAATCATCCATAAAATAAGCTATATAACCACCACAAGTCACTAATTTACCATTATTAGGAACAAAAATTGAGTTGACAAGCAAAATACCTTAATCCTCAAGAAAGGTTGCAACTTAGGGCTTTCTCTTCCAAAATAACTCCACAAACACCTTCAAGCTTCCTTAGCAAGTCACTTTTATGGAGGAATTCAAGATTTAATCGGTTGGATTTCAAGATTTAGGCTAGAATTGGAAGAAAAAGTTGAAGCTCTCTTTCTTTTCTTTCTCTCAAATTTTCGGCCAAAGGGGAGCAAAAGTGAAGATGATTTGGGTCAAAATTGGTTATTTAGTAAAGTTAAGAAAGTTAGGCAAGTCATCTCCAGTGAAATCGCGACACGTGGCACCTTTTAGGTTTTATCCCTATCCTCTTGCTTACCAATGGTTAAATACCTAACCAACCTCTAATTATCTCCTAACACCTAGTAATTTAATCCCTTTATGCAAAACTTGACCTAATTGGCCGAATTTCTCTCACTTAACGCACTAGCGGGTCCCACGTCCACTATTTACTCCAAAAATCTCGTAAACTGACTTATACTAGAAAAACATTTTTCAAAACTATATATTCACTTATAAAATGTCTAGAAAATTAAGGTAGTAAAATAAAATAAAATAAAATGCATGAAAAGAAATAGAATTAAATGATATAAAAGAAGGAAATTTTACGGGTCCTCACATTTTGCCATCACTATCACGGCTTGGTTCTTTCTTTCCAAGACTCCATTTTGTTATGGTGTGTAGCCAACAGTCAGCTGCCTTTTTAAGCCTTCATCTTCACAAAATTCTTGAAATGCATTTGAGGTGTACTTCTATTCACGATCACTCCTCAACTTCTTGATGTAACAGCCACTCTATTTTCAACAATGCTTTTGAACTTCTTAAAAGTTGTAAACACCTCAGATTCTTTTTTTCATGAAATAGACCCAAGTCATTCTTGTAAAATCATCAATGAAAAGGATGAAATATTTATTACCTCCATGAGAAGTTGTCTTCATAGGTCCACAAATATCCATATGAACCAGCTCCAAAATCTTTTTGGCTCACTATGCATCTTCTTTAGGAAATGGTTGCCGGTGTTGTTTGCCAAATTCACAACCTTCACAAATTTCATGTTTCTCCTCAATTCTTGGTAAGCCATATGCCATCCCTTTTTATTGAAGCACTTTGAGACTATGAAAATTCAAATGGCCAAATCTCTTGGGCCACAATCACGAATCTCCATTGACATATGCTTTTAAGGCTTGATTTTCACTATAATTGAATTTGATTGGAAAACTTCGGTTGGCTAGCATTTGAATTTTCGTCACAAGTTGTCTACCATCCTTTTTGTCATAGATGCAGCACTCATAATTATCAAAGTTAAATGCATATTTATGTTCAAGAAACTATCCAAGACTCAATAAATTTTGATCTAAATCAGGAATAAATAAAAATCATGAATGAACTTCGTACCTTGTTTGGTTTGGACATCAATTGTACCCAATTCTTGTGCTTGAGTTATGACTCCATTTCCCATCTTCACATCAGTCTTTATAAATTCATCAAAGTCAACAAAAATGGATTTATCTCTTGTCATATGATTGCTACAGACGATGTCAAGATACGACACATTGTTCTTTACTTCGGTGGCCATGTGACAAGTATAGAATAAGTTTCTTTTTTCTTGCTTGTCTTCTGAAAATTTGCTTGGTGATCCGTATTAAATCTGCAATCTTTCTCAATATGGCCAAATCTCTTGCAATAGTATACTTTGACTTGTTTTTGTGCGAACAATCTTTCTCAAGATGAATGATCTTACACAATAGTTGCAAGGCTGTGAATTTTCAGCATTAAGGCCTCTTGAAGGTTGTTTCTTTCTCTTCGTCTTGAATTTCTACATCTTCCTCTTCCATGGCCATATCTACTGCTTCTTTGTGAGTTGCAAGATGGCTCTCGTTCATTGGTCTAGGGCTTGAAATTCAATTTTGATTGGAAAGCACGTTCAATAGATTTTTTAACATGTCTAGCCAACCTTTTCTCATGAGTTTTCAAAGATCCGATCAACTCTTAAACACTCATTGAGGAAATATCTTTCGTCTCCTGAATTATGGACACCATTGGATCAAATTTTGGAGGCAAACTAACAAGAATCTTTTCAACAATTCTGCTATCACTAATTTCTTCACCAAAAATTTTCATTTCACTTAAAATGGTAGTGATTTTTGTATGGTAATTTTGAATACTTTCATCATCTCTCATCTTCAAATTTTCAAGATCTTTTCTAAGAGTTTAATGAGTAACATTCTTTAGCTTGAGATTCTCTTGAAACTCCTTTTGTAGAATCTTTCATACTTTCTTGGCATGATTGGCTCCCATAATTCTTGAAAAGATATCTAGGCTCACACTTTGCTGGATGTGTGAAAGAACTTTTGCATCCTTCTTCCTATGCTCCTTGAGTACCCTTAATTCTTGATTGGTGAGACCTTCTTCATTTTCTGGTTCTCTGTAGCCATTTTCTACATATTCTCACAACTCTTGTGATCTGAAAATTATTCTCATTTTCACGTACCAATGATCATAATGCTCACCGAAGAATATAGGAATTGGAAGACCATTACTAGTATGATCGGCCATCTTGTATAATTGGAAATCTCTCAAATTTTTCTGGTTTTAGGGCATGAACTAAGGCTATGAAACCTAGCTCTAATACTAATTTTGTTGAATATTAGGTCAAGAATTGAGAAGAATATTTGAGACAAAACTAGTTTCAATTGTTTCTTTCTTTCACTCATATATTGCATTGGAGTGTTCAAGGTCAATTTACAGTTGTAAATGATCATTCTAAATATATAGACAAGATTTCTAGTCACACTTACCAATAACCTTCTTAATTTCCAACCTTCTAGATACATAGAGAAGATTTCTCTTGCCAACTATCTCATTATTTTGAATTGCTTACTAAGTAATTAATCAAGCTTCCCAACTACCTCATTGATTTAGTACATTATTCAACTTAATTTGTAGGCATGACAGTCGCAAAAATAACTGGTTGTCTTGCTCCAAAAACCAACTAAATTTTTTTAAGTGCACAATCATGTTGGGCCACACTCTTCAAGAATTGTCAATCCCAATTATATGCAATAATGGATAGTGTTGTGGTACCGATATCGTTAGGTGAGTTAATATAAAATAATAGCAGTTGAGCTGAACATCCAATTTTCTTTCCTTTTGTGATAGTTTATAGCTTTTTGCATCCCTTTTTTGGTGAATTAAATAATGCATCCAAAGGTACATGAAACTTTTCCAACTAAATCGATAAAATTGTCCTGTAAAATAGTAAGTTTTAAGTACTTAACAAATTTACTTTTTTAATATTAAATCTTACCATTTATGTAATGAATTTTACTATATATATTTTTGTCAAACTTACTCACTTTAGCAATAGGTAAGTTTCTAAGATAAATTAGTAAGTTTGTCCAACAAAGTAGCAAATTTCAAAAGTTTCATTTTTATTAGTAAAACTTACTATTTATCTAACAAAACTTACTATTATTTTGATTAAACTTACTAGTTTAGTTGTATGTAAGTTTTTCAAGTAAAATAGTAAGTTTGTCCAATAAAAAAATAAATTTCAAAAATTACCTTTTTATTAGCCAAATTTACCATTTATCTGACAAAACTTACTAGTGACGTCATTAAACTTACTAATCTAGTTGTATGTAAGTTTTTCAAGTAAAATGGTAAGTTTGGACAATAAAGTAGTAAGTTTTAGTCATCCATATAAGTTACCTTTTTAATGCACAAACTTTCTATTTGTCTTCCAAAACTTGCTATAATTGTAAAGAATTTACTATTTTAAGTAGGTTTCACAAATATATTGGTAAGTTTGTGCAATGAAGTAGTAAATTTGTAAAACTTACCAAATTACCATTTTATTTGTAAAAGTTACCATGTTTTAACAAAAACTTACTATTATTTGAATTAAACTTACTAATTATAATTGTGGTAACTTTGATAAGTGCGTAGTTTACATGTTTTAAGTATGTTTTGTTAGTTAGTTTTGGTGTGTTTTATTTGGTTTTATAATTAATTAGCTAGAATTCTACTGAAAATATGCATTTTGTGGTTTAAGTGGTAAAAATTGCATTTCTATGGATTTTTATGGTGAAAACTTCATGTTTTTATAGGTTTAAGAATTCAATCATCAATTGGAGTGATTTGAGAAGATAATTGTATGATTGATGATGGTTTAAAGTGATAAAAAAGAGAATATGAAGTGCAAAAGAGGAAATGCAATCAAGAATAAAAGGAATCAAGTTTCACAGCTTTGACATCTTCTGGTATTTCTGCTATATCTTGAGTTACAAGCATCGGATTGAGGTTATTCTTGAAATATTTTGAAGCCAAGAGATAGATCTACATTTGGTATGAAGACATCGAAGTCTAGTTCAATCGTTTTCATTGTCAAAATGTCGAAATATAGAAGTGCATTTTCATTGTCAAAAGCTGAAATAGAGCCCTGACCAGTCAAGGGTATTTTGATAATTTCTCAGTCCACAGAGATCCAAATTGGATGATTCTTGATGCATTAGAAATATAACTCAAAGAGCTACAACTTTCATGTTTTACACAAAAGTTAGTTCAGCCTCTATCATTAAGAAAATATCAGTTAAAGTTGGACAAAAAATAAAGCAAGTAAATCCGAGTTCGGATCTGTACTAAACCTGACCTCGGATAAATTTCTGTAATGAGAGGCCACATCCGAGAGGAGGATCAAAGCTCGGATCCCCATGTTACAGGCCTCGGATCCTAATGTGTAGTGAAGATAAAAATGAAAAAAAATGAGATCCAAGAGGTATTTTGAGCGATCCGACCTCGGATCCCCAATTGTGGCTCTGCAACTTGTACTCTGTTCACACAGGCTTTTTGACCAGTTTATCTGCAAGAAATCTGGCTAGAACTGAGAAAACAAGTATAGAGAATTCAAGAAGCATCTTTTGGTGATTCCAAGGAACAATTTACATCAACTTTAACAACTCACCTTGATCTTGAATTTCTCTACAAATAGCAGCCTTGGAGGACATTTTCGCAACTTTTGGAAGGCTACAGAACATCACCAAAAATGTAGTCTTCACTAGTTTTTCTTAGTTCATTAGTTAGAGTAGATTAGTATAGTTAGTGTAGTTTATCCTTCTTGTATTTGTAGCTAGATTTGGATGAAGATTGAGGAGTAAAGATGGAGAGGTTGATCTCATGTGACAAGGGTGATATCTCTTCTACTACTTTCTCTCTTGTATTGGATTTCATGTTTAGTTATAATGCAAGTTTGGCTTTGTGTTTCTATTATGTTTAGTTAAAGTTTATGCCTAGAGTATGGATGAACTTTCTATATCTTGTTAGTGATATTTACTTGGTTATTTGATGATATTATTTTGAGCAAGTTATTTATCACTTTTGCTTTTCTAATCATGATTAACTGGCCATTAATTGTAATAATTTTAAATTGTTAAGTTTGCAATGAAATTTGGAATTTAGCACTAGTTCAAGGAAGTGATAAACCTAGGGAGTACACTCACGAAAGTAGAGGTGCACCTATGTGGCTTTAGTGACTTGTTTCATATAATTTCATAAAAGAAATGAATTTGTAGCTAAATTCTTAACCATGAAAGTAGGTGTGAATTAAGTATAGGTATAGTTGGTACACCGACGAAAGTGGGTATCACATACATTAGGAAATTATGCCATAATTAGCCAAGATAATAGTTTTCACGTAACCAGTAATTTCATTTGCAAGAGTAGTAAGGAATTCCATATCTCTAAGAGTTTTCTGTTGTTATTTTTATTATTTTTATCTCATGTTTATAGTATAGATTTAATATCTTGTACTTGTGATAGTCTAAATAATAAAGGAGTTCAAAAAACATCGGTAATTGACAATCTTCCCTGTGGGTTTGACCCTTAATACCCTATACTCAATCGTGACTCGTATACTTACGAAAAATCGCGTGTGGGGTATTTAGAATTTTATAAATATAAAACTTGACTGTGAATGAACTAATTGATATATGTATGCCCCGTGCTTGTCAAGTTTTTGGCATCGTTGTCGGGGATAATTTGCTCAATATCGGTGTTAAGAACAACTTTATTAGTTTAGACATTTTAATAGTTTTTCTTGTGTATTAATTGAGTCTAGTTTGTAGTGTGTTTGTTGAGTTAGTCTTGAATTTTATTTACTTTTATTTTTGTGCTTAATGTGTATATGTATTTTATCACCTATTCTTCTTACTAATCTTGCTTTAAGTTGTTTAAAAGCAATTTTAGGTAATGAGGAGGGTAGGTCAATTTGGAGAACAATGCATGAGAATTGAAAGTTAGGCAATGAATGGCTACTACGTGCAAAGGTCCATGGATAGAGGTAACCAAAAAATTACTGAAGGTATGTCATTTGATGATGGCTTAAGGTGCTTAAAGGCTAAATGCGATTTTATAACATTAAAAGTTCAATTGGACATTGTTACAAATATGCTTGAACAAAAGAGGAATTTTAATGCTTTCAATTCTTATCATGAGATTTGTGACTTGTGTGGAGGTGATCATGCTACTTATATATGTAGGCAAGCACTAAATGTGAATTATTATGATGAATTGGGGCATTACAATCCTTATTTTGATCAAAATAGACCTAATTGGAGTAATTCTTATACTTATGGTTAGGGCTGTATTCGAGTCGAGTCGAGCTCGAGTAATGCACTACTCGAGCTCGACTCGAGGTAAAAATAACTAAGCTTGAGCTCATCAAGCTTTTAGAATTCGAGCTCGACATCAATTTATGTTACTCGAGCTCGAGTTTAATTAAGTGTAATCAATTCAAATCAAGCTCAATCGAGCTCAATCGAGCTCAATCAAGCCTAATCAAGCTCACATAATAAAAATTAATATTTTATATATAATTTTAAATAAAGGATATTATTGACAATTTCACAATAATAAAAATTAAAATTATATCATAAAAAACTCGATTAGACTCGTCGAGCTTTCAAGTGCAAAATATTGAAACTCGAGCTCGACTCGAGGCTTCTATCAAGCAACTCGAGCACGAGCTCGGTCAAAACGAGCTCGAGCTCGAGCCGAGCTGCTGACCGAGTAGCTTGCGAGCTCGAGTCAAGCTACTCGGTTTAGCAGTAGCCCTACTTATGGTTGGGATAATCAATATCCATATAGTGATTCTCCATATTTTTATGATTACCAATTCAAATGTGTCTAATATGAATCTAAGTCATCTTGGGAATTAGCAATAGAAAGGTTAGCTAATGCATCTTTACCTTGGGAATTAGAAAGTGAACCATTAGCTAATGATTCTAATGCATCTTCAAAGCTAGCTATAGAAAATTTTTCTAATCAATTTGATTTAGTTATAGAAAAGCTAGCTAATGCAACTTCCAATCGTTTTGCTAGGATTGAGGAAAGGTTAGATGAATTAATTTCTCACTTTGGTAGAATACAAGACCAATTGCATGAGTTGTGTGAAGTTATTTCTTCTCATTATATGCACTATGACCCTAGCATGAATGGTGAGCATGTTGCAAGTGAAAGTGGATTCCATTTTGATGAAAATGATGAATTCAATTTGAGTTTCAATGAGGAAATGTCCATTTCACAAGATAATATCTTTGGAACTAACGTTGAACCTCAAGAGATGAGTATTAGTGCCTCATTTTTCACCCCTTTGTTGGAAGTATAGGTTTTAAAGATTATTGCCCAAGAAGGTCACGCGGACATTCCTTTGGTAAGAACTCAGGTGACACACATTCAAGGTAAAATCTATGAATCACTTAAGATAGGTAAACTTCTTCCATCTCTCTTATCATTTGATTATATGGTTTTTATTCTTAAGCCACCTTTTAATGATCCATCACGTCCAAAAATGGTGGATTATTCTTTAACAAATCCTCCTTGAAAAGCGAGGTGAAATAGTCGAGCTAATGACTATAAAGAAGCGCTTGTTGGGAGGCAACCCAACAATTTCTAGTTTTTTAGTAGGTTTTAGTTATTTGATTAGTATTTTTTTTTGTGTTTTGTAGGTAGCAATGACAAGAAGTCATGCGAATTATTTCAAGTGCAAAAGAGCTTATAAGGAGTGGAGACCGACGTAAAAAAGGGAAGCTTAATCTTTATTTTTGAGTTTACAATGCTTAATTTCATGATACAAGGTTAAGTCAGTCATTTGTATGAAATTGAAGTGCATTTAAGTAATTAAGTATGTTCTGATCTATTTGCACTCCTTTGAACCATTTGAGCACCATCATGTGCATTGAAAGTGTCAGGTGGACTTTTTGATCCAAGAAGCTCAACCCTCAATTTGTATTCTACATGTTTTTTATTTGTTTTGAGGAGTTGAGATTCATGTTTAAGTCACTTTCCATGTGCGTGAAGTGTTGAATTGTTGAACATTTCGTTATAGAGCACAAATTGGAGAGTGTGTTTCAAATTGGGCCCAAATTGAAAATTGCAGAAAATTCTGTAATAAGTGCAGATTTATTGGATCCAAGCTCGGATCTGTACAGATCCGAGACCTCGGATCTACTTCTGCAATCAGAGAATGAATTCGAGTTTTTTTTATCCGAGTTCAATTATCACGATCTGACCTCGGATCCTTTTAGAAATAATTCAAAAATGAAGGCTCGGTTCACTTTTCCTCATTCTTCCCTCTCTTCCTCCTTCAACTCCCCCACACCCAAAACACACCCAAAACACACACTACTCACTAAATCACTCTTTTCGCTATCTAATCTTCAAACAAACTTCACCACATCACTCCCTACACCATCTAGAGTGGTTTTCATGGTTTAATTCTTTCAAAAACATCTCCAAATTTGAATTAAAGATTCAAGTAGGCTAGGGTTTCATCTTCTCATCTCTTTCAATTGAGGCCAAATTGGAGTGAGTTTCTTGGGGGGGTTTTCACATTATTTTCATCTCTAAACAGCACCAAACCACTTTGATGTAGCAAATCTTCACCTAACGTTGTCATTTGAATTTTGTCATGGTTGAATATTTTCCATTTTTAGGCAATTTTTAATATGTGAAGCTTGGTGTATTTATTTGAGTTTATTGATGCTATTGGTGATTGTTAGTGATAAATAAATCTTGAGGGTGTGTTTATTGTATTCATTTGGTGAATTTTAGCTAATTTTATGCTTAATTTGGCTTGGTGACAAAGTTGCATATTAAAGTGTGGCTTCATTTGATTATGTGTTAATTGCTTGAGGACAAGCAATGATTCAAGTGTGGGGGAGTGACAAGGGTTTATTTTACGTATTTTTAAGTGCATTTTATTAGTTAATTTTGGTTTGATTATTTAGTTTTATAACTAAAATAACTAAGGTTTTGATAAAAATCTACATTTTATGTTAAGCGGCTAACATTGCATTTCTAGTGCTTTTAATGGTAAAAATTTCATATTTTACAGGTTTAATGATTCAATTATCAAATGAAGACCATTGAGAAGATATTTGGATAATTGATGATGGATTAAAGTGGTGAAAATAAAATATGAAGTGTTAAAGAAGAAATGCAATTTGTGGATAAAAGAATCAAGAAAAGTCAGCTTTTGACAACTCTGACATGTTTTCGTATTTTGACCATATCTGGAGCTACACATATCAGATTGAGGTGTATTTTGTACCATGTTGAAGCTAAGAGATATATCTACATTTGGTATGAAGAAAGCAAATCCCAATTCAGCCGTTTTCCTGGTCAAAAAGATGAAACACAGAAGCTTTTCTGGATGGTCGGAAGCTGAAGCCCAGAATTGACCAGTCTATGGTATTTCGACCATATCTCTGTCCACCGATCTCCAAATTAGGTGATTCTTGAAGAATTAGAAATCTAACTCAAAGGGCTACAACTTTTGTGTTTTGTACAAAAGCTAGTTCGGCCTTCATCACAGAGAAAATCACAGTTGAAGTGAGGCCAAGTTGAAAACACGAGAAGACAAAACGCGAGTTAAAGTTGCGTTTTGTGTAGGCGCGTTTTGTAGCCGAAAAGCTGCAATTTGCTCAGCCAATTCTCTTGTGTTCAGACTACTTTCCAGCTATAAGTTGCAAGGGAATTCGGTGCACATGTTTCAGTATACAAAAGGGCAACAAAGGTGGCTTATTTTCAAGTCAAAAGCCATTGTTTTTGACTATCTTAACACAAGGACATTTGAAGAATCATAGCAGAAAAAATTGACCAAGAAAAAAGAGTTTTTAACCAATTTATATGCAGAGACATTGGGAGGTCAGGGGGAACATACGGGAGAAGCTTGGAGTCTGCAGAAATGTAGCTTTTCCATTTTCTTAGAGTTAGGTTAGTTTAGCTAGTAGTTCATCCTTCTTGTTTATTAGCTAGGCAAAGATGAAAAAGGAGATGAAGAAGGCAAGGAAAGAGCTCATGTGACAAGGGTTATTTTTCCTTTCCAACTCTTTATCTTTTGTATTTGATTCCAAATTTAGTTAATATACAAGTTCTGGATTTTATGTTATTTATGTGTTTCTAAAGTTTATGCCTTGGGTTTGGTTGAACTTTCTATAATTGTTGGTGTTTATTATTTGGCTATTTGATTGCTATGATTTGAGCAAGTTATTTAGCACTTTGGCTCTTTAAATCATGATTAATCTGGTACCATTAATTGTGATTATCTAAGGTGTTGTTTCTGCAATAAAAATTGAGATTTAACACTAGTTCAAGAAGTGCTAAACATAGGGAGTACACTCACGAGAGTAGAGGTGCACCTATGTGGTTTTGGTGATTCATTTCATGTAATTTCATTGAAGAAATGAACTTGTAACTAATTTCATAACCATGAGAATAGGTATGGATTAGTTATGAGTATAATTGATTCACTACGAAAGTAGGATTCATATGCATGAGAAAATTACACCATAACTAGCCTAGATAGTAGTATTCAATGATCCAAAATAGCATTTGCATGAGTAGTTAGGAATACCATAACCTAAGGAGCTTACATTTGTTATTTTGCATAAGTTCAGTAGATTTCATTTCTTATAATTCATTGATAGTCTAAATAATAGAGAAGCTTTAGTAGTACCGGTAATTGTTCACTCTTCCTCGTGGGATCGACTCGATATATACCCTAAACTACTAGTTGACCTGTATACTTGCAGTGAAACGGGTGTATTTCGGATTTATTTTAACTTGTACGTATAGAAAAATCCCGTCAGGGAGTTTGATAAGTGCATAGTTTACATGTTTTAAGTATGTTTTGTTAGTTAGTTTTGGTGTGTTTTATTTAGTTTTATAATTAAATAGTTAGGATTCTAGTGAAAATATGCATTTTGTGGTTTAAGTGGTAAAAATTGCATTTGTATGGATTTTTATGGTGAAAACATCATGTTTTTATAGGTTTAAGAATTCAATCATCAATTGGAGTGATTTGAGAAGATAATTAGATGATTGATGATGGTTTAAAGTGATAAAAGAGAGAATATGAAGTGCAAAAGAGGAAATGCAATCAAAAATAAAAAGAATCAAGTTTCACAGTTTTGACACCTTGTGGTATTTCGGCTATATCTTGAACTACAAGCATTGGATTGAGTGATTCTTGAACCATTTTAAAGCTAAGAGACAGATCTACATTTGGTATGACATTAAAGTCAAGTTCAGTCATTTTCATTGTCAAAATGTCGAAATATAGAAGTGCATTTTCATTGTCAAAAGCTAAAATAGAGCCCTGACCATTCAAGGATATTTTGGTAATTTCTTGGTCCACAGAGGTCCAAATTGGATGATTCTTGATGCATTGGAAATCTAACTCAAAGAGCTACAATTTTCATGTTTTACATAAGAGTTAGTTCAGCCTCTATCATTAAGAAAATATCAGTTAAAGTTGGACAACAAATAAAGCAAGTAAATCTAAGTTCGGATCTATACTAAACCTGATCTCGGATAAATTTCTGTAATGAGAGGCTACATCCGAGAGGAGGGTCCGAGCTCGGATCCCAGTGTTACAGGCCTCGGATCCTAATGTGCAGTGAAGATAAAAATGAAGAAAAATGAGATCCGAGAGATATTTTGAGCGATCTGACCTCAGATCTTGCCTCGGATCCCCAATTGCGGCTCTGCAACTTGTACTCTGTTCACACAAACTTTTTGACCAATTTATCTGCAAGAAATCTGGCTGGAACTAAGCAAGCAAGTATAGAGAATTCAAGAAGCATCTTTTGGTGATTCCAAGGAGCAATTTATATCCACTTTAACAACTCACCTTGAGCTTGAATTCCTCTATAAAGAGCAGCCTTGGAGGACATTTTCACAACTTTTGGAAGGCTAGAGAAACTCACAAAAAATGTAGTCTTCACTAGTTTTTTTTAGTTCATTAGTTAGAGTAGATTAGTATAGTTAGTGTAGTTTATCCTTCTTGTATTTGTAACTAGATTTGGATGAAGATTGAGGAGCAAAGATGGAGAGGTTGATCTCATGTGACAAGGGTAATATCTCTTCTACTACTTTCTCTCTTGTATTGGATTTCATGTTTAGTTATAATTGTTTCTATACAAGCTTGGTTTTGTATAATTTTTGTATAAAAATTGTATAATTTTTATACAAGTTTGGTTTTATGTTTCTATTATGTTTACTAATTATAATTGTTGTAACTTTCTTACGTAAAATGGTAAGTTTGAACAATTCACCTATTTACCATTTTATTTGTAAAACTTATCATTTTTCAATAAAAAATTACCATTATTTGAGTTAAACTTACTAATTATAAAGTAGTAAGTTTCGTTGGAGAAGTAGTTCAGTAGTTAAAGATAAATCTCATATCACACTTATAACTTACTAATTTTATTACCAAAGTTACCATATTACCACATGATGTTACTTTGAATATTGGAAACCTGAATCAATAGTAGTTCAATTGTCGCTAAATATACCAATCTTGGATGTGGGGACCACTATTAACCGGTTGTACTAGTATTTTAATTTAAAATATTCACAAGTTATGATAACGATTGGCACTATAGCATTATCCTGAAATAATACTGTGTCCAGGGTGCTGATGGCGCGGGGGCAAAGCCCCCATGCTGGTCGGGAAGAGGGGGGTAGTGGAGGAAGGGTTAAAAAATATATATATATATATATAACCATACAAATGACTTTTATCTTTTTAAAATTACTAAATAATCATAGATCCACTGCAGTTGAAAAACTTGGTAAGGCTCACACAGTGGGATATAATTAAGAAAAGCACCAAGGTTCCTTGCAATCTTACGAAGTGGATAAACATCCAAATCTAAGTGTTTTAATCCCCAAAACTGATTACACAGATAGAAGTGATTACTTTTTAATAGCTCACACATTGAGACGGATACATTCTTTTTTTCTTTTTTTTTTTTTAGTGTAAGCGGGAGAACTCGAACCCGAGACCTCTTGCTTACACTCCCTCCCCCCGTACCACCCAACCCAACCCTCCCTCCCGAGACGGATACATTCAAATACTTTTTAGTAGTTAAAACATTCAGTATAAAACTGAAAATTTCAAACATATTTATACTTTGAGTGCACCAGAAGATGAATTCCAATTAACTAAATTCTGTTGTATGTGCGTTTTGAATGAGTGCACATGCATTAAAGAATTTAATTCTGATATTTTTGAATGTTGCATCAATACTCACCCTTTCCTGTACTTTTCAAACAACAATCAACGAATTCTTTGCACTTTGTGCGCTAAGGTATCCGCACAGATTGGAATATGTTCTCACTTAATGGTCCAAATTCCAAGTGAAATTATGAAGGATGGAATACTTGCACAGATGAATGAGTTGTTTCGGATTAAAGAGTGTGAAGTTCAAGTAAGTTAAAGATTTTGACTTTTATAGTCACTGCAGGCAGCGTGCACCGGTTCTCTATCTGATTTGATGTTAGAATTGATTGTATGATTAGTCATCGTATTAAATTTTTGTAAATTATTTAACTTTTCATTGAGTTCTTGCATGAACTCTAATGAACTCTATATGGTATTAAAATTGGTTTTTAATATTTGACGAAGACCCTTAATTTTATGAATAAATCTTATATACACTGACAGTGTATATACTATCATCATTTGATTCATGACATGTGTGCAAAAATTAAATTTCAAATGCAAAGTTCGCATAGTTATCATTCATGTAACGCTGATAGTGTATAAACTGTCAGTGTAAGAAAGATTAATCCTAATTTTATTTGTTTTTCTTATGGATATGTCATCATGGTCACATCAAATAAAATTCATCCAAAACGTCAGGTCATCATGCACCTATCCAAAGGGCAATTATTCTCGTTCTGCATTTTTTCAAATACAGTAATTATAGAAGAAAACTTTTTATTCTTGACGCTGACGTATGACGGGCGTCATCGATCTAAAGACTTCTCCAAAACATCCAAGACTTTGACATGTATTTTCTTTGCTCTAGGATGAGATTGTTAAGCAACAACCAGAAAGCATAAGCTTGCTTAGTGGATTGCTTTGGACATCTTGGTTGCCATAGGTCACTGCCACCATGGAGAATATGCTTCTATTGCATTTTCATTGCACAATAATTATTAGGCCAGACAATAGAAATCTTCTCATTTGCACTGTCATGAGCTAGAAAGAATGAGCTTGTTTTTCTCCAGGATGAAATGAAAAGAATTTGAAGTGTATGCTCATTGCTTAGTCTCTGATGTGCTAAGATTTGTCCCATAGGAAAGAAAAACTTCAGTTAGGTCTATTCTTGTAGTATATCCCTTGATGTGCTGTTGACTTCTTAGATGCCCATAACAAACATGATCGGTGGAGTTCCTGCTACATTATCTCACAGCCTTAATATTGGTGGTCCTTGACCCCTCTAGGTATATATGGTCCTTTAGTTTTTGATGGAAGAAGGCTCCTTAAAACTGCCCTTCATGGATGACAGTCTTTGCACCAGAAGAAGCGCGTCTGATCCTCAGCCCCCTTAAGGAGCCCCTTACCGGGCCTCACCCTAAAAATTTGATATCTGCAAACAAATTTTTTTTTTCATAATAGGAGTAGTGATTTTTAGAATTCCAAGTCAAATAAATCACAATTATTTGAGAGTGAATTTTCTAGAATTCCAAGTCAATCACAGATATTCAAATATAAAACAAAAGGTGTAAAGAGTAATGGAAAACATCAGATGTTGAGAGAGTTGAGAATAATTCTAATTATGGATTTACGGTTTATGGATTTTTGTTTGATGTAATTTCTCGTTGGTTGGATCATTGATACATTGACTGGGTTTCTTAATATTCAAGAGAAGGGAATGGCCAAATAGGTTTCGGGATAGGATTGAGTTAATAAAATCACATGAGTTGTTACATGTGTCAAATTTTTAGGGTGAGATCCAGTAAAAAGACTCCTTAAGGGGGTTGAGGATCAGATGCGCAGAAGAAGTTTTAAGATAGAAGATTGAGGAGAACTTTAGCGGCACCTAGGGATAGGATTGCACATCTACGTTAAAGTTTTTTTTTTTTTTGGGTTTAGGGGGGTGGTGGAATATATAAGGAACAGAGAAGTTTCAAAGATCAAAATAAAAGAAAGGATTAATATCCTGATTAAATACTATACTCTGTCCCATAATTAGATAAATTAAAATTTCTTTTAATTCATTATTGATTCCACTAATCAATGAGCTCATACTTATAGATTAAGATTAGCATCTAACAATGCATCATATCCACCCAAGTAATGAGAAAAGTTAAGTGGATGACTTCACCTTTCAGTGAACAATTACCATGTAATTAATATCCTTTTACTACACTTATTTGACATTAATCTTGGAATAAGTTATGCCCATTCCATTAATCAATCAACTCATACTTATAGATCAAGATTGGCATCTAACAATGTATCATGGCCACCCAAGTAATGAGAAAAGTCAAGTGGATGACTTCACCTTTCAGTAAACATTTACCGTATAATTAATATCTTTTTTCCACATTTATTTCACATTAATCTTGGAATAATTTATGGTCATTCCATGATGTGATTAATGCTCATTTCTTGTACCAAATTATAACTCAAATGAAGAAGTACTTAGAAACACACTCTAAGAATCTTCCACTTAACGCTAAGAATTCCGAGTTATACTTTACAAGCGGTCAGACATGAGATAACTTCTCTTTTTATAAGAAATGGTAAATCTTTATAGGTTATTCACTACCTTTTCATACTTCAAGCATATACCCATTTGTTAATGATATGAGCATCATAAAACAAACAAAGTGTATCTGTCCATACTCAAAATACCATGATAACCTTAAGTCTAAGGATCACTTACACAAACGTTACTTAAAAATTAATCCTTTGGCACTTAAAGAATATCTCTATACGGATCAATTTAGTAAAATTAATCATTGTATCAAGCATCCATATACTAATTTAGGTGTCTCGCACACCATAGTAGATGAGGTATACTATTTTTCATATTGAAGTGGTATGGTATATGTTAGTCTAATTGTATTAACAATACCCTTTCTTGGTAATACTTTAACTAGAAATATTTAAAAATAAACTTTATTTATAATCGAATAAATCTCACCATCATAAATTTTATGATTTCATCGATAGGTTTATTTTAAGAGGTTTATCATGCAAATATAAATATATTTGCAATCAATATGATAAAGATGTCATTTATTATAATATAAATAATTCAAGTGCGTATTAAACTTTAGAAGTTGAATGACTTTAGGGCATATACACTTTAATCGCACCAAAACATATATACTATTCGTAAGATTACATGAAAACGCGTTTAATGGTAAATATTTCAGCCAGCCATGATCGTGAATTATCAGTACTGTTAGGTTCTCTTGCCTAGTCCTGTGCTATAGGCTGAAATTCTTGGCACATAGTCCTCATGTAGAACTATTAATGGGTAGGCGCCATTTTCTAGTTTTGAATCCTCTATCTCATTTTTGGTTTCAGTTGTTACCCCACTTTCTATTGTTCAATTTTTTTGTTTTAATCTCTATCTTGATTTTTTTATCATGCTTAATTTTTCTTGCAACTCTATTTTGGAATATAATGCATATACCGGGTAATAAACTCAGGCATGACAAATAAAGGCAAGACAGAGACTGAAACCGGAAATGGGATGAGGATTCAGAGCACATTTTCCTTCTGTCACTCGAAAATTGTATGAATATGAGAAGACATGACAAGACTTAGCAGGTACCAAACCTACAAAAGTTTCAATTATTTTGCAGTACTAACGTTCCCCGGCCCCGGTGGTCCGCCCACAAAACCCCCTTTCCAGTTGGCTAAAAAGAAAAAAGAAGAATGGCAATGCAATTTTTACTGAGAAACAAGGAAGCAGAGTTGATTGGTCCTGCAAAACCTACTCCCCAAGAAATAAGACCACTTTCTGATATAGACGATCAAAAGTTCCACAGATTTCTTTTACCCATGACTATGTTTTTTTTTTTTTTTTGGCTATAATCAATTCATGGATTAATGGTGTCCACTAAAATAACACTCTTACCAGATGGTGATTTGTAGGCATGACATGACAGTAACAAAAATAACCAACTAAATTTTTTTAAGTGCACAATCATGTTGGGCCACGCTCCTCAAGAATTGTCAATCCCAATTATTTGAAATAATACTGTGCCTGCTTATATAATCTCCAGGGGGCTGATGGCCAAAGGACTTTGCCCCCGCCTGCTGGTTGGGAAAATAAAAATATATAACCTCACAAATGACTTTTATCATTTTAAAATTACTAAATAATCATAGATCTACTGCAGTTGAAAAACTTAGTAAGGCTCACACACTGGGATATAATTAGGAAAAGCACCAAGGTTCCTTGCAGTCTTGCGAAGTGGATAAACATCCAAATCTAAGTGTTTTAATCCCCAAAACTGATTAAACACATAGAAGTGATACGTTAGAATACTTTTTAATAGCTCACACACTGAGAATGATACATTCAAAATCTTTTTAGTAGTTCAAACATTCAGTATAACACTGAAACTTTCGAACATATTTATACTTTGAGTGCACCAGAAGATGAATTCCAACCATTAACTAAATTCTGGTGTATATGCGTTTTGAATTAGTGCACATGCATTAAAGAACTCAATTCTGATATTTTTGAATGTTGCATCAATACTCACCCTTTCCTGTACTTGTCAAACAACAATCAACGAAAGCCAGTTTCGGTTGGTTTGATTCTTAATCTTAGCAGTTAAAGTATGGCTATTAGGCGTATCCCTTATATAATTTGAGTACATCAAAATACCGCTCCAACGGATGGTGATTTGTAGACATGAAACATGATATGAACAAATGTAAGATTCGGTTCCCTCTAATATCGTATCCAGTTCTGAAACAAAGTTCCTGAGCTAAGAGAATATTGTCAGAGAAACTCGTGCCAGGAACAAAGGCAGACTGGAAAGGGGAGGTAACTTCTGGTAAAGCACTATTAATCCGATGTGCCTGGATCCACTCCGTGAGGGTCTCTCTGCGGATCCTCGCTAGTTATGTTCAGAAAAAAATCCATGGATCCAATCCGCACCAGGCCAGAGAGGATTCACCAATTCCTTCTGGATCCGTGTCACGGATCTACATTGGCCTTGGGCACCTTCTGTCCAAAGAACATATTCCATTCCAAATACTTATGTTTATTGAAGACTTGTGTGTATAAGGCCTAGGCACGCCATATAAGAGGGGGAAAAAGGGTGGTGTTAAGGGAATCTCAAATTTCTCAGATTTTTTGTGACAAATCTCAAGTTTCTTTTCGAGTTGAATCAGGGGTGGGTTGTAGAGGTTTATCACAAGACATTTCGGAGTTTCAAAATGACAGGTTGTCAGCTTGTGCAATAATAAAAATCTGCTCAACTAACGTTAATTTTTATAAATAGTGGTAAGCAGGGTCGAATCCACAGGGACTGGGAGTAACTGTTTCTTTTCAAAATTCAAACTAATAATGGGGGTGTTTTTGTGTAGAAGGTGACAATCAAAGAAAATCAAATAAAATTCAAGAAGCTACTAAAAATTAAATAACAATTTACTAAAATCAAATGAATAATAACTAAGGATCTAGTCAAGAAATAACTTCAGCAATGGTTCACCTAATTGATCATCGATGTACAAGCAATTCCAATTATTTATTAATAAATAGGTTATAACTGCCAAACAAGCGATGACAGTCAACCTCTCCTTACTGCGTCGGTGACTAAGGTACGCCCGTTAATCACTGCTCTAATTGAGAAATAATCTTAGGTACGCCCATAAGATTTAATTCCCCAATTGCCTTACGTATTAGAGGAGCCCTATTCTAACCAAATAACGCACTACCAGGGTTATTTCAGATTAGCCCACGTATCCCCCTGACACAAATCTAATCGTGCCAGTTGTTACTAATTCAAGGCAATTAAACAATTACGGATTTAAATGCCCTAATTGACAATAAATTACCAAATTAACTAATTATCCGGATCCAAGACAATCAATTAATTATATAATCATAAGTACTGCAATCAAGGAATATGCGAATACCAATAAATAAAGGAAAAGGTAAAATTAAATCGATCTCATAATTTTTAGGCGAACCAAAACCTCCGTAGTTCCTTGACTAGAAAAGGAGATTTAATTCATCTCTATAGAGAAAATCCCATGCGAAAATTCAGCAATAATTGTCGAGGACATTCTTCTCTATATGATGAAGAAATCCGAATAATTAAGAATGAGAGGAAACGTACAAAGTCAAAGGGAATGCTAATGTCTTCTCCGTAGCCTCTAGCCAGAGGCTTACGGGGAATAACCCAAAGTGAAAAGCTAATCTAAAGGTTGTCCCCTCTTCCTAATTCTAATTCCTATATATTGCTCCCTACTGTGCGGCGGCTCCAACGTGAGGAAGACTTCAGCCTTTCGTTCCCCCCTTGTCCTCGGTTCGGCAGTTGCCAACGAAAAAGGGAAAGAGTTTTTTCTTTCCAAAAATGCCTCTGGGGTAAGCTCTGTTATTCGGATTCCTTTCCTGTCAAATTGGCACTTGTTATCATATTTTCGTTCTACTCCCTGAAATAAATGCAAAATACCAAAAGTGAGTAGAATCTAACAATTAATCCACATCGGGTCAGGTAATAGGGGAAATTAATAATAAAATAAATAATAAAATTGCAACCTATCACAAAATGTTTTCTTTGTCAATTTTTCAAATTAGAAGGAAGGAAATTCCTTCTATCTGCTTTATTGTTGTATTCATTAATGTAGCTTTATTCAGATGAAATTATCTTGTAAGAAAAAGGGAACTTGCTATGGAGGAACTAAATTAAAAAAAAAAAAAAGCACTTCTCTCACAACTCTGTCCTCCACCAACCATGCGCTGTGACTAGTGTATCTACAACTGTGGATGGAACGACAGTAAATGACAGCAGCAGCAACACCAATAAGATTAGTCAAGCTCCCCCCCCCCCCCCCCATAAATTCCCAACTAGCAAAAAGGACGAAATTCTTTGTGCATAGCCATTCTCACTTTTAAATTTGTTAGGATAAAAAATAATCCAACTTGAATACTTATGTTTGTTTCCATTATCTGGTTGTTATTCTATAAGATGAAGTTCTAATGCACATAGGAAAGACTTCAAAATAATAAGGAGTAAGGTGGCACTTTGTTATTAGAGAACTAAAAAGTATACATATTGATAGGAGGATGAACTTGATATCACTGCTGCAGTGGGACTGTCGCTTGCCATATGAATGGAGAGAAGGAAACAAAAATGCCGACCATCTTATGAGGATAAGTCTTACAATCAGGCTACAAAGTCTTTGTTTGTCCTCCAAAGTCTATTAAAAGTTTGGTGGCAACTAATCGTATTGCTTCACTACGCCTAGATTTGTTACTATCTAATGGGTCTACAATCCTTCCACTCATCAAAAAAAAAAAATTGATATCCCTTAAAAAAAGGAAAAAAAAAACTTACCTACCACCACATATATGAATTGGCTTCACATGGATTATGTGCTTTTGCGCTGTTTTTCAAAAATTTTACTACAACATTATATATAAAAATATTTTGATATTGTTATTTGTTGGGGTGTTTTTAAAATTTAAAATTTTATTAGATTTTTTAAAATAAGAAAACCATCCATCACTGCCCACCATAACCCTCGACCACCACCGTTCCCCCTCCTCTCTTCTCCTTCCTCTCTCCTTCTCTTCTCTCTTTCTTTCCTCCCTTCTTCCTCCTCCTCCCTCCTTCCCTCCTCTCCCTTCCCTTCCCCTAAACAAATCCCCACTCCCCTTCCCCCATCTTCTCCGATTGCAGCTAGTTGCGACCAAATCTGAGATCTGGTAGCAAACCTCTAGTTTTTTCCACCATCTTTGGTTGCAACCCGATCTAAGATCTGGTCGTGAACCTCTCTGGTCACAAAACGGGGGATCTTGCAGGGGGGAGGGGAGGGAGGAGGAGAAAGGAAGGGAAGGGAGGAAGAGGTAGGAGGAGGGAGGAGGAGGGAGAAGGAAGGAGGGGAGGAAAATGGACAAGGAGGAGAGAAGAGAAGGAAGAGGAAAGGGGGGGGTGGGAAGAAGTGGTGGTGATAGATAGTGGGTGAAAGAAGATAGTGGTAGGTTTTTTTTAGGGTTAATTACACTTTGCCCCATGAACTTGAGCCATTGTAACACTTTGCCCTACTAAACCTCAAATATATACACTTTACCCCCTGAAGTCAACTTTTTGATTGAGTTAAGATGAAATTATATTTTCATGACCAAAATATCCCTTGCTAATTCTTAAATATACATAATAATTATAACATAATAAACACCTATTTCTTTAATAGTTACTAAATGCATTTAAACACAATTACACTATGCATTTCGATCTTTTAGAACTAAAATGAATTATATAATCCACAAAAAAGAAGTCTAAGCAACTCAATGTGTTTATCTCAATTTCGATAGGAATACTTATTTTAAATAAAATAAAATTAATTAGTGTATTTGGAATGAATTGGAATGAAAATCATTTGCTTATATTTTTTATTGTAGCACTTTTTAATGTTTTTTATATGATACAAGAGCATGATAAAAAATAAAAATGTATTGAAAAAATTGTATTTAGAGAATCTTAAGTTTTATTTTTGAAAAAATGTAGAATTCAAACAAAATATAAAGTAAGTTATGAATGCGGTATATAAAATACCAAATAGTATCTTATTGACTCATGAAAATCTTGTAAAACTTGTAAGGTAATGAAAATTATCAAAACCAATCTGTTTACATTTTAAAAGAAGAAAGACAAGCAATCAAAAACTTATGCAAAAGTTTTAGGAATTTTCAAATTCTTTTTTTCTCCACAATATAAATTTTCAATTCTTTGGTGTTATACATCTTTTATTTTTTAAGTTTTTAAAATCATGTAAATTTGTGTTTCATATTATGATTAAAAGTATAACATTATTTTAGAACCACTATGTAGGGGCATTAATGTAATTTTATTAAAATTGTGGATGGAGAATTTATCATTTAACATTTGGCTAGTCAATAAAGGGGTAAAGTGTATATTTTAAAGTTTAGGGGGGATAAAGTGTTGTAAAGGGTTATGTTCGGGAGGACAAACTGTAATTAACCCTATTTTTTATTTTTTGATAGTTGTTTTTGAGATATTATATGAATTAAATATTTGTGGAACTATTTTTGTTTGTGTGTTATTGTAACAATGTAGTTAAAAAACTTGTTTATGAAAATAGTCTAATTCAAACAGAGCCATTTTTCGAGTTTAAAGGAAATCTAACAAAGACATCAAATTTTACAGTAAATTGTTCACTTCCCACTAAATGTACGAACAAGATAAATAGGATCTAACAAGTTGAACACGTTTTTGTGGCTACTGCGGCATGAAATAACTCACTTTGGCAAAAGATATTTAGATTTGGAAGGCTATTAATTCTTGAAGGGTGCTATTAAGGCATCATACGTAAATTCCAAAAAGCTCAAATCCTTTTTCCCATAGCACAAATGCGTAACGGATCTTCTGTCCCACATCATGTGCCACTCTCTGTCCCACTTTTTATTATATTGCTATTTCTCCTACATAAGTATCATGTTTTAGTTCTTTTTTATTTCCTTAACATTCAATAACTATTAGTTGAATAAAAAATAAATACAACAGGTTCAAAAAAGCAATATATAATAGAAAATTTAAAAATACAGTAGAAAATTCATAAAAAATCTCATTGCTGCAACGGATCTTCTGTTCCACACCCTGTGCCACTCTCTGTCCCACTTTTTATTATATTGCTATTTTTCCTACATAAACATCATGTTTTAGTTTTTTTTTTATTTCCTTAACATTCAATAACTATTAGTTGAATAAAAAATAAATACAACAGGTTCAAAAAAGTAATATATAATAGAAAATTAAAAAATACAGTAGAAAATTCATTAAAAAATCTCATTTTTTATGCATTTTGATTTTTTGAGTTTGTTAAATTTTGTGTATTACTTAGTTAATAGTTATTGAATGTGAAGGAAATAAAAAAGAACTAAAACATGATATTTATGTAGGAGAAATAGTAATATAATAAAAAATGGGACAGAAAATGGCACAGAGTGTGGAACAGAAGATCCGTGACGACTCAAATGGTCATGTTTGCAGCAAGGGCAACAATTAAGTATAACTTACGAGCGAAGTTAGCTTAAATTTGTCTAGAAAGAATTGTAGGTCCTAAAGTTGGGGAATGCACCGAAGATCCTAAAGTTGTAATGAAAACAAATTTTGTACCTAAAGTTCTCAATTTTGAAGAAAACAGTAATGAAAACAAATAAAAGAAAATGAATATTATAGGCATGTCCTTAGGCTAACAAATAAAAGACTATAGTTGTGCATGTAAATACGCTACATATTTGTGGAAGGAAAATCTTATATTTATTGAAGTTATTAAAGGTAAACTATAAAGATTAATTTTTCCTATACTGTAGTGTATATATTGATGGGATTGGATAAATACCATATCATTTGAATTTAAATTTGAATATCAAATTTTGTAAATATGACATCCAACTAGACTTGTTAAATTTTGATAGTCAAAGTTGTAATAGAATTTAGTCATAAAATTGCTTTATATGTACTCGTAATATTCTTGAGCGTGTTAAGGAATCTTCCACTGTGGTGTACGCAAGTTGGTCTCAATGAATTTTTGGTTATATTTAAAAGGATTGATAGTAATTCTCCACCTACCCGTGGTATCAGTAAATTTTGTTTCACTTTATTATAAGAATTTTATTGTCGCTAACGAAAACCAAAAAGAAAAAGAAAATAATAGAAGCTTAACATAAGAAAATAAAAGTCAAAATTTTCAAGAAAAGTCAAGTAGAGATATAATTTCCAAAAAGTCCCCACATGATGATTTTATCATTGCTTTAAAGCATAGATATAATCCTAGGATGCCAAAATTTGTTGCACTCGTCCATTGGCCCCTTGATCATTTTCTCCATCTCCTTCAGAAAATTCTCCATGGCTGCAACAGGCAAGCACACTGGCACCACCAAACCATCATCCCCTTGGTTATTTCGAAATTGCGAATAAACTGTCATATTAAAAGTTGGCCCTCCATCCATAGTTCCACCATAAATTGGCTTTCCCCAGCCAAAATCTACCTCGTCAATTCCAGTTCTTGATGCATCCGAAACAATCCAATCCTTCAACAACGTAGAATACCCTGGTTTTCCATGCAAAACACTATAGTCAATGGCTGATTTGATGAAGCCCTCAGTAACTTGATGTTTTGCTTTCTTCACTAGCTCTAATGCATAGACAAATGAATTGTTACACAATTGGTTGACCTTTGAGACTGCAGCAGGAGAGACAAATCCATTGCCATAATAACCACTAGGCAACTTTGGGTTATTTTTACCCCGAACACTTACAGCGTAGGTAAGAGTAACGATATCTTCAGGATCCACTTGTAAGGCTATTGTTCTTGATCTCCATACAAGTGCAGTTACCAGATCAAATCTTGACGCATGACGAATGTTTGGTGGCAGGTATTTCTTGATGGCTTTTATCTCTTGTGGTCCAAAAAAGAAGCCTTTACGTACAAGGCTGACAGGGAAGTCCAATGTTGTAGGCTTAGTGAAACTATTATTGTTTTTCTCCACCTCGAACTCATTATGCACACATGTGACATATGGGGGATTTCTTGCACTTAAGAGCCATCTCTGCCACACAGGAAATGGAGAAGGTGCTGATGACGGATCTTTGGATATTTGGCTTACTGCATTCAGAAACTGGACCTAGCCAATTGCATCACTAATTGTATGGTTTATGCGAATAGCAAGGACAAGTCCACCACAGATCAAGCGGGTCACCTGAATTTTGACCCCCCAAAAAATGAAAATAACAATAAGAAAGCCTTCAGGTAAAGTTTGTAAGTAAATAGGAATTTTGTAAGGTATAATTGGAGTTTTCAAGTGAAAATTGCTCAACATTGTGAGAAAGTTCATTTTAGTGCTAACTTGATGTACTTAAAATTTACATAACAAGACTAGAAATAGTGCAGCTAACTTTATTAGGATTAACAGCAAATTACACAGAATAGCCACTAGTATACTGATTTTGTGAGTTTAGTACCATTTTGAAATTAAGAAAAAAGTTGAATGACTAAAGTATAAAATTTCATGATACAGTGGTCAGGGGAGTTTTTTGTCCGAATGAAAACAATAAGGGTGACTTACTTTTTACCCTCTTGATTTGGTGCTTTATCACATAATTTTCTATGATTTAAAAACCTATATATAACCTCCTCATACTTTAGATTAAAAATGTCATCGTTAGATTTTGGTTTAAAAATTTGAAATGAAAAATAGGTAAATAAGAACTAGAAAATACCATTAAAATTTTGGTTTAAAAACCTATAATGATATTGTAGTTGACAAGGATTTATTTTACGTATTTTAAGTGCATATTATTAGTTGATTTTGGGTTTAATTATTTACTTTTATGATTAAAATAATTAGGTTTTGGTAAAAATACATATTTTTAGTAGAAATGGCTAACATTGCATTTCTAGTACTTTTAATGGTAAAAACTTCATTTTTATGCAGGATTAATGATTAAATCACCAAAGGATCTCAATTGAGGAGAAAAGTGGATAATTGATGATAAATTTAAGTGATAAAGAAGAAATGAAGTGAAGTGAAGAAATGCAAGTGAAAGTAACTCTGACATGTTTTCGTATTTTGACGATATCTGGAGTTGCACTTATCAGATTGAGGTGATCGTTATACCATTTTAAAGCTAAGAAAGAGACTTACAAATGGTATGAAGACACCGAAATCCAATTCTGTGGTTTTAATGAACAAAAAGTTGAAATACAGAAGCTGTGTTGTATGGTCGGAAATTGAAACAGGAGTTGACCAGGTGACAGTAGTTCAACCATATCTCAGGCTAGAAAACTCCGAATTGGGTGATTCTTGAAGCATTGGAAAGCTAACTCAAAGGGCTACAACTTTTGTGTTTTGTACAAAAGCTAGTTCGGCCTTCATCACAGAGAAAATCGCAGTTAAGGTACAGTCAAGTTGAAAACACGAGAATAAAAACGCGAGTTGGAGCCGCGTTTTGTGCAGACGCGTTTTGTCGCCGAAAAGCTGCAATTTGCTCGGTCAATTCTCTTGTGTTCAGACTACTTTCCAGCTATAAGTTGCAAGAGAATTCGGTGCACATGCTTCAGAAGACCAAAGGGCAAGTTAGGTGGCTTAATTTCAAGACAAAAATGTTGATTATTGACTTCCTAACAAAATTCCAGATTTGGGGAATCAAAGAATGGAAATTGGATCAATTTTGCACCAGCTTTTATAGAGGGACATTAGAGAAGTCAGGGAGAGATACGTAGCCATATTTTCTGATAACAAAAACTTCCCTTAGCTAGTAAATTGCAGGAACACTTTGAAGTTCATCTTGTAATCATCTAAGTGCAAGGCATAGCAGAATTTTTGGAAGGCTTCACCATTATTTGGCTAAGCTTTTCTCTATCCTTATTGTACTTGTAATTTATGATGTTTTACATAAATAAAGTAGTGAGTGTTTTATCATTCATGAGTAGCTAATTTCCTTAATCTAGGGAGTAGATGAAGCTTATGGCCAAGTGATATGAATTGAATGTAATTTATACTTGTTGTATCTTGTATTAACTTGTCTATTTATGCATGCTTGACTACTTGTTGTTGTTTGATCACCAATAGCAGGTTTGTAATTGTTTTTACTCATTGAAAAATAGTAAAAACAATGGAATAACATAAGTAGAGTTTGAGTAGTATATTCATGAGAATAGAAATACACTCAAGTGGATGAAATCTGTATTTCATGCATAAACAAGAACAGATTTAGTATTTACCAAGAGATTAGGTAAAGCTAAACTGTTTTAGACCAATTTTATCATGAGAATGAAGATTTGGCAATTTCAGAAATAAATCCCTGGTTAAATGAGATTAGTAGCAAGTGTTAAATTCATTCATTTGGATCATTTGTGCCATAAGTGGAATCTACATCCCTAGACTCAAGTATTTGGTAAATTTTTCTCCATTTGTGGTATTGCAATTGTCTAGCTAAAAAGTTGTAGAAAGTAAACAGATTTTTAGTTGATTTTAATTCTGAAATTTCTGCTCAATCATATTGCAAGTCTAAATAATAGAGTAAATTAGGATCTAGTAATTGTTAAGTTGCTCCTCGTGGGATCGACCCGATACATACCCTATATTATAATTTTGGCCTGTATACTTGCAGTCAACGGGTATAAAATCGGATTTAACTTGCACTTGTAGAAAAAGCCAGTCAAGTTTTTGGCGCCGTTGCCGGGGAGCGGCAATATTAGAACCTAATCATCTCTATTAATTTAGACAGATCTATTTTTTATTGGTTAAGTTGATTATATTTAATCTTACTTTGTAATCAGTTTTTGATAATTGAACTTGAATAATCTCTCTTATTTTTGTTTGTAGTGTATGCACCGAACAGTTCGAGTAGTAGTATCTTTCGATCCAGAAATTGAGAGGACATTACGAAGACGAAGGAGGCATACACCACAGCAAGAAAGACAAGAGGTTTGGCAACCAATAGAGGAAATCCTAATAGAACTACCATTTGAGGAAGAAATGGCCGAAAATGAGGCAAATAGGCGAGTTCTACGAGATTTCCCTCTACCGGGAACACAAGGGTCTCAAACAAGTATAGCAAGGCCTACGGTAAATGCTAACAATTTTGAGATTAAACCATCTCTTATCCAAATGGTTCAACAATCTCAATTTGGAGGTAATGCTGTAGAAGATCCAAATTCTCACTTAGCTACATTTTTAGAAATTTGTGATACCATTAAAATGAATGGAGTTAGCGATGATGCTATAAGGTTGAGATTGTTCCCATTTTCTTTAAGAGATAAAGCAAAAATCTGGTTGCACTCTCATGTACCTAATACTTTTTCCACTTGGGATGATTTGTCAAGAGCATTTCTTAACAAATATTTTCCACCGGGTAAAACTGCTAAATTAAGAATGGATATTACTAGTTTTAGTCAATTAGAAAGTGAATCATTATATGAAGCATGGGAAAGATTTAGAGATTTGCTTCGGAGATGTCCACATCATGGATTACCCGATTGGCTAATCATACAAACCTTCTATAATGGCTTATTTTTCTCCACTAAAACTATGATTGATGCAGCTGCAGGTGGAGCTTTAATGGGAAAATCACCCCAAGAAACTCATAATTTGATAGAAGAAATGGCCGCAAATAACTACCAATGGGCAAATGAGAGAGGTAATACAAGGCGTCATGCAGGTATGATGGAAATGGACACTCTTAATATGCTAAGTGCTCAAATAAACAATTTGATGAAGATATTAAATAGACAAGGTGGAGTTGGTCCAAGTTCATCTAATGCACATGTAGCTTGTTGTTCTATATGTGGAGGTGAACATGATGCTAATGAGTGTGTTGATTCTGAACAGGTACAATTTGTCAACAATTACAATCGTAATGTTCAGAATAATCCCTACTCAAACACGTATAATCCGGGATGGAGAAATCATCCAAATTTTGGATGGAAAGAGCAAGGCAATCAACCGAGACCAACCAATCAACCGGGATTTCAACCAAGGCAACCACAAGCTGAAACTAAATCTGGTTGGGAGATTGCAGTGGAAAAACTTGCTAAGGTGACTTCGGATAGATTCGAGCAAGTTGAGGGGCGATTGGACCAATTGGTTGGGATGTACAGAAACTTGGAAGTTCAAGTTGGTCAAATTGCCAATATGATCAACAACAGAAACCCTGGTGAATTGCCGAGTAAAACTGAAATGAATCCGAGAGAGTATGTCAATGCAATCACTCTTAGAAGCGGTAAAACGATTGAGGGACCTAATTTTGGAAATTCAGGTGGTGAAAAAGACAAGGAGCAATCAATCGAAGGGGAGAAAGAAAGCCGAAATGATCATGTTGTCATTGATATTGATGCATTTCCTCCCAAATTAAATACTCAGTTAACTTCTAATGTAATTTCTTTCCCTCACAGGTTGAAGAAAGATGGACAGGATCGGGAGTTTGAAAAATTTCTCAAAATGTTTAAACAATTGCACATTAACATTCCTTTCATTGATGCTATAACACAGATTCCCTCTTATGCACATTTCTTGAAAGACATTATGTCAAGGAAGAGGAAACTTGTAGATAGTGAGATGATAGCATTAACGGAAGAGTGTAGTGCATTGATTAAAAACAAACTCCCTCCTAAATTGAAAGATCCGGGAAGCTTTTCTATTCCTTGCACAATTGGTCAATTGCATTTTTCTAATGCTTTATGTGATTTAGGTGCAAGTGTGTCACTCTTGCCACTATCGGTTGCTCGGAGGTTGGGACTTCAAGAGTTAAAAGCTACCAATATCACGTTGCAATTGGCGGATCGGTCAATCACACATCCAATGGGTATTTTGGAAAATGTGCTCATAAAGGTAAGACAATCTATAATACCTGTGGATTTTGTTGTCTTAGATATTGAGGAAGATGTGAGAATGCCAATTATTCTAGGACGACCGTTTTTAGCCACCGCACGAACTATAATTGATGTGGAAAAAGGTAAGCTTATATTACGGGTTAATGGTGAGGAATTGGAATTCAATTTGGATAATAAAAAGGGAGTATAGAGTCTACTGCTCTTGTTTCTAATATGCCATGTGATGAAAAGGTTAACCAAGAAAGGAGCGAAGAAGTTAAATTTATAAATGTCCTTGGTACTAATTTTCATGGTGTAGGAGCAAGGGAGGAGAAGATAAGGATGGAAGTTGGTTTAATAAATTCGCCATTCTATGAAGAAAATGGAGAAAAGTTGAGCCAACTTGAAAAAGACAAGCAAATTCCACTCCAAGGTGAAGCCGAGCCTTTATATGACAAGTCTAATACTCCTCCTTGGCATTTGAGGAAATTGGACTTTGAGATCAATACACGGCTCACCACATGGTGGATTGGTTCGGGAGTTTCGACCCGTGGGGAGAAAATCGCTCCCTAATGTTCTAAAATGATTCAACTTTTTGAGTCGAGCCAACGACTATAAACAAAAGCGCTAATTGGGAGGCAACCCAATGTTTACGTTATATGTATTAATTTGGTGTGATTTTGTGTTTTAATTCAGTGTTTAAGTTAACTTTTTGTTTTTGTGTCATAGGGTTGGCAAAGGGAAGCAAAAATGACCATTTGAGGTGAAAAAGGTGAACTTTGATCAAGCAAGTCATACCCTTTATTTACGTTAAAGGTGGATTTGATCCGTTAATAAGGGGTAAAATGCATGTTTTTAATGTTTTACATGTGTGCACATCGAAAAAATTGACAAACAAACAACTTTTGATGCATTTTGAGTTATTGGGGTATTAACTGTAATTTTCAAAAGTTCGTTTCTGCACAAAAATTGCAGAAGAAAACAGGCCTAGAATGAAAACGCGCTTTCAAATCGCGTTTTAATCAAAACGCGTTTTCAATTCTGTGCCCACAGAACAAAAACCGCGCCTTAAAAAACGCGACTTAAAGTCGCGTTTTGAAGGAAGTCGCATTTTTCAGCCTGGATCAAACACAAAAACGCGAGTCATAAAACGCGACTTAAAGTCGCGTTTTTACTCATAAACGCGTTTTCATCTCAGCAATTTTACGAAGAAACGCGCCTTCTGAAAACGCGAGTAGAAGTCGCGTTTTTAATCGTGTTTGCAGCCTGCAGATATAGGCATCGAAAACGCGATTTCTGCTGCAGTTCCTTTTCTTCCTTGCAAAATTTCAGACGCGTTTCTTCTTCTCCAATTGCTGCCCAACTCTCAAATCTTCATTCTTACTCCATAATCTTGCTAGAAATCATCAACCCAACATCTTTTGAACATCATATAACCTTTTTAACCAATTAAAATCCAAGAAAAACACCTAAAATCAGGTTTTGAAGGATTGAAGGTTAGGGTTCTTAAACTCCAATTTCTTCAATTGGAGGTCAATTGAAGGTTGTTTCATAGGGCTTTTCACATTTTAAGCATCACCAATCATCCCTCTACTTGATTAAGGTAAGTTTCTTCATCAAATCTTTGTATTTTAAAAGTTCAATTTTTCAATTTCCTGAGCTTTCTGACATCTTTTAATTTCGAATTTTTGATGGAGAATAATGATGTTTTTAATCTTATTGATGCTTATTAAGGTTAGTTATGCATGATTACATGTTCAAATATAGCAATTTGATAATTCATATTTTTTATTTTTTTTAATTACTATATTTGGGCTAAAATTAGAAATTTGGATTAAGGTGTTTTTAAGCCATAAGTAATGAATGATTATGGTTAATAATGGCTAGTTGATGATATTTTAGCATGTGCATTGTGTATAGTAAGTCATTTGGAGAATTTTGTGAGTTAATTAATTGCATTTTTGCTTAACCATGATTATAGTTAATTGCACATTATTGTTGTTTATTATACATTGCTATAATCATGATGAATGCTAATTTCACTGATTGCGTTATATTTGTTACATATCTTGCTTAAATTGGTGATTTTGGTCAATTTTTGGTAATGAATATATTCTTTCTTGTATGGTCCTAGAAGCAAATTATTAGATGGTTTTTAGCCTTAAGACATAAATTTGAGGATTATTTGGATCATTTCAAGTTAGTTATTGCCAATTTATGAATTGTATTTTAGTACATGGTCATAATTGCAAATTTTCTTTAGGTACTATGCCAAGGGGAAGAAGAGTTATACATTCCTCTTCTAGCAGTGATGAAGAGGAGGCTAATGAGGAGATGGAAGTCTCTGAGGAGGAAATGTCACCTTCTCCTCCGCCAGTTAGCCGACAGCCTGGTGAGGGTAGCTCTCGTGGAGCGGGGAGATCGATATATGACAGTGCTAGATTTAGTACTCGTAAGAATCAAGAATGGCATGAGAAGCGTGCTAATTTGGAGTTTCTATTTGAGATGCACGTGAATCCAACAGTGGAGATGATGTATAACATCTCAGAGGCTTTTGCTCAGCTTGGATGGGCTTCGATTCTTACCCTACCAGATTATTACTACCCTGACTTGGTGCGCGAGTTTTATGCCAATATTGAGAGTAAGGCGAGCCACAGTGGAGAAATTGTTGAGTCTTGGGTGCGTGGAAGGCGCATCACCTTGTCACGTCAAGACTTGGCTGCTATTTTAGGGTGTATGGATGATGGACGTCCAGTAGATTTGAAGAAAGAGTTCGTTCTCCCAAATAGGAGGTGGGATCCATCATTGGCCATGGCTCGATTTGGTCTGGAGTACCGACCGTTTCGCTCTATGAGGAAGGAGACGATATTGGCTAATGTTTTCGAACCTCGCCATCGTCTTATCATCTATATGATGGCTCACAATGTCATTCCAAAGAAGACGGGGCACACAGAGGTCCGTAAGAGCGATATCTACTTCTTGGATTACATGTTCCACAACCGGACTTCTCAGTATGCGCAGATTTCACTGCCTAACATCATCATTAGCCACATTCGGTCTACGGCGAGGCGTAAGACAACTTCTTTCAAATTATCCTTTCCTCGCCTACTGACTTTGATTTTTCCACGTTTTGAGGTTCGGTTAGATGGCATGCGGCGAGAGCAGGTTTCCCCCAAGAGCTGAAATGACTATCACTACTCTTCGTCGACTTGGTATTGGAACGGGAGATATTCCTCGATCTGTTCAAGAGCGAAGACAGAAGGCTAGACATGGTCGCGATGAAGCTGGATCTTCCACTGCGGCTCCACCTCCTCCTCCGCCGCAGACTAATTGGCAGCGACTTTTTGATCACATGGATGACTTTGCCTACCAGTTTGCTGATGTTAGAAACCGCCTAAGTCGCATTGAAGATCATTTGGGCATTCATCCGCAGCCAAATCGCGATGCACAGGATGATGATGACGCCGAAGGAGATGACTGAATTGGCACACTGCCTATGTCAACTTTTATTATTGGAATTGCTTTCTTGAATGTCTTAACTTGTGGCACTTTTGTTGTCTTAACTTCATTTTATTTGTGTGTTTTCTATGTGGTAGGTACTTATATGTTGGCAGTGATTCGTGATTAATGGCTGATAAGGATCTCAGCTATTGCTGATAAGGATCTCAGCTATTGCCTTGGGAAGTACTCTCTTTTTTTGTTTTTCTTTTGTTTCTTTTCTTCCCTACACATTGAGGACAATGTGTATTTTAAGTATGGGGGAGAAATATGTGTGGTACTTGTGTCATTTTAGTTGTGTGTAAGGGTGGTTATGTTATTTGAAATATTTCTTGTGCTTAAATTTTATTTCTTATGAGTTGCTGGCAGGGAGTTTAGTCCACTTTAAGAGGAGACTCTGTCAAAATTTTTTCCAAAACCTTATATATATAAAATAAAAATAAAATAAAAATAAAATAAAATAAATAAATAAATAAATAAAATTTTGTCACTTATCCTTTGAAATAAATATATGTGGTTTGAAACTTCTGCTCTCTTTTAATTTGGAAATGATTATTATGTGATTATAATTTTACACCTATAGGAAAGTATATCTAATAAAGTGGAGAAAATTATGCCTACATTTTGCATATTCGATGAAAATTTTTCTTTTTATATGATTTTTTAAGTTAAGTCATTAATATGGTCAATAAGTGTCATACTTGTCTCATGATTATTCTCTAGAGGGAATTTTATTATATAAAAAAAAAGAAGGTTATTCTACTCCAATGGTTCTTGTACTTAGTAACCGGAAGTCTTCATCTACAAATGTCGATTTTCGCGTAAAACGGTATTGAATTAAGAGTATAAAAAAAAAACAACTTGAGTATGTAAAGTGTTGAGTAACCGGGGATCTTCATCTAAAAATGTCGATCTTCGCGTCAAAAGACATTTTTTTTAACAACTTAAGTAATAATTAACTCTTTTAATGTATAAAAAAAAAAGAAAAAAATATATATATATAATATTAATAATAATGAAAATAATCCCCTCTTTTAGAAAAATAAGGAGTGATCATAGATTATGTTACATCTTTATTGACTATATGAGTGCTTGCTTGTGAAATTGGGTAAAAATGAGAAATTGAGTTGAATTAGTAAAATTATGGTATACTTGATTCCTTTTTGTTTGATATTATGAGTACTTGAAGTTAATTGAAAGATCACATAAGGGTTATTTACCTTGATTCAAGGGAATGAAGTTGAATGCTACATATGTTATTTTCAATCTTTGGATCATTGATAGTTGGAATTTCTTATTGCTTGAGGACAAGCAATGGTTCAAGTGTGGGGGTATTTGACAAGGATTTATTTTACGTATTTTTAAATGCATATTATTAGTTGATTTTGGGGTTTAATTATTTACTTTTATGATTAAAATAATTAGGTTTTGGTAAAAATATATATTTTTAGTAGAAATGGCTAACATTGCATTTCTAGTACTTTTAATGGTAAAAACTTCATTTTTATGCAAGGATTAATGATTAAATCACCAAAGGATCTCAATTGAGGAGAAAAGTGGATAATGATGATAAATTTAAGTGATAAAGAAGAAATGAAGTGAAGTGAAGAAATGCAAGTGAAAGTAACTCTGACATGTTTTCGTATTTTGACGATATCTGGAGTTGCACATATCAGATTGAGGTGATCTTTATACCATTTTTAAAGCTAAGAAAGAGACCTTACAAATGGTATGAAAGACACCGAAATCCAATTCTGTGGTTTTAATGAACAAAAGTTGAAATACAGAAGCTGTGTTGTATGGTCGGAAATTGAAACAGGAGTTGACCAGGTGACAGTAGTTCAACCATATCTCAGGCTAGAAAACTCCGAATTGGGTGATTCTTGAAGCATTGGAAAGCTAACTCAAAGGGCTACACTTTTGTGTTTTGTACAAAGCTAGTTCGGCCTTCATCACAGAGAAAATCCGCAGTTAAGGTACAGCTCAAGTTTGAAAACACGAGAATAAAAACGCGAGTTGGAGCCGCGTTTTGTGCAGACGCGTTTTGTCGCCGAAAAGCTGCAATTTGCTCGGTCAATTCTCTTGTGTTCAGACTACTTTCCAGCTATAAGTTGCAAGAGAATTCGGTGCACATGCTTCAGAAGACCAAAGGGCAAGTTAGGTGGCTTAATTTCAAGACAAAAATGTTGATTATTGACTTCCTAACAAAATTCCAGATTTGGGGAATCAAAGAATGGAAATTGGATCAATTTTGCACCAGCTTTTATAGAGGGACATTAGAGAAGTCAGGGAGAGATACGTAGCCATATTTTCTGATAACAAAAACTTCCCTTAGCTAGTAAATTGCAGGAACACTTTGAAGTTCATCTTGTAATTCATCTAAGTGCAAGGCATAGCAGAATTTTGGAAGGCTT
Source organism: Coffea humblotiana (assembly GCA_023065735.1). Classification (NCBI taxonomy): domain Eukaryota; kingdom Viridiplantae; phylum Streptophyta; class Magnoliopsida; order Gentianales; family Rubiaceae; genus Coffea; species Coffea humblotiana. The sequence goes on along the minus strand of CM041208.1, from coordinate 4,494,351 downwards.
CACCATTATTTGGCTAAGCTTTTCTCTATCCTTATTGTACTTGTAATTTATGATGTTTTACATAAATAAAGTAGTGAGTGTTTTATCATTCATGAGTAGCTAATTTCCTTAATCTAGGGAGTAGATGAAGCTTATGGCCAAGTGATATGAATTGAATGTAATTTATACTTGTTGTATCTTGTATTAACTTGTCTATTTATGCATGCTTGACTACTTGTTGTTGTTTGATCACCAATAGCAGGTTTGTAATTGTTTTTACTCATTGAAAAATAGTAAAAACAATGGAATAACATAAGTAGAGTTTGAGTAGTATATTCATGAGAATAGAATACACTCAAGTGGATGAAATCTGTATTTCATGCATAAACAAGAACAGATTTAGTATTTACCAAGAGATTAGGTAAAGCTAAACTGTTTTAGACCAATTTTATCATGAGAATGAAGATTTGGCAATTTTAGAAATAAATCCCTGGTTAAATGAGATTAGTAGCAAGTGTTAAATTCATTCATTTGGATCATTTGTGCCATAAGTGGAATCTACATCCCTAGACTCAAGTATTTGGTAAATTTTTCTCCATTTGTGGTATTGCAATTGTCTAGCTAATAAGTTGTAGAAAGTAAACAGATTTTTAGTTGATTTTAATTCTGAATTTCTGCTCAATCATATTGCAAGTCTAAATAATAGAGTAAATTAGGATCTAGTAATTGTTAAGTTGCTCCTCGTGGGATCGACCCGATACATACCCTATATTATAATTTTGGCCTGTATACTTGCAGTCAACGGGTATAAAATTGGATTTAACTTGCACTTGTAGAAAAAAGCCCGTCAGTAGTCAAAAAAGATTTGTATTTTTTATTTTTATTTGTTTGTTTTATATTTTCCTTCCATCTTTTTGTTTCTTATTTATTTATTTTTATTTCCCTTCCATCTCTTTTGTATTTGGAGAAAATTAAAGATTTTGTAAGCCAAGATATAGGTTTTCAAAGTCATCTTTTCTTATTCCCCAAAAAAAAAAGAGAGAAAGAAAAAAATGAGAAAAAAGTAGTGAAATGGTGAATTTGTCAAATTCCATTAGTTTGACTATAACTTTTTTCTATTGACCATTAATTTTAATGGAAAAACTAATGACAACAACTTTAATTCAAATCATGAGAGGGTTATAGATAAGTTTTTAAACCATAAGTGATTATGTGGTAAAACACCAACCATGGGGGGTAAAAAGTAATTTACCCAAAAAATAAACGTTATAGCTCCACATATTTGGATTGTTTCATTAACTATTTAACTACCACTATTTTAAAGTATAATTATTTTTAACCCCCATGTCTCTTATGTTATCATATAAGTCCTTTAAGTTTCAAAATATCTACAAACCACTCTATCATTTTTTATAAAGTGAAAATTTGGCAGAAAAGATCTTTGTGATGTAGTCAGTTGAAATGGCAGTATTATCCTTATTTAAATTAAATACTAAACATGCACGTAACACAATGCACTTATGACTTTAATGATCAGCCATATCGGGGAGTTCTTATTTCCCTATTTCTTTATGAGTTTGTGTTCCCACCAAAATTTACACAAAACTTTTCAAATAAAAACAATTAATTTACAAGAAAAAATTCCTGATTTTCGTTGATATTTGCACCAAAATTTTTTCTATTCTCTTTTAAATCTATAGTTCAAATAGTTTGGTATGAATTTTTGATCTAAATATGTTATTAGAGCCAAAGGTTAAAGGTAAGGCCTTTTAAGAATTCACAATGAATATTTTAAGCAAAAAAATTTTAACAAAAAAATTAATAATTGGTTTCCATTGTATGTTGATTTATAGTAATTTTTATTCCCTCGTATATTTATCTTGATAAAAGTCTAAACTATTTCTTCTTTCCAAAATAGAGTATTGGAATTAGAGCTTTTTATGAACCCTTATGGAGCATTGAAACTCTTTAAGAAATCACACAAAATTTCAAACAATAATAGTTTCAGTTCCCTCCTAGCAATTACTCAGAACATGAAGTACGTTGCCTAATATTTCATTAGTAATTTTTTATATTTTGTGGTGTTTTATTAGTTACTTTCATCTAAAAGATTAAATGTGTCAAACAAGTTATAACACAACGACACCATGTGTATAAATAGGTTACGATACGAACATGACCCATATTTTAAATTTTTTTTATCCAAGTCGGTAGCACTAAAACTAAGATAGTTCTTGCTTTCAAATGTTAATAATATTAAAGCTTCAAATGTTAACAATATTTATTTTAATTATTTCTCATGAAACTATTGTTGAAAATGAGTTTTAGGATGAAACTAAAATGTTTCGATTATGTGAGGGACAATCATTATTTTTTATATTAAAATTGAAGGTTAAAATGTTAAGATTCTCAAATTTAAGGGACCAAAATGTTTCATTGTATAATTGAGTGATGAAAAAAGCATAAAGCTCAAATTTAAAGGACTAGATTTGCAATTTTCCCACTAGGTTTTTGCACAAATTGTTCTCATAGTGGTAAAAATTAGTTAATAAATAGGTTTTTTGTGACAATGAACAGTATTGGTCTATAATTTATTGGTAAGAGAAAGTCATAATTATTTTAGGCAATTAAAGTGATAATTATCCCTTGTAACATATACTTCCAAATTGGCCAATTGGTGCTGCAATTGTATAATGGACATTTGTCTTGTACTCCTTCCTTCCGGAAATAATTGTGATTTAGTGGAATCTAACTTTCTAAGGAGACATATAATCATATAATTTATATCAGTTGGCTTGGCATAAATTAACAAATATGACCAATTAATTCAAAATAATTCACTCATTAAGAGTGCATGGAGATGCCAAAAAGTTATATTTTAGAAGGAAAAATTTAGGAATTAACTTAAATCATTTGCTGACTTTGTAGAAAAGACTCTTATTTCGAAACAATAAAAACAAGTAAAAATATAATATTAATAATGACATGAAAAATGCATGCATTTGGCACATCTAGGATGACAAGACTGATCATTTAGCGACCTTTAGAGGCATCATTAGTATTGCAATTCGTCCCTGATATAAATGTTTTCAAAGATTTGGCAAGCTTTTCCATTATGGTTCAAAGCATAAAGAACTTATTTTGATATTTTTGGACTTTGCTTCAATACTCATCCTTTCCTATACTTTTCAACAAAAAAATCGACAATTATCGCTGTTAGGTTCTCTTCCCTTATCCTGTGCTATAGGCTGAGCCCACTTTGATTTATACTAGCCAGGCGTACTTGTGAAATTAACTTTCCACACTCAAAACGCCGAAAGTTGTTATTCTAGCCTGGTGTACTTGTGAAGCTAATTCCGTGTTCAACTATGCATGTTCCAATTCCGTGGCTGTTTTTGTTGTTCGATTTTTTTTTCAACCCTTGTCATGTTTTTACTTTGTTTTCCATCACGTTTATCTTTTTCTTGCAACACTAATTTGGTATATTGGATATACCACGTAACATACTCACACAGGGTAACAAAATAGAGAGTGAAATAGAGATTCGAACCAGAAATGGGAGAGAGGATTTGGTGCAAATTCTCCTTCTCTCACTCAGGAATAGAATAAATATGAGAATGCGTAACAAGTCTTAGCAGGTACCAAACCTTCAAAAGTTTCAAACCCTTTTTTTATTTTTTTGGCAGTAACGCCCTCCTGCACCCTTTCCAAGCCGCCTCACAAAAGGGGAAAAAAAATGGCAATGCAATTTCTAGTGAGACACAAGGAAGCAGAGTTCATTGTTCCTGCAAAAACTGCCCCCAAGAAATAAGACCACTTTCTGATATAGACGATCAAAAGGGCCACAGATTTCATTTACCCATGATTATGTTTTATAGCTATAATCAGTGCATGGACGAAAAGAACCCTGTTGGGGTGATTAGGGATGCAGTAGCTAAAGCACTTGTATATTACTATCCCTATGCCGGCAGGCTCATTGAAGGGCCTGCAGGTGCAGGTAAGATTTTTGTCAACTGCACAGCTGAAGGGGTGGTGTTTAGAGAAGCCATTGCGGAGGTTACGCTCGAGCAACTTCGTGACTTCATCCGGCCACCATTTCCTTTCTCAAAGGAGTTCTTAGTGGATTCTTTTGGCTCTACAGAGATCTTGGACAGTCCATTGATGTTGATTCAGGTAAGCCAAACATTCGGGTTAACTTTTGTCTCTTCATCTTCCAGCCAGATTGAATATCTCTATTTGATTATTTATTAATTGTATAGATAAGTTGAAAATAGAGTAAGTTACAAATAACCACCCTGTGGTTTAACAAATTGTGACATGAACATCCAACGTTTCAAAATATCCACATAATAAATAATGGATGGAAAGAACCTCCTATTGCAAAGATTGACCCAACATATCCACATAATCACTTTATAGTTGTATCCAACATGGTTTCACGCTAGGTCTATTTTGCACTTAAACAAGGATAATTCTGACATTTCAATAATGACATTACAAAGATAATTTTTCATCAAATTTTACTTTATATAAAACTACATGCATGTTATGTGCATATTTTGAAATGGTAAAGGGATTATATGATAACATACAAAATCATAAGCGATTATCAGTAACTTACCCTTGAAAATATTGATAGTTAAATAGTTATGGGGCACTATTGGAATCTGTCGATAGATTAATTGAGTAAATATACGGAAACAATCCAAAATATGTGAAGCCATAAGGTTTTGTTATTATTTACATTTTAGGACAAAAAAATTCCACTTCCAGTGTATTATTGGAATCTTACACTTTTGGTTATTCAACTAGTTTTTATTTTAAAATGGCAATGAACTCACAAAATCAGTTACTAGTGGCTATTTTGTACAATTAAAGAACTTAGTCACTATGTTGAGGAATTTTTGCTTGAAAGCTCCAATTGTACTTTCCAAGATTCCTACTTATTTACAAACTTTACTTGAAAACTTTCTTATTATCATTTTCTTTTTTTTTGGGTCATAATGCAGATGACCCGCTTGATCTGTGGTGGACTTGTCCTTGCTATTCGCATAAACCACGCAATTAGTGATGGAATTGGCTTAGTCCAGTTTCTGAATGCAGTAAGCCAAATGTCCAAAGATCCATCATCAGCACCTTCTCCATTACCTGTGTGGCAAAGATAGCTCTTAAGTGCAAGAAATCCACCATACGTCACATGCATGGTTCGCCATATCGGCCGATACCGATACGTATCGGGCGAGTCGTAACTGGAACGGAAGGGACCGGTACAATACCGATCCCCGAATCGCGGATATAGTGCCATATCGGCCGATACCGATACGTATCGGGCGAGTCGTAACTGGAACGGAAGGGACCGATACAATACCGATCCCCGAATCGGCGGATATCACTATATCCGCGATGACTCGCTTTGACTCGGCCGATATTGACCGATTTGAATCCGTGATGCATGATATCGGCCGATATACCCGAGTCAACTCCGATATTTTTTTAAATTGTGTCTTTTTAGTATTTTCTAATTTTAGTAATTTTTTCAAAATTTTTGGAAACTTTAATATGTTATCACCCGATATTCAACCGATATGTCGTGACGGATGTGAAACAACCAAGACCGCGACGCGACCACGACCCGCGATGGCGAACCATGGTCACATGTGTGCATAATGAGTTCGAGGTGGAGAAAAACAGTAATAGTTGCACTGAGCCTACAATATTGGACTCCCCTCTCAACCTTGTACGCAAAGGCTTCTTTTTTGGAGCACAACAGATAAAAGCCATCAAGAAATATCTTCCACCAAACATTCCTTATGCATCAAAATTTGATTTGGTAACTGCACTTGTATGGAGATCAAGAACAATAGCCTTACAATTGGATCCTGAAGAAATTGTTTCCCTTACCTGCACGGTCAATGTTCGTGGTAAAAATAACCAAAGTTGCCTAGTGGTTATTATGGCAACGGATTTGTCTCTTCTGCAGCAGCGTCAAAGGCCAACCAGTTGTGCAACAATTCATTTGTCTATGCCTTAGAGCTAGTGAAGAAAGCAAAACATCAAGTAACTGAGGATTTCATCAAATCAGCCATTGATTATAGTGTTTTGCATGGAAAACCGGGGTATTCTACGTTGTTAAAGGATTTGTTTATTGCGGATGCATCAAGAACTGGAATTGATGAGGTAGATTTTGGCTGGGGAAAGCCAATTTATGGTGGAACTATGGATGGAGGGGCAACTTTTAATACAACAGTTTATTCGCGATTTCGAAATAACCAAGGAAATGATGGTTTGGTCGTTCCAGTGTGCTTGCCTGTTGCAGCCATGGAAAAGTTTCAGAAGGAGATGGAGAAAATGATCGAGGGGCCAATGGACGAATGCAGCAAGTTTGGGCATGCTTGGGTTACATCCAGGCTTTAAAGAAATAATAAAATCACTGCGCGAGGACTTTCTGGAAATTATATGTCTACTGGATTTTTTCTTGAAAATTTTGAATTTTATTTCTTATATTAAGCATCTATTTTTTTCTTTTCTTTTTTTTTTTTTCTTGTTAGCAACAATGTAATTCTTATAATAAAATGAAATGAAATCCAATGAAATCACTATTTATCCTTTTTAAATACCAAAAAAAAAATCCATTGAGACCAACTGGTGTACAGCAAAGTGGAAAATTCCTTATCATGCTCAAGAATAAACCCAGTAAATATAAAGCAATTTTATGACTAAATTCTATTACGACTTCTAAGTTCTACCATCAAAATTTATGTGCCATTGAAATTACATTTTCTCGAAATGGCGTGGACTTAATTTGAAATAAGAAGATTAATGCCTTCTGTGACACAGGCTAACTCGTAATAATTAATTGTTAAATAACTTCTAACTTCAATAACATCAGTTTATTATTTACCTTAATAACTTCGATGAATATAAGTTTTTCCTTCCACAAATATGTAGCCTATTTACATGCACAACTATACCCTTTTATTTGTTAGCCTAAGGTCATGCTACAATATTCATTTTCTTTATTAGTTTTCATCACTGTTTTCTTCAAAATTGAGAACTTTAGGTACCTTTTTTTTTGGGAATTTCTGTAATTTTTTCATAGATCAAGAATTGAAGTACACACTAGTGAGGTTTACAACCAGTTCACGGCATAAATTTACAGGGGGAGCAGCGAAATACAAACAATAGAATCTAGGCTACAGAAATAGAAGCCAGAGCTTGATTACTTGAAGTAGGTACCAAATTTGTTTTCGTTACAACTTTGGGATCTGCAGTGCATTCCCCAAACTTTGATTATGACTAGACCTACAATTCTTTCTAGGCAAATTTAGGCTAACTTCGCCGGTAAGTTTGCTTAATTGTTGCCCTTGCTGCAGACATGGCCATTTCTGCTATAGGAAAAAGGATTCGGGCTTTTTGGAATTTAGAGCGAAATTTGCTATCTTAGTTAGACTTCCTTTAAACTCGAAAAGATATTCACATTTGCGGTTCTAGGTGATTTTGTTCTTCTTTTTTGTCCGAGGGATATCAAGTATTCTTTTTGATTTTTGGATAAATAGAAGGATTATGGACCCATTATATAGTCACAAATCTAGGCGTAGTGAAGCAATAAGATTAGTTGCCAACAAACTTTTAATAGAGTTTGGAGGACAAACAAAGACATTGGGTCCGTTTGATAAAACTGAAAATTGAAATCTGAAACCTAAATCCATTACATTATTGAATTGTTAAATATTAAATCTAATACATTTGAGTGCATATCACATTCAGTGATAAGTAAATAGCTTATCACTTAATTTTGGAAATAAGTTTTATTTAGAAAATTCAATGCCACTTAATTAATTTAGATGTTCAATTTTTTGTCATCAAATAGTCTGAATATGTTAAGATTTGAATTCATTAAATTTAAGTGTTGAACTGGATTATCAAACAGGGCCTTTGTAGCCTGATTGCATCTTAATAGTCAGTATTTTTGTTTCCTTCTCTCCATTCATACAGCAATTGATAGTCCCATTGCAATAGTGAAATCAAGTTCATCCTCCTATCAATATGTATATTTTTTAGGTCTCTAATAACAAAGTGCCACCTTGATATTTTGAAGTCTTTCCTATATACTGTAGAACTTCACCTTATAATAGAATCACAACCAGATAACGGTAACAAACAAAAGTATTCAAGTTGGATTAACTTTTATCCTAACAATTTAAAAGTGAGATTGGCTATTCACAATGATTCTCATCCTCCATGCATTCTAGAAATTTTGGCTATTTGAAGAGAGCTAAAATTAATTAGCAATTCAAGCTGGACTGGTCAGGGGAGCTTGACAAGTTTTATCGGTGTAGCTGCTGCTATCGTTTACTGTCGTTCCATCCATAGCAGTAGATACACTTGGTACAACGCATGGCTAGGGAAGGTGTGGGGGCAGAGTTGTGAGAGAAGCGCTTTTTTTTAATTTAGTTTTTTTTTTACACTTGGTACAACGCATAGGAAGTTCACTTTTTGTTTTTTACAAGATAATTTCATTTAAATAAAGCTGCATTAATGAATACAACAATAGAGTAGATGGGAGGAATTTCCTTCTAATATGAAAATTCAACAAAGATAGCACATTGAAACTCCAAAATATCTTGTGATAAAACTCTACAACCATAAAACAAAGTCCAAAACTTCAATTCTTAGAACTTTCAACAAAAAAAAAACCAATACTACTGTACATAATGAAAAACAGATCTTAGAGTCTTCAAAGTTTTCAAAGCAGAAAACAAGCTTTAAGGCTTCAACTGTTGGACAGAAACAAATTTTATTTCCTTACATAATAGACATACAACTTATGATCCTTCAAAGCTTCTAACTAAAATGTTCATGCTGAATTTGCAGGCCTATGGAAAATCTATCTTACAAGCCTTCGATTTTTCAACAACCTTTTTACCATCTAAGCAGTGCAATTGGAAATATAATTTTTCAACCATCCTCTGCAGCCCATGTAAGAATTTTTCAATTGAGAGGCAAATGACAGAAAAAAGCACGAGATAATGATCTAAACAAAAGCCCCAAATTAGAAAAGAAGAAAATAAGTTGTCAAGAGTCTGAACTAAATTAACAATTCAAGTGAAGTTTTCCCCATCCCACATAATTAGTTAATATCATTTTTTTTAAGTTTCTAGTATATACCATTCGAGAAATAAAAAAAAAAGCTAAAATTCCACTTATACAGGAGTTTGAAGGAAAGTATATTTCTTTTTCTATCTCTAACATTTTTCTGTTATACTTCCTATTGGGATTCTACATTCTATTCTAAACGTATAACAAACGGACAGAATATTTAGGGGATTCCAATTTCCAACTTCTAACGGGCATTGACTAATGACTGGTTATTACTTGCTCGCCTCTTTTGTCCCACATCGAAAGCATCAGAGAAGAAGTGCCACCAGAAGTTGTATAAATACTCAGCTTCATGAGACTTGAAACATACTTACCTGGATGGGGTCCATGGGCGATCAAGAAGGCTCATGGCTTGGGTTGGTGACCTCCATTGCACTTGGGAGGGGTGCCTGCCTATGGTCTCCCCAAGTGGGAGAGCCAACATCATAATTTGTGGTAGCGGGAGCCTGCGTTCGCGCGGCCCTGCCCATCTCTAGTTCCAAATTCTTCTCTGGTTAATTCTTTGTTGGTTTCATAGACATGAAGGTGCATTGTCAACTAGCTTCCTCTTTGGAGGTGAAATATCAAACTTGGGGACTATATGGGGCTTGGTGAAATATGAAATTTAGGGACTAAATAGGCCAACGGATTTTCTGTCTCACATTTTATACCATTTTCTGTCTCACATCTTATACCACAAATTATGACGTTGGCTCTCCCATTTAGGGAGACCATAGGCAGGCACCCCTCCCAAGTGCAATTTGGACTTATTTATCTTTATAAGTAATCCCCTCATCTAGTTAGTAAAGCAAACACTTTCTTAATAGAGATAAATGCATAGGAAGATGAACTAAATAAAGAGATAAATTTTGATAATGCCAATTTGAACTACATATTTATCGAGATAGGATAATATCAAATTAGACTTATTTACTTTTTCTAATAGAATAATGCCTTATTCCAAAAATTATATAACTCAACTCTCTCGCTATAATATAATAAGTTTTTGGACTAATTTGCCCCTATCAATGACATAACAAATTTTGGACAAATCTGTCCTTACCTACAAAAAGTTAAATCTTGGACTAATTTACTTACATTAACGAAATAACTTAATGTTGGACTGATTTGCTCAAACTATTTAAAAAACTAATTTTTGTTCATTTATCCATATTAATGAAATAATTAAAATTTTGGACAAATTTGTCCATATCAAAAAAAAATTATGTAATTTGCCCATATTAATGAAATAACTAAATTTTGGACTAATTTGCTCCTACTATTAATAAAATTAATATTAGGGTAAAAAATCTTAACAGCCACTAAACTATTGGTCGCATCATGTTTTGGCCATCAAACTATTTTTTGTCATTAATTGGTCACTAAACAACTTAATCAGTAAACCCGTGACTATTTGGTCGATAATTGCTCTTAATCTGTGAAATTAGTAGTACACGTGGCAAAGCACGGGGGCAATTTTGTCCAGAAAATATCTTATCTTCAAATACGAAAAATCAACTACTATTAATTAAGATGGACTTGTTTTAGTCTCTGCATCACAGACAGCAGGACTCAAACATGCAAAAAAATTTCTGGTAAATCAACAATTGCAGTTTGTGGTATGACAGAACAGCAGGACACAACACGCAGGATGGCACAACAGTGATAAACTCAACTCAAATTTAATCAGATATTTGTTGGGTCAGACGGTTAATTATACGAGTGCAAGACAAGTTGGGTTTCGGTTAATTTGCAAGTTGACGTGCAAACCCAACAAAAATGGCAATTTTGTAATTAAAGATGAAATTATATTTCTGATTGCACTGCTTTGATGGTAAAAAGGTGGTTGAAAAACGAAGGCTTGTAAGATAGATTTTGCATAGGCCTGCGAATTCGGCATGAACATTTTAGTTAGAAGCTTTGAAGGCTCATAAGTTGTATGTCTATTATGTAAGGAAATAAAATTTGTTTCTGTCCAACAGTTGAAGCCTTAAAGCTTGTTTTCTGCTTTGAAAATTTTTATGCCGTACGTCTTTGAAAACTTTGAAGACTCTAAGATCTGTTTTTCATTATGTACAGTATTATTGGTTTTTGTTTTTGTTGAAAGTTCTAAGAATTGAAGTTTTGGACTTTGTTTTCTGGTTTAAAGGGTTTATGGTGTATAATTGTATTTTTGTCTTTCATCCTTTAACGGCAGGAGTCAACAGCTCACATGAATGAATGCAGTAAAGCTTATGGTTAATCTTGTAAAACTATGATTCATGTTGCAACGATTTTTATCGTGTAAAATGCTAAATAAGTTAAAAGGATTAATTTGTAGGTCATGATAACGATTCTTCAATGATGTATTACATTAATTCATATTGCAATGATTCTTCAAGTAGGCCATGACATGACATATCATAATGTTGAAGTCTAAAAAATTACATCTAAATTGAGATTTTTTAATTAATGAAATAATTAAAATTTTGGACAAATTTGTCCATACCAAAAAAAACTTATGTAATTTGCCCATATTAATGAAATAACTAAATTTTGGATTAATTTGCTCCTACTATTAATAAAATTAATATTATTGCTAATTTGCCCTTACTAAAAGTTTTAGACTAACCTGCCCTACTAAAAGCAAAACCATATTTGCTGGGCCAATTTTCGTTCCAAAAAGATTAGACATGTCAATTGAGACTTGGAGTTTGGCCCAAATCTAAACTAAGAGCCAAATCCTAGTCCCAAGTTTCATATTTCACCTCCAAAGAGGAAGCTAGTTGACAATGCACCTTCATGTCTTATGAAACCAACAAAGAATAACCAGAGAAGAATTTGGAACCAGAGATGGCCCCTAACCAGAGAAGAATTTGGAACTAGAGATGGGCTTATGAAACCAACAAAAAATAACCAGAGAAGAATTTGGAGCTAGAGATGGCCCCTTACCAGAGAAGAATTTGGAGCTAGAGATGGCCCCTTACAGAGAAGAATTTGGAACTAGAGATGGGCAGGGGCCGCGCGAACGCAGGCTCCCGCTACCACAAATTATGATGTTGGCTCTCCCACTTGGGGAGACCATAGGCAGGCACCCCTCCCAAGTGCAATGGAGGTCACCAACCCAAGCCATGAGCCTTCTTGATCGCCCATGGACCCCATCCAGGTAAGTATGTTTCAAGTCTCATGAAGCTGAGTATTTATACAACTTCTGGTGGCACTTCTTCTCTGATGCTTTCGATGTGGGACAAAAGAGGCGAGCAAGTAATAACCAGTCATTAGTCAATGCCCGTTAGAAGTTGGAAATTGGAATCCCCTAAATATTCTGTCCGTTTGTTATACGTTTAGAATAGAAAGTAGAATCCCAATAGGAAGTATAACAGAAAAATGTTAGAGATAGAAAAAGAAATATACTTTCCTTCAAACTCCTGTATAAGTGGAATTTTAGCTTTTTTTTTTTTATTTCTCGAATAGTATATACTAGAAACTTTAAAAAATGATATTAACTAATTATGGGGATGGGGAAAACTTCTCTTGAATTGTTAATTTAGTTCAGACTCTTGACAACTTATTTTCTTCTTTTCTAATTTGGGGCTTTTGTTTAGATCATTATCTCGTGCTCTTTCTGTCATTTGCCTCTCAATTGAAAAATTCTTACACGGGCTGCAGAGGATGGTTGTTGATCTTTCCTTATTCAACTATAACCATACAACATTGCAACAACTAACCACAAATAACCGAATGAAGGCTAAACCAATGACTTCTATCATTTTAGTGTTTCAGTATGTACACCGATTCAGCAAGTGTTGTATATTATTGCCTGTGTAATGAGGGTGTATAAAACTTGCTTGTGCGTGTACAAAACTTCGAAACGGATATCCGAAAACAGTTGAAGCCACTAATCTGCGAGATAATTCCCAAATCATATATATATATATAATAAAGTCGTATTCTCATCCTTATTCTTTTATTTTGTCTCTTTCCTACGTGGCTTAATGACAGAGCAAGTAGGTGCAACGCGCTTTAAAAGTTAACCCCCTAATAACTTATTCTATTCCATCCCTCTTTTTTCTCTTACCTTTACAATTCTAGATAATCCTTCCATAATTATATCTTCCATTCTTTCACCTTTTTTTTCCTTAACCCTAATCATCAAGTCTAAATTTCCTGGGGATTAGTATAAATAATTTTGAATTATGTTTTTATCTCTTTCACTTTCAACTCAAAAGTTCTAAATATCAATTCAAATATTAGATTACTTTTATCAGATTATCGCTATCGCAGATACTCTATATTTTTACTTATATTTATGGTTCTCGATCTATTATTCATCACTTTATCAAGCAGTGAAAATGTTTACACTCTTCCACCAATTTTTTGGAAAGTTTTTTTTTTTTACTTCAATGCAAGGACCGGATTTGGAACTTCGTTTTTATTCCTTTCAATGCAATGACCGCATTTGAACTTTGTTTATGCTCGTTGTATGTGGTCTGTAATTTCCTACACCTTCTTCATAGCTAGGTCATTGAATTTGAATTTTCTAAATAAGTCTTCAAAAGTTACAGTTTGGTTTTTATTTCTGGCAAGATTTTTGTAATTAATTTGTTATTTCAATTTATGGATTTACTCTTCAATTCAAGTAGAACACATATTGCTTTTTGGTTAGTGATTTAAAAGTGACCTTTTAAACTATATGTTTTCACACGATTTTTTAATTGCCTTTGACAATTTATTAATTCTCTTCAACAATGTACTAATTTTTTTATTTTCTAGGGTTCTGGTATTAAAAAAATTTTGTGCAGTTTTCAATGTCTTTTTTAGCCTTTGGTAGAAAGCTTCTAAAGAACAAGAAGGTGTCACTGATTACATAAATGACAAGGCATCAAGTTCATTGTCATACAGCAGTTCATGTCATGCAATATATATCAGACTATTTAGATTTTTTATGTTTTTGACTTAAGAGTAAAATACATCTTATGTTTTCGTTTTGCTTCTATTAGCCATGAACAGATTTAGAAGGTTGTTGTGTTCCTATGACTTGATTGATTCTGAATTCTGATATTTTATTAATACTTCATTCGACTTTTTTTCTTTTCACATTAACTTTTAAGCCATTTATATTATGTACCAAAATTGATGTTTTGGTAATGGGTTGGCCATTCTTTTGTTTACAGAAGATCAGCCAAGATTTGATCTTGCCTATTTTTCAAACTTTTGAATGTTATCATATCGTCGAATGTTTTTTTTTTTTTTGCATTTTTGAATTATTAATCATTGAATTAGATGTTTAAATTTACATTATAAGGTTATTTTTGAATAACAATGTGCACATAGTAATATATTTAAGAAAGGTTATAATAGATTATACAATAAGTTTGTATTTTATGCAAATATTTTTATGAACTACACTCAATAATTTATTATTTTTAAACAATTCCCATTCAACGAATGGGTACAAAACTAGTACTAGTAGATTTTGAAAGACGCTCTCAGATAGTGAGAGTTTTGAAAATCCATATTTAGCAAATGAGTTGTTTAAGAAACGAATTTAGTGAATGCGTTGTTCAAGAAATAAATGCTTCGACAAAGAAAATAACACATTCCGTAAGTATGTTTTTACGACAATATTGCTCCATTGAATGCACTTTTTACACTTTGGGAAGAGTACTGAAAAATACCACCCTTTGAGAATATTTTTCTAAAAGGTCCCACATTTTGGGAATTTCTTCAAAAATCTAAGCCTGTGTCTTTTAGTTTACACAAATTTTTTTAGGAATTTACTTAAAGATCACAGCATTTTCTTTTAGTTTACACTGGTTACCTCCATTTACCTGTAAAGATATGATTTATTTCTACCTGTATACCTTCAATGACAAAATAATAAATTATTCCCGTGAAAACACATTCTTGATGCTGTTGAAAATCGTGATGCTCGTGTAGAGGCGTGTGCACACAAGCCCTTGCGGGCAAAATTATCACTGCTGTTCTCCCGCTCGAGGAGACCATGGACTGGCCAAACACATTTTGGAATCGACAGTTCTGTTCTTTAAAAAGGTAGAACCGAAATTGCACCTTATAAGATGGTTCCCGATTATGGTTCCGGAATCAGCGATTCTGGTTCTAGTTCCGGTTTTGATTCTTTACTAGTTCTGGTCTGGTTTTGGTTCTTTAGGATTCTAGTTTTGGTTCTATACAAGTACAATTATATTTAGTTATTTGTTCTTACAAATTTTAATGCAAAATAATATATTTAAAATTTTAAATAGAATGTGAAAAAATTAAATATAGTAGAAAGATCAAACTTTGATTTTATTATTATTTTATAAAGCAAGGAATAAATGATGCAAATATTATGAAAAGTTACATTACATCATCAAATTTTGAAAAATACGTTACATTATCAAATGGTAAATATTTTAAGTAGGAAACGGGATACATAATATTTTCATTGAAGTTGAGATGGAATATTGAAATAAGTGCTAACTTCATTTCTTGCGAGGGTGCTAATATTGGTTGCGTCATTGAATTCTTTCTCTTCATCTTTTTCCATTTTTTATTGTCTATAGTTTGCTCTAGTCCAATCATCCACACATGCTTGAATTTCTAGTGATTCGAGACTCAATCTTGATAGTGTCTCATCCAAAATGCTGGTACAAGTGACTGTTGATGCTGGAATTGCTAGAATTTGCTTAGCAATAAGGGAGAGGATAGGATAATTTACTAATTTTTTGTTCCACCAATCGAGAACTTTAAAATGCTTAGTTAATCTGCTATCATCAAGTTCAAACTTGGTAGTTAGATATCCCTCCATTTTCATACTAGTATTAAGTGAATTCATTTGCCGTTTGACCTTTGAAAAAGTAATTTATCACCAAGTTTAACAATCACTTTAGGACTATTACTGGTTCATCCGAAGTACTAGCTGGAATCAATCACCATAAGCAATAAAAATTTCATTATATAAAAAACAAGTAAGTTCTTTAACTTCAAATACCATTTTATTAACATCATAAGCATAATTATCACTGCCATATATTTGTTCATAATATGATGACAAGTACTTGTACAAATCATCTAATCTAACACGAGGATAAAAAACTGAAGCATCCAAATATATGTGTGGAATATGTCCATAATAATTAGTCCATTTTCTAAACATGTCCATAATAGGTTGTCTTAGTAAATTGTCATTTTTAGCTTCATTTAAACAACCAATAGGATAATATACACAGACAAAGTATAAGTAGCATCATTAAAAATTGATAAAACTTCTAAAATTTTATTGCAAACAATCCAATTATTTTCAAGCAACATTATATCAGCCATGTTAGTTGCAAAAAATGCACATAATAATTCACTATATTTTAAGATTGGTTGAGTAATTCAGATGTTGAATTCCAACGAGTAGGAACATCTCTTGAAAATCTTTTGCGATTTTTTCCATTAGCCCTACAAAAAGTTCTCCATTCTTTTATTAGTCCAAGGTGTACCACAAATAAGAAATTGCTTTTCTAATAGGTTTCATATGATTTTCAAGTGCTTTTTAAACCATCTTGTATGTCTAAATTTAAAATATGACATGCACATCTAATATGAAAAAATTTACCACCTAATCCGAGTTCACAAAGATCTTGTAACTGTCTAATAGAAGCGGTATTTGCAGATGTATTATCAAAACCAATTGAAAAATTATTTTTCATAGACCCTGTTCTTCCAAAATAATACTAATCATTTTAAAAATATGTAGAGCAGTGTGAGAGTCATCAAAAATACAAAAAGCTATCATTCTTTTTTGCATATTCCACTCATTATCAATCCAATGACAAGTTATGGCCACATAAGAATGTGTTTGCCAATGATCACTCCAAATATCAGAACATATGGATGCACGACTACCTAAATTTGTAAATAATTAAACTAATTCTTTTTTTCCTTCATCACTAATATTTTTAAGTGTTCGTCTAATATTGGTTCTAAGAACATATTTAAATTGAGGATTTAAAGCATTTTGACAATATTTCTTAAAACCCAAAATTTTCCCGAAAACTAAAGGATAAATGTTCAATAGCTACCATTTTTACTATCTCATTCCTATTTATTTCCTCACTATATCGAAATAAAGAAAGGTTAGAAGTAGCAAACTCGGTAATTTGTGATTGGTTTTTGTCAATGTCATATTCTTGAGGATGGCACTTGTGATACTTTCCATAGCCATCTCCTGTTTTTTATTGGTAACATTTTTTATAATAATTGCATTTTGCTTTAGTCTCATCAACTTTGACGAAGTGCTTGGTGAAGATCTTAGACTTAGGAGCTCTACCACTTCCTCTGCCAGTTTCAATTGTTTGCTCTTCAAAAATGGTCTCCATGTGTTGACTTTCTTCAGTTGGAATATCAACATCATCAATGTTGAAGACTTCATTTGGGTTAATATTGCAACAAATATTTTTGCCGTTGTTGATTTTGAAGATGAGCTACCCCCACAAAAACTTGCCATTTGATAGCAATAAGTAAAAAAAGAAAAACCTTGTAAGTAATAATACAATACCTATAATTATAGTTATTAGATGAATTAAATAAATAGTGTAATATAGACAAATTAAAAGTGAGCAAATAAGAACAAAAGTGAAGAAATTAGAAAGCAGATCAAATGATTGAAAGTACTAGAGATGGAAGAGAAGATAAAATTTTCGTGTGGGAGAAAATGAAATTTGGAGAACTATTTATAGACAAAAAAAAAACTTGAAAAAATAGTTTGCAACGACTACTTCAAGTCTCAAAGTCCAAATGTCCATCCAACAGTTCAAGTCGGACTTTGTCTCTTGTCTCTTTTCTTTTTTTTTTTTTAACTGTTCCAACTAGGATTGGAACCGGAGGATTCGATTCTGGTTCTATTTTTAGAGAACCAGAAGCAAAACCTTTACCTAAGGTTCTTCTATAGTTCTGGTTGCAATTCTAGTTCAGTTCCAATGTAGGTCAATTCGATCTGGTTCTCAGTTCCAAATGCAATCGTGGCCTTGCCAACTTGGAACCTTCTTGAACCAGTATGTCAGATCTGATATGACTTATGAGATATGTCAGTAAAGTTGTCAATTGGATTTTTTGAGTTAAGTTTCGACAAGTCCAAACTAAATTCAATCAAAAAAATGGCTAAAGTAATAGATTTTGGGCTTCAGACTTATTTCGTAAGACGGCGTGCTCAGCTCCACAAAGTATTAAGGTTTCAGACCTACTTCAACCTTGGTTGAAGTACACAATTATCACATAATTTTGTCTACACACAAAAATAAATATCACATTTTATAATATTATCACATTATATCTTATTACTCATGATATATATAAATTACAAACTATAATATGATTATTAATTATATACTTTATTATATATAATTATTCGAACCGAGCATTCATTAGAGCTAAATTTAATGAAGTTTAAACTTGGCTCACATTTAAATTGGACCTCATATCTAAGCCAATCTCTACCTAGCCCAATAAACATATAAGATCAACCTAAAATTTTTAAATTGATCTCGGCCAACCTTCCCGACTTACAATCCTACATGTCCGTCTATTCATAGTACTATATGATTAATTAATAGTTATCGACTCTTAAAGGACCTTGACGTGTGTAGGTTATGCATATAATAATTAATCTTAATTTACAGTCAAGTTTTATATTTATAAATGGCCTCACACGCGATTTTTCGTAAGTATAACGAGTCGTAAGCGAGTATAGAGTATTAAGGGTCGACCCACAAGGAAGATGGACAACTACCGGCACTATTAAAACTTCTATGAAATCACATAGAACAAAGCCACAAATGTATACCTCTACTTTCATGAGGGTACTCCCTAGGTTTAGTACTTCTATGAACTAGTGTCAATTCAAATTCTCCATTGCAAATCTACACCTTGAAATGATTATAATCAATGGCCATTTAATTATGATTATAAAAGTAAAAATGCTAATAACTCAACAAGATAATAGCATCAATTAGCCAATAAATCAACATTAACCAATCATAAGAAAGTTCAACCAAATACCCAAGGCATATATATTTTAAATCAACATCAACAAAAACAATATCCAATCTTGTATTAACACATTTAAAGTTCAATACAAAGATAAAAAAATGGAGAGAAGAGAACCCTTGTCATTAGAGCTTCTTGAGCCTCTCATTCTTCCATCTCCTTGTCCTTCTTGTTGAACTAATACAAGAATGGATAACCACAACTAAGATTATATTACACTAACCTACACTAAACAAGAGAAAATAAATAGAGTTACATTTGTTAAGGGTTGTGTCTTGCCCTTGGTTGTTCTTCTTTCTCCAAACTCTCCCCCTTTTCTCAAGCTAATTAAACTAAAAAACTCCCAAAACTAGAAAGAATTAGGTAGTATATCCATTCTTGGTCCTGCATTATTGGAGCCAAAATGTCAAAAAAAAGAAGCTCCTAGAACCCCCAAAAAGTTGGTACAAGTTGTCCCTTTTTGTTTTGTCCAAAGATGGAAAGAGAAACAAAAATCATGCAAGTTGGCAACTTGCAACAGCCAGGAATCCTCGAACCAATCCCTCGAGGGATTCTCTCAGGGATTCATGGCAGAGCATGTGTTTCTCTGATTTTCGCTGCGAAACAAAGTTTCTGGCCACAATCCCTGGCAGAAACTGCTGAGTCTTTTTTTTTTTTTTTTGCTTTTCATCCTTGAATTGCACCATCTCTTTTAGATATTGTTGTGACTTCTCAACTTCTAATCCTCGCTTTAGGTCACCATTTCACTTCCAATTGGAGTTTTGATTATTTTACCTACAAAAACAAATAGATTTTGCAAACTAAAATAACAAAATCACAACAAATTCATCTATCAACTCGAGGTGCAAATTAAATGACAAAAAATGGACAACTCACACCATTTAAACCTTACAAATTGACTAAAAAATAATGTGAAACACATTCAAAAAGATCACAAATTTAGCCGTTATCAAACCTCAAAACCTATTAATTATAGGGAGATTCTAAATTCCATTTTAGATATTGTATCCTTGAGCTAAATCCACCGTTGGATGGTGCAATAAGTATTCTTGACAATTACACACTAACAAGTTTAAAAATGGTAAATCTAAACCAATATCATCATTGAAGGATAAGAATTGAGGGCATAGTATCTAAAGAGACCAAAGAATTTTCTCTGAATATAACATATTGATGAAGATGATAACAATAGTAATAATGATAATAATAGCAATTAATAATAGTAACAATAATAATAAGCATAACAATAATCATGATGACGATGATGATCACAACAATAATGATAATAAATTGATAAAGTAAGCTTCCTAGAAGCTAAATGAATTGAGAAATATTGCACTAACACAAATTGCCTCAGTTTTATAGTAGTTAAATTTTTTGCCTAAAATCGGGTCATATAATCTAATTTTTTTAAAATTTTTTTAGAATAGAAGAAGTGAGATTTAACAAACAGGAATAGGAACAAGAAAATTTAATTCCAGGATGGCTAATTTATCGGTCGTATAATGCAATTAACTTCTGAACAGTTAAACCATTATATATATACACACACACATACATATATATAGACACACACACTAGTATTTTGAGGGGTAAATTCTAATCCGCAACCTAAAACTTAATGTTTTATAGGGGATTTATAAATCAATTTTGGCGTAATCCGTCTACAATTAGAGTGTTGTCCCAAATCGAGTTTGGTGTCTATCCTTTTAATCACTTTTAGACTATTTACGTAATATTATTTCCTAGTTATTACTTCCCATCATTTTGTTGCCAAATTTCCCATTTCACCACAATAAGAAAGCTATTTTCCTCTCCTTTTTTTTCACATCTTAGCTGAACATTACTGTGATGCACGTGAATATGATTTCCATGCCTATAAACATAATGCAGATCCACTTGGGACTATATCATATCTTTCTTTCATGGCATTCTACAACAAAAACAAAAAGTTTCAGACTTTCATGGCTGTGGAACCAAAAACGAGCATGTTTGATTATAGCTCTGTTGTCTTTGCCTACTAGGATTCAGTTTTATGGTGTGTTTCTATTCAAATTGCGAGATCTTCTTCTATAGTAAAAAGTCTCCAACCTGCAATAAAATAAGCAAATGAATAAATAAACAATATTGCAATTTGATATGGTGGATTTTTTTTATCTCTTTTATTTTTAGCTATTTTTTATGAATTAATTTTTCCTACACTGACAATGCATACACTGTTAGCGTTGAATAAACAACAATTATGTAAAATTTGAATTTGAAATTCAACTTTTACACACATGTCGTGAATCAAACGGTGATAGTGTATACACTGTCAGTGTATATAAGATTTACTCTTTTTTAATAAGTAAATACAGTCTTTCTATTTCTTTTGTCGCCAGCAGTTCTTTTTGGAGTTGCCCTGATAATGCGCTTATTATTGCTAGCTGAGTTGGATGAATGTGCTTGGACATTGTAGAAATTAAATTTTTGGAGTTGTAATAGGTTCATAGAATTGAGAGGAAACAATCACCCAAAGTTATCTTTGGCAGAGAGATTAAACAATTTGTGATAATGTAAATATCTAAAATAATACAAAATCGAAGACTCTATTAGACTCTTTAAGAAAAATATTCCAACAAGTGTTGTGTATGTAGCCTATTAGACTCAAAACCTTTTTGACAACCTAATTCATCATTTAAACTTAATGAATTCACCATTTTAACATGTTTAGACGTGTTTGATAACAAAAAAATAGAATAAATCTTAATTCATTAAGTGGATCTGAGCTGTGTAAGTAAAACTTACTCCAAAAATTAAGTAGTAAACTATTTATTTACCACTTAATGCAAAATGTGCTCCCAATGTTAGAATTTTAGTATTTACAATTCAATAATTTAATAGATTCAGATTTCAAGTATTAGATTTTAAATTTCAGATTTCAATTTTATCAAACGCACCTTAATAAATAAATTAAACTACGCATTACATAGTATCAATATACCAATTCCTAAAATAAGAAAACTACTAAAAACAGTTGATCTCAACAAAACTATTACAAATTAAACAAATACTTCTTGACTTGGTTCCTTGTTCTACAAAAATCAAGAGCTATAATGATATTTTTGAAAAAGTAATTTGCAACAAATTCAGCAATGTGTACTTTGCGGATTTAGGGCAAGTTTTTCTTAAGCTTTGGTCCGCAATAAAATTTTCTACTAGAATGAAAAAAATTAAAGAAAAATCAAGAAGAAAAGAGTCTCCCGGAACTTCATTGGTTAAACAGTTATAATAGGGATTTGCCTTCCTAGGAATATGATCAACTTTATGTTATTCTCCAACCTTTAATCCACAAGTAACTCTGTGCAATTAAATTTGAAGCTAATTCTCTCAAAGTTGATGGAGTGAAATACCAGCCACATGCAAGGACTACTAGTCTCCAAGAATCAACCGCTTTTTAACCACCAGGTAAAATTAAACAAATAGAGATGCAAAGATGCCAAAGATGAAAGGCACTTGTATTTTTGAGGGAGTTTTTGTAGTAATCTGGTGCCTTTTGTTTTAATAAAATCTCAATATCTTTCGGAGAAAAAAAAAGATGAAAGACACTGTTCCACGAAAAATAAAATGGAAAGGAAAGAAAAAATCAACCACTTTGGAAAAATCCAATAACTTAAGTGTCGTTTTACAAAAGATTATATTGTTCTGTACAGAATAGGGACCGAAGAAATGGCTAATTTCCAATTACTAACGTAATTGATGGTCCAAATTGGAATAGAAAATTAAGAATTAAACATGAAAATGTGTTACTATGCATCACAACTAGAGCTTGTTAACATATCAAAACATGCAAGGACCACTAGAACTTCCAAGAATCAACCGCTTTTTAACACAAGGAAAACTTAAACAAATAGAGATGCAAAGATAGAAGATACTTTCCACCAAAAAATAAAATGGAAAGAAAGAAAAAATCAAACACTTTTTATCATTTTACAAACAATGTGCTGTTCTGTACTAAATAGGGACCAAAGGAGTGGGTACTTTCCAATTATTGACGTAATTGGTGGTCTAAATTGGACTAGCAAATTAAGAATTTAAACATGGAAGTGTCTTGTTATGCATCACAATTAGGGCTGTTAACAAATCAAAACAAAGTTTGATTATAGTAAATAGATTGAAAAGTTTGATTTGTAACAGAATAAATATGCAAAAGCTCAAAAATATTTGAGTTCGGTTCAAACTTGAGTTCAAAAATAGGCGTGTATGTTAAAGGATATGAGATCAAATAAATATTTTAGGTCGTAAAATTTTCAAACAAGCTTTGAACAAAACATGAAATACTCGGCCATTTTCTACCTACACAAACTGGGACAAAGTTGAACTTTTATAATTTATCCTAATATCAGACTGACTTTTGCTCTTGTTGAGTTACAAAGACATGGATGTATCAACACAATTTGGCAATTTCCTTTAACCAAAAATATATCTCTGCCTCTCAGAAACAATTCAAAAGAGCATAAATTGATCTTATACACAAATATTTATCTGCTGATAAACTAAAGATTTGTTGCATAGAGGATTGGGCAGGGCCGCGTGAACACAGGCCTCCGCTGCAACAAATTACGACGTTGGCTCTCCCACTTGGGGAGGCCATAGGGAGGCACCTCTCCAAAGTGCAATGGACGTCACCTACCTAAGCCATGAGCCTTCTTGATCGCCCATCAACCCCGTGCAGGTAAGTATGCTTTTAGTTGCCTTTGTGTCCCTCTTTCTCTCGACGCTTCTGATGCGCGAAAAACGAAGCCAGTAAGTAACCCCTCATTAGTCATCACCATTTCTGTCCATTTGTTATACGTTTAGAATAGAAAATAGAATCCGAATAGGAAGTATTACCAAAAAATGTTGGAGATAGAAAAAGGAAATACTTAACTTCAAACTCCTGTATATGTGGAATTTTAGCTTCGTTTTTTTTAGTTCTCGAATATACTAGAAACTTTGAAAATGATATTAACTAATTATGTGGAATGGGAAAAACTTCTCTTGAATTGTGAATTTAGTTCAGACTCTTGACAATTTTTTTCTTCCTTTCTCATTAGGGGCTTTTGTTTAGGTCATTATCTTGTGCTTTTTCTGTCGTTTGCCTCTCATTTCAAAATTTCTTACATGTGCTGGAGAGGATGATTCACCTTTCCTTATGTATTGGGTATTATCCGTATTAAATGCATTTTTTATTAGAAACAAGAAAGAGGGTACACAGTACACTAAACAAATAATTAAAAAAAGGCAAATTCGAGCATTGTCTTTTTTTCCTTTCTTCTTTTGATATGATCACAAGTAATAACATTGGAGGGATCTATACCTATGGATTACAAACATACAACGTTACAACTACTAACCACAAATGATGGAATGAAGACTAAACCAACGACTTCTATCATTTTACAGTTTTAAGTTGTTTTCTGCGGAATAGATAGGGACTTAATGGATTTCTACTTTCCAATAATTGGCCTAATTATCTAAATTTGACTAGCAAATAAATGAATTCAATATTCATGGTTTTGATATAAATTTGGACAAAGCTCAAACGAAATAGTTAGCCCGACTCAACTCCGCTCATTAGAAGCTCTAATTGCAATCAGTATGTGCTGCGATTCAGTAAGTGTTGTATAAAATTGCTTTGTGTGTGTACAAAGCCCCAATGGCAATGAACGTGTATAAAACTTGCTTGTTTACGTACAGAGCTTAAAAACAATTACCACATGACCGTTGCAACTAGACGCTCGCAGACAATGGAAGTTTTGAAAAAACGTAATTGGCGAATGAGTTGTTTAAAAAACGAATTTAGTGGATGTGTGTTTAAGAAATAAATGCCTAGACAAATTTAAAAAAAAAGTGTAATGTAAGTGTGTTTTTAATGGAAATATTGGTTCACTAAATGCACTTTTTACACTTCAGGAAGAGTACTAAAAAATACCACCCTTTGAGAATATTTTTAAAAAAGGTCCGACTTTTTCGGAATTTATTCAAAAAATTAGAGGGCTATGTCTTTTAGATTACACAAAATTTTTAGGAATTTACTCAAAGATCACAACATGTGTCCTTTAGTTTACATTAGTTACTGCTTTTTCTTGTAAAGATATGATTTATGTGTCTACATGTATATAGAGATAGCAATGGGTCGGGTAAAAATCCAACACCCATGGGTAGTCGACCAAGTGGTTAATCCAAGCCGTTATTCGACCCAATGGTTAATCTGATTGTACAACTGATTGATTATCCATTAGGATTTGGTCTTGATGAGAAGTTACCAACGGGTAACCTGATAGGGTTTGTTAAAAGGATCCTAAAAATTCAATACCGGATCCCTATGACCTCATAGATATATATATATATATATATATATATTATATATATATTAGTGTAAATGGGATGTCTCGAACCTAAAACCTGTGTTGAGTGTGTTTTTGTATCCCATATCGGAACTTTTATAAAAAAATATCTCCTTTTGGTAGTTATAAATATAGTGAATTTAAGTGAGTTTAATTGTGCTAAGGGTAGCAACCCAAGTGCCATATGCACCGGTCCAAGAGAGTTTTAGGAGGCCCATGTCCCAGTCTAAGAGAGGTTTTGATTTGGCATCAAACCAAAACAGCAAGTTATGGGCCTTCGGGCTATTAAATATTTTTGTATTATTTAGACTCTTTTGTGTTTTCAGTTTTAGGTGCCTTTTGGATCTGAAAATTATTTCCTTGGATTTTTTACTCTCTCTTTAATTTGTACTCTCTTTCTGCTATAGTAAATCTACTACCCCTTCGCCGGTGGACGTAGGTCAATTGGACCGAACCACGTAAATTCTTGTGTTTCTCTGTTTGATTTATTTGTTTTGTTGTTGTCATCATTGAGTTGGCAAAAACCCTATTATTCTCGTTTATTAATTTCCTGGGACCAAACCTAACAACATGTATATACAGGTTGCAATTTTATAATTTGATAACACATTTTGTAATTTTATAACCCAATTAGATACAACTCTAACCTAACACAAATGAAGACAGTTATGATTAAAAAACAAAAGAATATTGATTTAACCATTCATTAAATGTTGGATTTTTTTCATACAAGTTTGATGGCTTTAACCCAAATTTAAAACTCAATATAATGTGTTAATTTAACATGATGTAATGCATTGATTTTAGTTTTATTAAAGGTTAATTTTCATTTTTCGACCTATTGAGTTTAGTGTATAGAGGATACTAGATGGGTAATCCAACAAACAAGTGAGAGGGATTGGTAATAGGATTTAAAACTCAATTTGGTAATATACTTAGATATGCAGGTTATGATACGATTTCTAGACCCTTGATGAGACTAGAATCATCCCCACAAGCCCACGATCCTCGGAAAGGCATCAAAGTTTGGATTTGGCAGATTCGACTCTGAACTTGGAACAGCACAAGAACCAATCGAAAGTAGAACGACGCCACAATCAAGTGCATTGCTTGATTGATAAGTCGGTGATCACCTAGAATTAACTCTATGATGCTCAATAATGGCTTTCACAAGCCTTAGAGAACGTTTCATACAAATAAACGAAATCTGAAAATTTCTTAATTTTTATTCAGCTTTTAAAAAAAAAACGTAAACAACCAAGGCTTTTATAGCCTTTACAAGACTCAAGACTCCGAAACCATGCTAGAACTCACGTAACTAAACATTAACTACCAAGAAGTAACTCTAATATGGTTTACTATGGTTAACATGACCTTTAGCCATTTTATTTTAACTAAATGACTCAACTTAAACAAACCCAAAGCTTCCAGAATTTGCTTAAGCAAACGGCGCTAACAAACTTGACCCAAGAAACTAGAATATTAACTAGTGTTGTGGTTCAATGACTTGCTTGACTTCTTTGGCAGCTAGCTACCGCATCATTCCCCTCCTCTTGTAAGCGATTTGCCCACATATCAAAATGCGAATGATGACAAGGAGAGTTACATGCCGACAGGTCAGCTTTGTTATGATCACGAGCCAAGACACCATCCAAAACAAAAACCACTAATGGCAATGCTTGAAAAGACCTCATTTAGCTCCTTGAATTGCACGAACCAGCTACAAATCATGACCCACCAAATCTCGTTCTTCACATGAAAACAAGCAATCAGTGATGGCTGGTGTAAGAGTAGCCGAAGTTGCACCATTAGTTTCCATTAGATAAGGGTCTTCAAAATGGTACAAGGTGTATCCCATGAAGCCAAACTCCTCAAACTTGAATAAGCTTGCAAAGTACATAAGCTGATTTGGCACAAGATCAGCCCGATAGTCTCCATCTTCACAAAAAGACATAACAAACAATAGAGAGTGAAATCGGACAGTAATCACACATGTTTATGGCCTCTTGCTTAACCTACGAAAAAGAAGGAAGCTAGTAGCAAAGGTGTTAGTAAACAAGCCGATGTTTCCTAGCTTTGTTCACACCTTTAGCCAAGCACACAAGAGCTTTTCCCTCTTCACCATTCTTGGCCAAGCTCTCCAACTGTCCCTTCTCATTCTTTTCCTTTTTCCTTACCTCACACTTTAACTTGTATTCCTCATGTAACCTCACTTGATCCTCATGCACCTGTCTAGGGGTAAGAGGAACAAGTGTGATTTTCTATTACCATGCATGAAGGAATACTTATTAGCTCGTCCATCGAAGTTGATAGGTTTGTCAAATTGCTAAGGACGACCTAAGATCACATGACTTGCTTGCATTGGCACCACATCACATACCACTGTCATCTTCATAATTACCAAGGGATCTTCATTAAACCATTATAATCGATATGGTTTAGGGTGTTTGTTAGTAGAAAGACCCAACTTCTCAACCATAAGCAAACTTGCTACGTTAGTACAACTCCCACTTTTAATTATCAAACTACACACTTTGTTCATGATTAAACAATGAGTGTAGAAGATATTCTTTCTTTGCATACTGATGTCCTCATAGTTAACTCGGGCAGCAAAGTTGCTTTTGCATAACCAAACAACCTACTGTTCCATCCACGGGTTGTTCCTCTTCCAATTCACCATCTTCTTCAACTAATGGCGGCACCATCCTTATATTCATCCTCGTCATCAGTCATAACCTCTCCACTTGGCAAAATGATCATGGCTCATTGGTTAGAACACTAAGAAGATATATGCCCAAATCGTTGACACTTAAAGCACTTCTTGGACAGCTTTAGTATCTAGCTTGGAATAGGCTTTGGAGTAGTAGTTCTCGGCCTTGGTTGTGAGATTGAGGCCGTGGCTTCTTCCTCCCTTCTAGCCTAAGAATTCCTCCAATTTTCAGCTTGGTAGTTGGTATTTTGACGTGCACTACCCCTCCTCTTGAGATGCCTTTCCACGTTGACAATCTTGTCTAGCATCTCACTAATGTCCAGGTAGTGTTAGAGCTCAACTACCCCAGCTATTTTTGGTTTTAATCCACACAAAAACCTCGCCATGGTTGCTTCTAAATCCTCCTGCACATCAGCTCTCATTAGAGGTGTGCATCGAATTCGAATTCAGTAATTCAGAAGTTTGAATTCGGAATTTTTCAAAAATTTTGGCATAAGAATTACCGACCGATTTCGATTTCAAAATCACCGGTTCCGATTTCGATTTCGATTCCCGAATTCACCGAATTCAAAACCTTTTTTCCCTTTTTTTCTTTTTTGTTAGATGTATTATTATATAATATAAATTTTATATTGCATATATTATAAAAAATATTATTATATATAAATATATTATAAAAAATATTATTATATATAATATATATTAATATACATATTATAAAATGAAATTGAAATAAAAAATATTATATATATATAAATAAATAAATATTAATATATATATATATTATAAAACGAAATTGAAATCGGAAATTCCGATTTCGATTTCCGATTTCAAAAAACTCCATTACCAAATTCGCATAATTCGAAATCGAAAAATTCCGATTTCAGTGTCGAATTCTGAATTATCGATTTCGAAAATTTCGAATTCAATTCGAATTTGGTCGGTAAAATCGGAATTTTTCGATTTTGCACACCCCCTAACTCTCATCATGGCCATCTCCATCTCTTTTGAAATAGTCCTCCAAGGACATATTGCCTTGAGTAAAGAGTTTGCAATCGATTGTGCAAGTCTCGATGATAATAGTTAGGCACAAATCTTTTTCTCATCAATCCTCGCAAACTCCTCCCAAGTCTCCACAACCCTCTGCATGATGCCTTAGACAACTAAGGGCATAGTTGATCCTACCATACTAATGCATTGTCAGTGAACTCCACGACTGCAAGTTTTCCTTTCTGCTCAATCCGTGTAGCTATTACATTGAAAAACCATCTCAATCTTCCTCTGCCACTCCCAAATAAGCTTCGGGGTCAGATTTCCTTTGGAATGTAGGAATTTTGAGTTTCACACCCTTAATGACATCATTTCCACGCTTAGGGATTCACCGGTCAGCTTTAGAACGCCTCTTCCTCCTGTTAAACTCCTCTTCCTTCTCATTAGAATCATCCAACTCCGAGAAAGTAAGTCATATGATGGCTGGATTTTGTTGGAGTATGGGATTTTTCTATTCGATCCATTCGCTCTTGAATAGGTTCCAATTCTTCCCTCATCAAACTCTCGCATTTGAGCTGTCATGGGCCTCCATGAAGAGTTTATTGTCAAATGTAAACTTCCTTCTCCATTAGACATTTTATTAGTGACCCGCAAAAGGTTTAGTAAAACACAAAAATAGATCCGCATAGCATTCCCTCACTTGTTTCACTCACCCTCGTGTATTACTCAAGTGTTTAATCCCTCTAATAAGCTCCACAAAAAATAAGTTCTCAAGGCTGCTAATCACCCCTATTGAATAACTAGAGCTTTTCTCACAAGTTACCATCGGACTTATTCAAACAACAATTAAAAATTGCAGTGATGAACAAATCAAAGAGACAATGAAAAACAAGCTGAATTTTAAAAAATAAAATGGACGAAAATTAGACCTAAATGTACTAGGAAAGACACAAAAAAACTGGAAAAATTCTAATTAGAATGCGGATCAAAAACAGCTTAGGGAACACAAGGGACTAGTTGACAGATTTTAGGAAACTAACACTTGACACAAGGTGTCGCGCCTCTTTTTTTTGGAAAATAAATAAATTTATTATTGAAAGACTGAGATTTTGTGAAAAGAATGAGTTTTTTATTTTAGAAAATAAATAAAGAAAAAAAGCCTAAAATGGACATAGAAAATGCGATGATTTG
Organism: Coffea humblotiana; assembly: GCA_023065735.1. Taxonomy (NCBI): domain Eukaryota; kingdom Viridiplantae; phylum Streptophyta; class Magnoliopsida; order Gentianales; family Rubiaceae; genus Coffea; species Coffea humblotiana. The sequence continues at coordinate 4,463,961 of CM041208.1, read as the reverse complement.
GGGCCCAAAATTTAGTCAAAAAAGGGTTTTTTTTAAGAAAAAATAGAAGTCACCCACTTGATATTGAGTTTAGGTGTACCAAATAGCCCAAAATATATTTTTAATAAAAAAAAAAAGATAAAAACCCTTTTAGGACAATTCCAGGATCTTTGAAAACAAGAGAAAAGGGTTCGGGTGTCACGGTTGAAAAAAAGGAAGGCAAAGATTTGACAGATTCAAACCTAAGGTATCATTTCAACCTAGTCAAGGTTAGTTGCGAGTTTAGTCGAAAATTTTCCTAACATAATCTATAAAACTTATTACATTTGGATATTTCTACATGAATAAAAATCTAGAGCTAAAGGATATCAGGAAGGACGGAAATATCTCTTCAAAATTTAAATTGGTGCAAATCACATTAATTGCGATGCCCAAAAATAATTCTTAGAAGAGGTCACGAATATGCAAAAGATGGAACTCGAAAAAGAAATTATAAAATATAGATAAATATACATGACCTAGAAAAAAGAGAATGCAACATAACGGGTATGGGATGCTAAGGAATCCTGACTCAATTTTCCTTTTTATAAAGGGATAAAAGCGTGCTAAGGCTAAGAAGTTATACCCGTTCATTTCCCATATTTGAAGGGTGATTCTCTAACCTAATCAAGCAAATGAACTAATCTACTTCTAATTTCTAAATGAAATACAAATCTAAATGTCATGTTTCGCGCATATAGGGATAAGGGAAATATTATAAAAGGAATATCATGCAAGGTGAAGAAAAATATATCCTAAAAATAAAAAAATAAGCATGAAATGCAATAAATGTCATGTAAAAAATATGATTCTAGCGTGCAGACGGCCTAAAAGAGTCTAGTATTGGACTAGTCCATTTCTATAGGCTCTCACTAGCATTGGGACTAGTGAGAAATCAAGGGAAAAAGCCAACAACTAGTATTAGACTAGTGTGGTAACGTCATGCATTATTATAAATAAATAAATCATATAAATATAATTAAAGCAAATAAACACATAAAAGCACATAGAGCGCGTAACACATAAGCATAATATCTAGATGCAAAAATCCTAAGGAAAGCGAATAAAACACAAAAAGCAGCAAACACACAAGGCAAATAATACCTAACTATTACATTTAGGGTCCTAACTACAATCTAAGGAGGAATTTGAAAAATAATAATCTAACTATACATTCATCTAACTAATACATTTTTTGGCAAAAATAAAACCTATTACTAACCAAGCTAAATACATTTATTGGGCATTTATCTATTACAATTGGCATTTTGGCATTTAAATGCTTCTCAAATAATCATCAAAATTAAATAAAATAAATGAAAATTAAAATGAATAAAATGAGTAATAAAAGAAAAAGCACTCAAAATATGCAATTACACATAAAAACACATGAGAACACATAAAAATATTTAAAATAATAATAGAAGGTACCTCCCTTGAATGTGGTTAAATGGGGTGGAATCATCCTACTTATACTTCAAAATCAACAAAATGATCAAGACGCCAATTTGATTAACAAATAAGGAGAATAAAATGTAAACATATGGACAAATTCACTTTATTATTATAAAGAGATGGAAATAACCATGAAATCTACCAATTAAAAGCATATAAATGAAGCATAATTAACAATTAAAAAAGAAAAGCAACTTATATTTAAGAAATCAAAGCTATTAGAGACCTAATTGCAAAAATTAAGAAAGCTTTTGAGGTCAACTTATAATTATTACAAAGATCATGGGTCAAAATTAAAGCAAAATAAAGTTTAGGGACCAAATTACAATTAAATGAGGAAACTAATTGAAAGAAATCTAAAATTTTTAGGGCTACAGTGAAATTACTCAAAAGTACAGAGACCAGATCGCAATTTTCGTATCAGATTTTTTAAGGAAACCAAGCCACTGGCCCTTTTTTTGTTACTTTCTTGAGCCGAAGACTGTCTGGCCCAAAGGAAGTCCAACAGAGAAAGGCGGGCTAGCCCATCTTGTTGACTAAACAATCCAACGAAACTTCATGGGTTTTGAACCTTAAGCCCAAATCAAAACCCAACAAAAAATAAACCAAAACCCACTCCCTAAAACCCAACAACTTACCCTAATCCAATTTTCATCCCATCTTACTACCCCAACAAGCCATTAGATCTATTAAAAATTATTAAGCCGTAATTACATCCTAAATACAAGAAATAATTGTGCTCAAAACATATTTAAAATATGACAAGAGGATTAAAACTTAGAAGGGAGAAAAATAAGTCCGATGTTTCCAAGTTTTGGGCACAATAAAATTATGAAAGGTCAAAATGCAATTTATGGAACTACATGCAAACTGGTTCGAAACATCTTCTTCTGCATATTTGGCTGCTCATTCCATTCATCCAGAATTGTGATTTCCAAGCACCCAATATCTTATTAACACTAGGTCTAAAGCGTCCAAACTCAGTATAATGAGATGAAAATATGGGGCTAACAACCAAACAAAAGAAAGAGAAAAATCACAGGACAAGAAAAAAAGAAGAAAACCAACAAGAAGTTACAACCACAAAATTTTAACATTTTTTTATGCAAATCTGATGATATGCGAACGGAAAAAGATGAAAAAATATTACCTTTGACTCTCAAAAAGGTGAAAAAATGTGTTATACCGTGAAAGAAGCAGATCTAGATTGCTGCGAAATTTCTTCAAGGGTTGATGGTTTCACGACTTTGGGTCTCGATTTGATGGATTTGGAGTTGTTTTTCCTAAATTGTTTCTGAACAAAAGTTGTCCTAATACATCCCAAGAGAGTGCAAAAGTAAATAAATCCATCTAGCAGCTCGAAATCTTATCAGTATTTGATGAGAAAGTAAGCTGATGGCTCACCCTAGTCGTGTATTTTTTGCAGAAATTTTCTTGTTCTTCTTTTTCCCGTTTTCTCTCTTTTCTCCCCCTTTTTGCTTTCCGCCGCTCTTCGTACCTTTCTCTTACCCTAATGCCGCGTTTTCGAGCCTTTCTCTTGCTTTTATATGGAGCCAAATTGATCAAAACCCTCAGAAAGAAGGCTGAGATTAAGTTGGGTTTTTGTGGCTCATTTGGAGCCATTTGATCCCTTTTTTCTAGTTGTTTCTTGATTATTCTTGTTGAGGTTACGTGGCCTTGTATTGGCAAGGCTTGGAGGAAAAGAAATGGAAGCAAAACGCATCAAAATTGCTCCAAAATGCCAGCTGCAACTCCTGTAACTGTTTCTAGTTTGTAGCCGAAACAATGAAGGACAGCATACGTGCATGGAAAATTTTTTTTTTTAACAAAAATCTGATGAAATCTCTTTTTCTCTTCTTTTCTTCTGTCTTTCCTTTTCTTTTCTTTCTAACTTTCTAAAAATTGAATTGAGATGATTTCTTTTTAAAAAAAAGTAAGAAATAAAATAAAATAAAACCAAAACAAAACAAAAATACATAAAATAAAATAAATAGATAAAAAATAAATGACACAAAATTTTTGGTGTCTACACAAAGAATTATGGCTTGGAAACAGCTTGTAACAACCAGAAAGTTGACTTTTCCACAAAATCAAAGACCTAAAATAGGATTTCTTGGTTGGAATAATTAACCTTAACAACAATTTGAATTCAGACAAGATTAGGCAATTGGAAATCCTAAACCGAGTTGTATTGGACTTAAGATGGTTGAGCTGTTTATTGCTTAAGTTTTGAGGCTGTGTTTTTTGTAGCTTCCAAAACTGATTTGCAGCTTTGGTTCAACCGACTTTAAAGTTCAAAAGAACAAAAAACTACCAGATTTGACTTTGGGACTTAAACAAGAAAAATCTAATCCAATTTGGACAAACCCTTGGGGTTTGGACCATTTTGTTCCAACTGTTTCTTGATTCCCAACTTTGACTTGGAAATTTGATTCTTGGGTAGCTTAAAAGACCAGATTCAAGACTGCTTCCCCCCCCCCCCCCCCAACCCCCTTTTTTCATAGCCAAACCTGATTTGGGTTTTGAATCAAGAACCGATTCCAAGATTTGTTGTTTCTTCAAGAATCGATTTTTGATAGATGCAACAGACCAAGAATTATACAAAGGTAATCAAGATTCCCCAAGAAACCCAAAAAATACGTTCAAGATTTTCAAGAAAGTTGCTAGTTGTTCCACAACTTCAAGAAACAAATAAAATCTAGAGTCTTCAAGAAAACATGATGAACAGCCAAGAACTTCACAATTTGAATTCAAGAAATTCAAGAAAGCTCCCAAGAATTTATTTTCGGACAGCCAAGAATAATTCTCAAGAACCTCAAGAAACACAACAACTTGACTCAAGAAACAACACAAACACACAAAAACTCTAGGATGAATCTCGGAACAACCAAGAAACACCTCGGACTTGACAAAACCCTAGCGACCAGAATTTTTGTTTTTGTCTTTTTGACACCAAATAAAACAATGAACACGAGAAGGATTGACAACTAAAACAGAAAAATTTACGAGTGAACAATAATTTTGGGATGAAACAGTACCGACGAACAGTATGATTTTTTTTTTGGCAGAATTTTAGACACAAAGAAACGACACAACAAAAACCCTAGATGAAGAACACGAACAAGAAACGAAACAAAACACGAAACAAAGGGGATATAACTTGATACCTTGAGCCTATATTTTGATTACCAACTGATATGATTTCTAGACCCTTGACGAGACTAGATTCGCCTTTACAAGCCCACGATCCTCGAAAAGATATCAAAGTTTGGATTTGACAGATCCGACTCTGAATTTAGACAACACAAGATTTATTCAAAAAATAGAACAACGCCACATTCAAGTGCGTTGCTTGATTGATAAGTTAGTGATCAGGCTAGAGTCAATTCTATGATGCTCAATAATGGCTTTCACAAGCCTTAGAGAACGTTTCACATAAAGAAACGAAATCTGGAAAATTTCTTAATTCTTATTCAGCTTTTTTAAAAAAACGAAAACAACTAAGGTTTTTATAGCCTTTACAAGACTCAACACTCCTAACCATACTAGAACTCACGTAACTAAAACATTAACTACCAAAAATTAACTCTAGTTTCAGCCAACTAACTCTTAATATGATTTACTATGGTCAACATGGGCCTTTAGCCATTTTATTTAACTAAACGACTCAACTTAAACAAACCAAAGCTGATGGAATTTGCTTAAGCAAACGGCACTAACATACTTGACCCAAGAAACTAGAATATAACTAGTGTTGTGGTTCAACGACTTACTTGACTTCTTTGGTAGCTAAATACCGCATCAAGTTAGGGGTTTGAAAAAAAAGATTTTTCGGAGTACTTGACCCACGTCGTCCCTACTGTATACCTTTAATGACAAAATAATAAATTATTCACATAGAAACACATGCTTGATGCTGTTGAAAATCGTAAGGATTGTGTAAGGGCTATGTGCACACTGGCCCTTGTGAGCAAAATTACTGACTATGGCACTCCCCCTTGAGGAGACCATGGACTAGAGATAGCAATTGGGATGGGTACTCGCGGGGGGCCTAATAGGACTGGGGGGAAACTTTTTCCCCTCATTAAGAAACCCTCACCCCGCCACCTGTTAGAGAATATATATATATATATGTGCGTGTGTGTGCGTGTGTGTGGTATAATATTTAATTTAATTAGTTACAAACTTATAATAATGATATTGTTAGTTATAAGTATTAAATAATGTATATTAGTACATGTTAATAATATTGATATTATCAATTATACTAATAATTAAACATGTCTACTAATAGAAATCATTAATTACTTATACTAAAATTACTAATACATTAATACTAAATTCCTAATTATACTTAACATAATAGCACATTTTTTTCTCAAAAAAAAAAATACAATAGTGACTTAGTGATTGTATTTATTTCAAAAGTGAAAACTTGATTAATTTAGTTATATTTGTTTCATCATGTTGGATTGTATTTCAAATAATTTTTGTTTGATTATTTTTATGAGTTTCAATTGTGAAATTGCAATGGATAATGATATGATAATGTATTGATATTTTTAGTACTTAATTATTTGCTAAAAATTTGACTACAATGAAATTACATGACAAATTTTTATTAACTCCGTGGGGCACCTGTGAAGGAAGTGGGGCGGGGCAGGTGGACGGGAGGCGGGGGGCTGGAAGAAGTATTGGGCAATGAGGCAGGGGACCCCGCCCTAAACTTGCCCCGTTGCCATTTCTACCATGGACTGGCGCTGCTCTGTGGTCACCAACCTAAGCCATCTTCATAATCGCCCATTGACTCCATTTAGATAAGTATATTTGCCCAGAAATAGCTTTTTATAAGCACTTTGAACCGCCTTAAACCTGTTTGTTAGTTGTGGTACGACTTATGAGGTATGTCGGTAGAGTTGTCAACTGGATTTTTTGAGTTTAGATTTTGTTAGGTGTTTTGACAAGTTCAAACTTAACTTATCCAAAAAAAAGCTAAAGTAATAAATTTCAGGCTTGGACTTACCTTGTGGGATGCATACTTAGCTCACAAAAGCATTAGGATTTTTGACCTATTAGCACACAATTATCACATAATTTTGTCTACACATCAATATAAATATCACATTATATCTTATTACTTTGATATATATATATATATATATATATATATTATATATATATATATTATATATATATTACAAACTCTATTAATATGATTATTAAGTATTATACTTTATCACATATAATTATTTTGACTAAGCATTAATTGGGGCTCAATTAATGAAGTCAAAACTTGGGCTCACATTTAAATTGGGCCTCATATATAAGCCCAATTCTCTACCGAACCCTGACAGGGAATCTAGCCAGCAATGAAGTAGTTCAAGTTGTTTGGACTGAATTTGCGATCATCAGGTTGCTGATCATCAAGTCAGGTGTCATTTCCTTTAGTTGTTTGTTTTGCATTACTTAACAATTGTTAGTGTCGATATTTTGTTATCAAATTTCCGATTAATCCGCGATTAGTTTGGGAATTAGTGAGACATTAGTTGATGGAAATAAATGGCTTTTAGGTCATGTTGACCATAGTAAACAATATTAATGCCATGTTGGCCCAAATTTTAAGAGTCCATTCTTAGTAGTTAATATTTAGTTAATTGAGTTCTAGTTTGATTGGAAGTTGGGCCGTGCAAAAGGCTATAAATATGCCTTAGTTTTTAACGTTTTTCACAAGTGAATAATATTTGAGAAATTTTCAGATTCTTTATTGTGAGAAAGAGCTCTCTTGGCTTGTGAAAGCCGTTCTTGAACATCTTAGAATTGGCCTAAGGTGCATCATCGACTTATTAATCAAATATTCACTTTGATTGTGGCGTCGTTCTACCCGTGTTAATCTTTCTTGAGCTGTCCAAGATAGATTAAGACATCCATCCCCAAACGTTATACCTTAAATTAGATCCAAGACTTGTGGTTCACGTTCTTAATTCGTTTTGGGTGTATCGAGAATCGTATCAAGCCCATTGGACACATAAGGTCCGCCGAAATTTGTCAGATTGATCTTTACATCCTACATGCCTGTCTATTCACAGCACTATATCATAGTTATTGGTAATTGACTCTCAAAGGACCTTAAAACCTACTAACTATAGGGAGATTCTAATTTCCTTTTTTCGATATTGTACCTTCAAGGCATAGTTATTAAACCCGGTCCGGAGAGGAACCCAGTGAAAGAGGTGAGTCAACGGGTTACTGGTTCAATCGGTGGGTGAGTGGTCCAATCGTAGGTCACTACATATATTTAAATATATGTTTTATAATTTTTTATATGGTTGAAACTATAATAAACTATGTTATAGTAAATACTCAGTTAGTTCAATTTACTATAGAATTATTAATTCTTATAAGAATTAACAAAACCTAAATTTAATTAGTAATCCACCAAACTTCAAGTATAAAATTTTATCGAACTGTAATTATCTAGTTTATTTACGAATTTTAAGTGTAAAAGGTTATTAAGAATAATATTGTCTTTAAAATGAATTGTGTAATATGTTTTTTTTAAAATCCATTTTCATAATTTATAGAATTTAGAGAATAATAAAATTTTATTAAAAGATTCCAAACAAAATAAGAATAAAATTCTAATATATAATATAAAAGGGGCAAATAAGTACCAAATGAGTTGCTAGGCTAGTGGGTTGAGTGCGCTTAGCCTTTATATTTGAGGTCTGAGGTTCAAATCAGCATTGCAACATTTTCTAAACATTTTTAACCAAAAACCGGGTTCCTTAGAAAACCGTTCGGTTCAACCGGTCAACTCGGTTGAACCGTCGGTCCGTTGAAAAGACAACGTTCTCTTGCACAAACGATTCAATTACAAAACCAGCCTGGTTTCATGGCCGGTTCACCGGGGTTGACCGGTTGAACCGCTGGGTCGAGCGGGGTTTAATAACTATGCTTCAAGCTAAATCCACCATTAGATGGTGCAATAAGTACTCTTCACCATTAGATACTCACAAGTTTAAAAATGGTAAATTTAAACCAATATCATTCATTGAGGGATACTATTGAAAGAATAGTATGTAAAGAGACCAAAGAATTTTCACTAAATATAACATGATGATGATGACGCCGACGACAATGATGATAACCACGAAATATGAATTGACAAATATGGCATTGCACAAATTGCCTCAGTTCTTATAATGCTTAAAAATTTTCGCCAAAATGAGGTCATATAATCTTTTTTTAAAAAAAATTTGACAAGAGATTTAAGAAACGAAGATAGGAACATAGAAATTTAAATCCAGGACCTCTAGTTTATCTGTCTAACAGTTAAACCATAATATATATACACTAGTTTTTTGAGGGGTAAATTCCAATATGCATGCGGACCAAACCTCAATATTTTTAAGGGATTATAAATCAATTTTGTGTAATCCGTCTACAAAAATCAAAGTTTGACATAGTAAAGAATTTACAGTGTTGTCTCAAATCAAGTTTGGTGTCCTGTCCTTTTAATCACTTTTAGATAGGGGTGGGCAATTTTCCGACAGCAAATCTGAAAACACGACACGAACATAACACGAAATTAATGTATTTGGGTTAAGATTTTATAGGTTCGGGTCAGAATTGAGTTGAACCCAATGAACCCGAAAAAAAAAACAGGTCGAATTCAGGTCACCATGGGTTGACCCGATAACCCGTTTATAAATTAAAATAATTTAATAAATATTTTATTTAACTAAACTAAGTTATTCTTTTTTGCCCCAAAGGCATTAACTACTAAATCCTAAATGAATTTGTTTAACTTGTGTGAAGTTGGAATTATTATGTTTGGACAAATGATAGATTACATTATTTTCTTTTTTTACAGTATCTTAACTTATTTTAGATCCTAATTTGGGATAAAATAACTTTTACAGTGTTTTAATTTATTTTAGATCTGATTTGGAATTGTTTATCGAGATTTTTATTTCTTGATTATGTAATTAGTCTTGTGCGAAATTGGTTCTGTTAGAAATTATAGTGGTAAATTAGTACAATTGAAATTATGTTTCAAGTCTTCAGGTTGACCCGCCAACCCGAAATTTTCGTGTTCATACCTGATCCCGTTTCGGGTTGACGGCTCGTGTTCGAGTTAGTAGGTTATTTTTATACTCGGTCTCAACCGATCCGCCAACCCGTTTCTGACCCGATAGCCCAACTAGTTTTAGACTAATTACTTAAATATTATTTCATTAGTTATTATTTTCCATCATTTTGTTGCCAAATTTCCTATTTCACCACAATAAAGAAAGCTATTTTTCTCTTTCCTCTTCTTTTTCATCTCCAGCTGAACATTGCTGTGATGCGCGTGAATATGATTTCCATGCCTATTAACATAATGCAGAGGCCAACTTGACCATCAATATTATACCTTTTTGGCAGATATACAGTCTTTTATGGCATATAACAAAAACAATAGTTTCAGTCATTCACGGCTGTAGAACCAAAGAGGAATAAGACCAAAACCAGAGAATATTTTAACAACTAGAGATGGGCAGGGGCCGCGCGAACGCAGGCCCCCACTGCCACATAATTATGACGTTGGCTCTCCCACTCGGGGAGACCATAGGCAGGCACCCCTCCCAAGTGCAATGGAAGTCGCCAACCTAAGCCATGAGCCTTCTTGATCGCCCATTGGACCCCGTCCAGGTAAGTATGTTTCCCGTTGTCAATGCATAGCATTTTATAAGAGTACTCGAGCCACCTTGCCTATTTGTTTCTTCGATGTGGGAACTTGGGAACGAGCATGTTTGATTATAGCTCCGTTGTCTTGCCTATTGGGATTTGGTTTTATGGTGTTTCCTATTCAAATTGCGAGATCTTCCTCTATAGTAAAAAAAAAGACTCCAACCTGCAATAAAATAAACAATGAATAAATAAATAATATTCCAATTTGGATATGGTGGATTTTTTTATCTTTTTATGTTTGTTAGCCATTTTTAATAAGTAAATACAGTATTTCTTTTTTTTTTTTTGTCGCCAGCAGTTCTTTTGTAGTTGCCCTAATAATGCGATTATTATTTGCTAGCTGAGTTGGATGAATTTGCTTGGACATTGTAGAAATTAAAATTTTTTGGAGTTGTAATAGGTTCGTAGAATTGAGAGGAAACAATCTTATTGATAGACAAAGTATAAGTACCATCATTAAAAATTGTTAAAACTTCTAAAATTTTATGAATAAATCTTATATACACTACCACCCGTTTGATTTATGACATGTGTGCAAAAATTGAATTTTAAATTCAAATTTTTCATAGTTGTCATTCATTCAACGCTGACAGTATATACACTGTCAGTGTAGGAAAGATTAATCCAAATTTTATTACAAACAATCCAATTATTTCAAGCAACATTATAGCAGTCATGTTAGTAGCAAAAAATGCAAAAAATAATTTACTATATTTGTAAGATTGGTTGAGTAATTCAAATGTCGAATTCCAACGAGTAGGAACATCTCTTGATAATCTTTTGCGATTTTTCCCATTTAGCCCTACAAAAAGTGCTCCATTCTTTTATTAGTTCAGGGCGTGCCACAAATAAGAGATTTCTTTTCAAATAGGTTTAATATGATTTTCAAGTGCTTTTAAACCATCTTGTACAGTTAAATTTAAAAATATGACATGCGCATCTAATATGAAAATATTTACCACCTAATCTGGGTTGACAAATGTAGATGCATATTCAAAACCAATTGAAAAAAATTATTTTACATGGACCATGTTCTTCCAATATAATACTAATCATTTTAAAAATATGTATAGCAGTGTGAGAATCATCAAAAATACAAAATGGTATCATTCTTTTTTTGCATATTCCACTCCATTATCAATCCAATGACAAGTTATGGCCATGAAAGAATGTGTTTGCCAAACGATCACTCCAAATATTGGAACATATGGACACACGACTATTAAATTTGCAAATAATTAAATTACGTATTTTTTCCTTCATTACTAATATTTTAAAGTGTTCATCTAAGACTGGCTCTAAGAACAGATTTAAATTGAGGATTTAAAGAATTTTGACGATATTTCTTAAAACCCAACTTTTCACCCAAAACTAAAGAATAAATGTTCAATAGCTATCATTTTTGCTATCTCATTCCTATTTCTTTCCTCACTATATCGAAATAAAGAAAGGTTATATGGAAGTAGCAAATCCGATAAATTTGTGATTGTTTTTTGTCAATGCCATAGTCTCGAGGATGACACTTTTCATATGCTTGTGATACTTTCCATAGCCATCTCCTATTTTGTATTGGTAACTTATTTTTTATAATAATTGTATTTTGCTTTAGTTTCATCAAACTTTGACGAAGTGCTTCGTAAAGATCACGGACTTAGGAGCTCTACCACTTTCTCCGCCAGTTTTCAATTGTTTGCTCTTCAAAAATGGTTCTCCATGGGTTAACTTTCTTGAGTTGGAATATCAAACATCATCAATGTGAATACTTCATTTGGGCTAACATTGCAACAAATATTTTTGCCCTTGTTGATTTTGAAGATGAGCTACCACTAACAAAACTTGCCATTTAATAGCAAATAAGTAAAAAGCTTGCAAGTAATAGTCCAATACATATAATTATAGACATTAGATGAATTTAAAAAATAGCATAATATAAGACAAATGAAAGTGAGGTAAATAAGAGAAAAGTGGAGAAATTAAAAGTAGATCAAAAGGATTGAGAGTATTAGAGATGGAAGAGAGAAATCAAATTTGGTGTGGGAGAAATGAAATTTGGAGAACTATTTATAGACCAAAAAAACTTGAAAAAAATAGTTTGCAACGGCTATATTAAAATAGTTGTTGCTAAAGCAACCTGCTTTATCTGAAACGGATAAGGTCGGCAACAAGTAGCTGCAAGCTATCAACACTACTTCAATGTCTCGAAGTCCAAGTGTCCATCCAATGGTCCAAGTCGGACTTTGGTCTCTTATCTCTTTTTTTTTTAAGATTCTAAACCAGGCTCGAACTCGGAGGTTTCAGTTCTGGTTCTATTTTAGAGAACCAGAAAGCAGAACCTTACCTAAGGTTCCTCTATAGTTCTAGTTCCAATTTTGGGTTCAGTTCTAATACGGTTCGGTTCGATCTAGTTTCCGATTCAAAATGAAACGTGGTCATGTCTACTTGGAACCGTCTTAAACTTGTTTGTTAAATCTAATATGACTTATGAGATATGCCAACACAACTATCAATTGGGCTTTTTGAGTTAGATTTTGACAAGTCCAAACTTAATTCATTAAAAATAATGGCTAAAATAATAGAGTTTTGGCTTTAGACTTATCTTGTGAGACGCATACTCAACTCACAAAAGCATTAGGGTTTCAGACCTACTTCAACCTTGGTTGAAGCTCACAATTATCCCATAATTTTGTCTACACACAAATATAGATATCACATTACATAATATTATCACATTATATCTTATTACTTTGACATACATAAATTACAAACTATAATAACATGATTATTAATTATATACTTTATTATATATAATTATTCAGACTGAGCATTCATTGGGGCTAAATTAATGAAATCCAAACTCATATTCAAATTGGGCCTCATATGTAAGCCCAATCTTACCTAGCCCATTAAACATATAAGGTCAGTCATAATTTTTTAAACTGATCTCGAGCCTGCCTGCCCCGTTTACAATTCTACATGTCCAACTATTCATAGCACTGTATGATTAGTTCATGGTAATAGACTCTTCAAGGACCTCAAAACCTACTAATTATAGGGAGATTCTAAAATCCATTTTGAATACCGTATCTTCAAGCTAAATCCACCGTTCGATGGTGCAGCAAGTATTCTTGACTATTAGACACCAACAAGTTTAAAAACGGTAAATCTAAACCAATATCATCATTGAGGGATGAGTATTCAGGGCATAGTATCTTACCAAAGAATTTTTCTCTGAATACAACATAATGATGAAGATGATGATTGATGATGATGATGATGATGATAATAATAGCAATTAATAATATTAACAATTATAATCAACATAACAATTACAATAATAATAACGATGATGATGATCACAACAATAATGATAATAAATTGATAAAGTAAGCTTCCAAGAAGCTCAACAAATGAGTTGAGAAATATGGCACTACACAAATTGCCTCAGTTTTTATAGCAGTTAAATTTTTTGGGCTAAGATCGGGTCATATAATCTAATTTTTTAGTTATCTTTATAGTACAAAAGTAGTGAGATTTAAGAAATGGGAATGGGAACAAGAAAATTGAATTCCAAGATGTCTAATTTATCGGTCCTATAATGCAATTAACTCATTAACAGTTAAACCATAACATATATATATATATATATAACACTAGTTTTTAGAGGAGTAAATTCCAATCCGCAGCCTGAAACTTAATGTTTTATAAGGGATTATAAGTCAATTTTGCGTAATCCGTCTACAATTGAATCAAAGTATGACGTAGTAAAGAATTTACGGTGTTGTCCCAAATCGAGTTTGGTGTCTGTCCTTTTAATCACTTTTAGACTAATTACTGGTATTATTTTTGTAGACACCAAATTTTTTTCTATTTTATTTTAAAAAATGGGGCGCGACAGCTTCCTAGTTAGTATTTTCCATAATTTTGTTGCCAAATTTCCCATTTCACCATAATAAAGAAAGCTATTTTCCTTTTTCTTTTTTTTTCATCTTCAGCTGAACATTACTGTGATGCACGTGAATATGATTTCCATGCCTATAAACATAATGCAGATCAAACTTGACCATCAATATTAAACCTTTATGCAGATATATGGTCTTTCATGGCATTCTACAAGAAAAACTATATATTTTCAGACTTTCATGCATGGCTGCGGAACCAAAGAGGAATAAGACCAAAGCCAGAGAAGATTTAGGAACTATATTAAACCTTTTACGGTCTTTCATGGCATTCTACAACAGAAGAATAGTTTCAGATTTTTATGGCTATGGAACCAAAGAGGAAAAAGACCAAAACCAGAAAAGATTTAGGAACTAGAGACGGGCAGGGGCCGCGCGAACGCAGGACCCCGCTACCACAAATTATGACGTTGGCTCTCCCACTTGGGGAGACCATAGGCAGGCACCCCTCCCAAGTGCAATGGAGGTCACCCACCTAAGCCATGAGCCTCCTTGATCGCCCATCGACCCCGTCCAGGTAAGTATGCTTTACGTTGTTAAACCATAACATATTATAAGAGTACTCAGTCGCCTTGCCTATTCGTTTCTTCGATGTGGGAAACAAGCAAGTTTCATTATAGCCCTATTGCCCTAACCGATTGGGATTCAGTTTCATGGTATTTCCTATTCAAATTGTGACATTCTCATCTATAGTATAAAAGACTCCAACCTGCAACAAATGAATAAATAAATAGTATTGCAATTTTATATGGTGGACCCATTTTATTTTTTTGGCTATTTTTAACGATTTTTAATGGAATAAAATAAAATATTCCTATTTTTTTCGTCAGCAGTCCTTTTTGTAATTGCCCCGATAATGCGATGATTATTGCTAGTTGAGTTGGATGAATTTGCATGGACATTGTGAAACTAAATTTTTTGAGTTCTAATAGGATCGTAGAATTGAGAGAAGTTATTTTTGGCCGAGAGATTAAACAAAGTCACAATAATGTAAACCATTTCCATCAATATAAAACCCCAAGACTCTATTAGATTCTCTAAGAAAAATCCAACAAGGGTTGTATATGTAGCCTACTAGACTTGGTGAATAAATTAAACTAATGCACTAAGTAGTAATTAATATACCATTTTCCTAAAATAAGAAAAAATATTAAGGCATTTGATCCCAACAAAAACTATTACAAATTAAATAGATAATCTAGGCTTGGTTTCCTTGTTCTAAACAAAATGATGTAGATATAATGATATATTTGGAACAAATTTCATCAATGTGCACTTTGTGGATTTAAGGCACGTTTTTCTTAAGCTTTGATCCTTAACAAAATTATTCTACTAAAATAGAAATAATTTTTAAAAAATCAGGTAGAAAAAAAATCTCTCCGAACTTGATTGATTAAACAATTTTAATAGAGATTTGGCCTTCCTAGGAACATGATCAACTTTCTGCTATTCTCCAACCTCTAACCCACAAGTAACTTTGTGCAATTAAATTTGAAGTTAATTCTCTCAAGTTGATTGACTGAAAGTAATCGGTCACATGCAAGGACTACTAGAACCTTCTAAGAATCAACCGCTTTTTAACACTAGGAAAAGTTAAACAAATAGAGATGCGAAGATAAAAATACTTTTCCACCAAAATAAAATGGAAAAAAAAAGAAAAAATCAACCACTTTTTTATCGTTTTACAAACACTATGTTTGTTCTGTACGTAATAGGGACCAACGAATGGCAACTTTCCAATTATTGACGTAATTGGTGGTCTAAATTGGACTAGCAAATTGAGATTAAACATGGAAGTATCTTATTACGCATCACAATTAGGGCTGTTAACAAACCAAAACAAAGCTTGATTATAATAACTAGGTGAAAGTTTGATTTTGTAAACAGAATAAAATAGTGCGAATTTCAGCTCAACATATTTGAGTCAGGTTCAAGGTTGAGTTTCAAACTTAGGTGTGTATGTTAAAGGATACAACGTCAAATAAAAATTTTAGGTCGTACCTAAAATTTTTAAACAAGCTCAAACAAGCTTTGAACAAAACATGAAATACTCGGCCATACTCTACCAACTCAAACTGGGACAAAGTTGAACTTTTATAATTTATCCTAATATCAGACTGACTTTTGCTCGTATTGAGTTACAAAGACGTGGATGGATCAACAAATTATCTGCCAATTTCCTTTGTTATGAGACATGGATCAACCCTATTTGGCAATTTCCTTTAACCAAAAATATATCTCTGCCTCTCAGAAACAATTCAAAAGAGCATAAATTGATCTTATACACAAATATTTTCCATCAGACACATATGCTAGATGTGCTGCTGATATACTAAAGATTTGTTTCATGGAGGATTGGGCAGGGGCCGCTTGAACACAGGCCTCCGCTGCAACAAATTACGACGTTGCCTCTCCCACTTGGGGAGGCCATAGGGAGGCACCCCTCCAAAGTGCAATGGATGTCACCTACCTAAGCCATGAACCTTCTTGATCGCCCATCAACCCCGTGCAGGTAAGCATGTTTCTAGTTGCCCGAAGCTGAGTATCTATATGACTTTGTGTGTCCCTCTTTCTCTTAACGCTAGCTTCTGATGCGGGACAAAAGAAGCCAGTAAGTAACCCCTTATTAGTCATCACCATTTCTGTCCATTTGTTATACGTTTGGAATAGAAAGTAGAATCCGAATAGGAAGAATAACCAAAAATGTTAGAGATAGACAAAAGGAATATACCTAACTTCGAACTCCTGTATAAGTGGAATTTTAGCTTCTTTTTTTTTTCAGTTCTCGAATATACTAGAAACTTTGAAAAATGATATTAACTAATTACGTGGGATGGGAAAAACTTCTCTTGAATTGTCAATTTAGTTCGCACTCTTGACAACTTATTTTCTTTTTTTCTTATTTGGGGCCTTTGTTTAGATCATTATCTTGTGCTTCTTGTGTCGTTTGCCTCTCATTTAAAAATTTCTTACATGTGCTGGAGAGGATGATTGATCCTTCCGTATTTATTGGGTATTATCCTTATTAAATGCATTTTTATTAAAAACAATAAAAAAGGGTCAACTGCACACTAAAAAATTTTAAAAAAAAAGGCAAATTCGAGCATTGTCCTTCTTTTCTTTCTTCTTTTTGATATGATCACAAGTAATAACATTGGAGGGATCTATACATATGGATTACAAACATACAACATTACAACTACTAACCACAAATAATGGAATGAAGACTAAACCAATGATTTCTATCATTTTACTGTTTTGAGTTGTTTTCTGCCGAATAGATAGGGACTTAATGGATTTCTACTTTCCAATAATTGGCATAATTATCCAAATTGGACAAGCAAATAATGAATTGAATATTCGGGGTTCTGATATAAATTTGGACAAAGCTCAAATGAAACAATTAGCCCAACTCACCTCCGCTCGTTACAAGCTCTAATTGCAATCGGTATGTGCTGCAATTCAGTAAGTGTTGTATAAAATTGCTTGTGTATGTACAAAGCCCTAATGGCAATGAACGTGTACAGAGGTTCAATGAATGTGTATAAAACTTGCTTGTGTGCGTACAAAGCTTCAATACAATTACCAGATAACCTTTGCAACTAGACGCTAGCAGAGGGTGAAAGTTTTTAAAAAACGTATTTGGCGAATGAGTTGTTTGAAAAATGAATTTAATGGATGCGTCTTTAAGAAATAAATGCCTAGACAAATAAACAAAAGGTGTAATGTAAGTGTGTTTTTTATGGAAATATTGCTTCACTAAATGCACTTTTTACACTTCAGGAAAGGCACTGAAAAATACCACCCTTTCAGAATATTTTTTAAAAAAGTCCTGACGGGCTTTTTCTACAAGTGCAAGTTAAATCTGATTTTATACCCGTTGACTGCAAGTATACAGGCCAAAATTATAATATAGGGTATGTATCGGGTCGATCCCACGAGGAGCAACTTAACAATTACTAGATCCTAATTTACTCTATTATTTAGACTTGCAATATGATTGAGCAGAAATTTCAGAATTAAATCAACTAAAAATCTGTTACTTCCTACAACTTATTAGCTAGACAATTGCAATACCATGAATGGAGAAAAGTTCACCAATTACTTGAATCTAGAGATGTAGATTCCACTTATGGCACAAATGATCCAAATGAATGAATTTAACACTTGCTACTAATCTCATTTAACCAGGGATTTATTTCCAAAATTGCCAAATCTTCATTCTCATGATAAAATTGGTCTAAAACAGTTTAGCTTTACCTAATCTCTTGGTAAATACTAAATCTGTTCTTGTTTATGCATTAAATACAGATTTCATCCACTTGAGTGTATTTCTATTCTCATGAATATACTACTCAAACTCTACTTATGTTATTCCATTGTTTTTACTATTTTTCAATGAGTAAAAACAACTACAAACCTGCTATTGGTGATCAAACAACAACAAGTAGTCAAGCATGCATAAATAGACAAGCTAATACAAGATACAACAAGTATAAATTACATTCAATTCATATCACTTGGCCATAAGCTTCATCTACTCCCTAGATTAAGGAAATTAGCTACTCATGAATGATAAAACACTCACTGCTTTATTTATGTAAAACATCATAAATTACAAGTACAATAAGGATAGAGAAAAGCTTAGCCAAATAATGGTGAAGCCTTCCAAAAATCTGCTATGCCTTGCACTTAGATGATTACAAGATGAATTTCAAAGTGTTCCTACAATTTACTAGCTAAGGGGAGTTTTTGTTATCAGAAAATATGGCTACGTATCTCCCTGACTTCTCTAATGTCCCTCTATAAAAGCTGGTGCAAAATTGATCTAATTTCCATTCTTTGATTCCCCAAATCTGGAATTTTGTTAGGAAGTCAATAATCAACATTTTTGTCTTGAAATTAAGCCACCTAACTTGCCCTTTGGTCTTCTGAAGCATGTGCACCGAATTCTCTTGCAACTTATAGCTGGAAAGTAGTCTGAACACGAGAGAATTGACTGAGCAAATTGCAGCTTTTCGGCGACAAAACGCGTCTGCACAAAACGCGGCTCAAACTCGCGTTTTGATTCTCGCGTTTTCAACTTAACTGTACTTTAACTGCGATTTTCTCTGTGATGAAGGCCGAACTAGCTTTTGTGCAAAACACAAAAGTTGTAGCCCTTTGAGTTAGCTTTCCAATGCTTCAAGAATCACCCAATTCGGAGTTTTGTAGCCTGAGATATGGTCGAAATACTGTCACCTGGTCAACTCCTGTTTCAATTTCCGACCATACAACACAGCTTCTGTATTTCAACTTTTTGTTCATTAAAACCACAGAATTGGATTTCGGTGTCTTCATACCATTTGTAAGTCTCTTTCTTAGCTTTAAAATGGTATAAAGATCACCTCAATCTGATATGTGTAACTCCAGATATCGTCAAAATACGAAAACATATCAGAGTTACTTTCACTTGCATTTCTTCACTTCACTTCATTTCTTCTTTATCACTTAAATTTATCACCAATTATCCACTTTTCTCCTCAATTGAGATCCTTTGGTGATTTGATCATTAATCCTGCATAAAAATGAAGTTTTTACCATTAAAAGTACTAGAAATGCATTTTTACTAGAAATGCATTTCTACTAAAAATATGTATTTTTACCAAAACCTAATTATTTTAATCATAAAAGTAAATAATTAAACCCAAAATCAACTAATAATATGCACTTAAAATACGTAAAATAAATCCTTGTCAAATACCCCCTTTTTGAGAATTTATTCAAAAAATTAGAGGCTGTGTCTTTTAGATTACACAAACTTTTTTAGGAATCTACTCGAAGATCACAACATGTGCCCTTTAGTTTACATTAGTTACTTGCTTTTTCTTGTAAAGATATGATTTATATCTACCTGTATGTAGAGATGGCAATGGGTCGGGTAATAACCAACACCCATGGGTATTCGACCCAGTGGTTAATCCAAGCCGTTATTCAACCCGATGGTTAATCTAATTGTACAGCTAATTGATTATCCATTAGGATTTGGTCTTGATGAAAAGTTACAAATGAGTAACCCGTTAGGGTTTGTTAAAAGGATCCTAAAAATTCGATACCGGATCCCTATTATCTCATATAGATATGTATATATTAGTGTAAGTGGGACATTTCGAATATGTATAGGTTGCAATTTTATAATTTGATAACACATCTCGTAATTTTATAACCCAATTAGATACAACTCTAACCTAACACAAATGAAGACAAATATGATTAAAAACAGAAGAATATTGATTTGACCCTTCATTAAATGTTGGATTTTTTTCATACAAGTTTGATGGCTTTACCCAAATTTAAAACTCAATAAAAATGTGTTAATTTAACATGATGTATGCATTGATTTAGTTTTATAAAGGTTAATTTTCATTTTTGGACTATTGAGTTTAGTGGATAGAGGGTATTGGATGGGTAATCCAACCAACAAGTGAGAGGGTTGGTAATACAAATTAAAACTCAGTCTGGTAATATACTTAGATATGCAAGTAGAGTTTGGAAAGAAAGATTTTCGAGAGTACTTGACCCACTGTCATCCCTACTATATACATTCAATGACAAAATAATAAATTATTTCCATAAAAACACATGCTTGATACTGTTGAAAATCGTGAGGATTGTGCAAGGACTATGTGCACACAGGCCCTTGCAAGCAAAATTATGACTATGGCACTCCCGCTTGAGGAGACCATGGACTAGGATTGACAATTGGGACAAGTGCCCACAGGGACTAATGGGGCGGGGAGGTGGGGGGAATTTTTCCCCCCGTTAAGAAACGGGATGGGGGACCTAAGCTATTTAGATGATAAAGAAAGAAAAAACCCTTGGTATGGGTGCCGGCATCTCAATCTCCTTTCCCTGAAATTGGTAGTACATACTTTCAATTAATCTTTACTTGCTTGGAAGTAGTTCAAAACTTTCTTGAGATCCATCTCTCCACTTCTTACAGTCGGAAGTCACTCCGTCTCGGAGAGAGAGTATACCCCTGCCTCACCACCCATTAGAATATATATATATATATATGTATGTATATATATTATTTTATTTAATTAGTTGCAAACATATAATAATGATATTATTAGTTATAAGTATTATATAATGTATTTAGTATATGTAATATACTAATAATTATACATGTCTACTAATAGAAATTGTTAATTACTTATACTAAATTTATTAATGCATTTATACTAAATTCCTAATTACACTTAATGTAATAACACATTTTTCTCAAAAAATACAATAATGATTTATTTCAAAAGTTAAACCTTGACTATTTTAGTTATATCTATTTCATCATGTTAGGTTGCATTCAAATAATTTTTTATTTTATTGTTTTTATGAGTTTCAATTGTGAAATTACAATGGATAGTGATTTGGTAATGTATTGATATTTTAGAACTTAATTATTTGCTAAAATTTGACTACAATGAAATTAAATGACAAATTTTTTTTAACTTCGCGGGGGCACCCGTAGGGGAAGCAGGGGACGGGGGAGAGGTTCCTGCCCTAAACTCGCCCTGTTGTCATTCCTACCATGGACTAGCGCTAATTTGTGGTCACCAACCTAAGCCATCTTCATAATCACCCATTGACTCCATTCAGATAAGTTGTGGTATAAGCACTTTGAATTGCCTCAAACCTATTTGTTAGTTGTGGTATGACTTATGAGGTATGCCGGTAAAGTTGTCAACTAGATTTTTTGAGTTAGATTTTGTTAGGTTTTGACAAGTTCAAACTTAACCTATCCAAAAAAAAAGCTAAAGTAATAAATTTCGGGCTTTGAACTTACCTTGTGGGGCGCATACTCAGCTCACAAAAGTATTAGGATTTTCGACCTATTAGCTCACAATTATCACATAATTGTGTCTACATACTGATATAAATATCACATTATATAATGTGATATAACTATCACATTATATCTTATTACTTTGATATATATATATATATATATATATATATATATATATATATATATATTACAAGCTATACTAATATGATTATTAATTATATACTCTATTACATAAAATTATTTGGACTGAGCGTTAATTGGGGCTAAATTTAATGAAGTCAAAACTTGGCTCACATTTAAATTGAGCCTCAGATATAAGCCCAATCTCTACCTAGCCCTGATATGGAATCTACCCAGCAATGAAGTAGTTCAAGTTGTTTGGACCGAGTTTGTGATCATCAGGTTGTTGATCATCAAGTCAAGTGTCGTTTCCTTTGGTTGTTAGTTTGGCTTAGCTTTACAATTGTTAGTGGCGTTATTTTGTTAGCAAATTCCGATTAATCCGTGATTAGTTTGGGAATTAGTGAGTCATTAGTTGATGGAAATAAATGGCTTAAGGCCATGTTAACCATAGTAAGCCATATTAATGCCATGTTGGCCAAATTTTAAGAGTCCATTCTTAGTAGTTAATACTTAGTTAATTGAGTTCTAGTTTGATTAGGAGTTCAGTCGCGTAAAATGCTATAAATATGTCTTAGTTTTTAACGTTTTTCACAAGTGAATAATATTGAGAAAATTTTCAGATTCTTTATTGTGAGAAAGAGCTCTCTTGACTTGTGAAAGTCGTTCTTGAACATCTTAGAGTTGACGTAAGGTATTTCGTTGACTTATCAATCAAGTATTCATCTTGCTTGTGGCATCGTTCTACATGTGTTAATCTTTCTTGAGTGGTCCAAGATAGATTAAGACATATATCCTCAAACATTATATCTTAATCTAGATTCAGGGCCTGTAATTCACGTTCTCGGTTCGTTTTGATGTACCGAGAATCATATCAAGCCCATTAGACACATAAGGTCAGCCGAAATTTTTCAGATGTGTCTTTACAATCCTACATGCCTGTCTATTCACAGCACTGTATCATAGTTATTGGTAATTGACTCTCAAAGGACCTTAAAACCTACTAATTATAGGGAGATTCTAATTTCCTTTTTGGATTTTGTACCTTCAAGCTAAATACACCATTAGATGGTGCAATAAGTACTCTTCACCGTTAGATACTAACAAGTTTAAAAATGGTAAATTTAAACCAATATCATCCTTAAGAGATACTATTGAGAGAATAGTATGTAAAGAGACCAAAGAATTTTCACTAAATATAATATCATGATAACCAAGATGACGACGACAATGATGACCACGATGACAAGAGTAATAATGACAACAATAATAATTAATAGTAGTAACAATAATAATAATCACAACAATAATGATAATAAATTGATAAAATAAGTTTCCAAAAAGCTCAATAAATGAATTGACAAATATGGCACTGCACAAATTGCCCCAGTTCTTATAGTAGTTAAAATTTTCACCTAAAATCAGGTCATATAATCTTTTTTTCAAAATGTTTTATAAAAGATTTAAGAAACGAGGACAAGAATATAGAAATTTAAATCCATGATCTCTAGTTTATCAGTCCTAACCGTTAAACCATAATATATATACACTAGTTTCTATGTCCCAAATCGAGTTAGGTATCTGTCCTCTTAATCACTTTTAGACTACTTACGTAATACTACTATTTCCTAGTTATTATTTTCCATCATTTTGTTGCCAAATTTCCTATTTCACCATAATAAAGAAATCTATTTTCCTCTTTCTTTTTCTTTTTTCCCATCTTCAGCTGTACATTACTATGATGCACGTGAATATGACTTCCATGCCTGTAAAACATAATGCAGATCCAACTTGACCATCAATATCACACCTTTTTGCAGACACACGGTTTTTCATGGCATTCTACAACAAAAACAATGGTTTCAGACTTTCATGGCTGTGGAACCAGAAATAAGACCAAAACCCAGAGAAGATTTAACAACTAGAGATGGGCAGGGGCCGCGCGAACGCAGGCCCCCACTTCCACAAATTATGACGCTGGCTCTCCCACTTGGGGAGACCATAGGCAGGCACCCCTCCCAAGTGCAATGGAGGTCACCAACCTAAGCCATGAGCCTTCTTGATCGCCCATCGACCCCGTCCAGGTAAGTATGTTTTACGTCGTCAAACCATAGCATTTTATAAGAGTCCTCCAGCCGCCTTGCCTCTTTGTTTCTTCGATGTGGGAACCTGGGAACGAGCATGTTTGATTATAGCTCTGTTGTCTTTGCCTACTGGGATTCAGTTTTATGGTGTGTTTCCCATTCAAATTGCTGAGATCTTCTTCTATGGTAAAAAGACTCCAACCTGCAATAAAATAAGCAAATGAATAAATAAATAATATTGCAATTTGATATGGTGGATTTTTTTTATCTTTTTTAGTTTTGTAGCCATATTTTAATAACTAAATATGGTATTGCTATTTTTTGTCGCCAGAAGTTCTTTTTGTAGTTGCCCTGATAATGCGATTATTTTTGCTATCTGAGTTGGATGAATTTGCTTGGACATTGTAGAAATTAAATTTTTGGAGTTGTAATAGGTTCGTAGAATTGAGAGGAAACAATCAACCAAAGTTATCTTTGGAGAGAGATTAAACAATTCGTAATAATGTAAACATATAAAATAATATAAAATCGAAGACCCTATTAGACTCTCTAAGAAAAATATTCCAAGAAGTGTTGTATATGTAGCCTACTAGACTCAGATTTTGTCTGATAACTTAATTAATTCAAATCTTAACATGTTTAGACGTATTTGATAATAAAAATAGAACAAATCTTAATTAATTAAGTGGATCTGAGCTATGTAAGTAAAACTTACTCCAAAAATTAAGTGATAAACTATTCATTTATCATTTAATGCAAAATGTGCTCAAATATTAGAATTTTAGTATTTACAATTCAATAAATTAATAGATTCAGATTTCAAGTATTAGAGTTCAAATTTCATATTTCAATTTTATCAAACACACCTTAGTAAATAAATTAAACTACGCATTAAATAGTAATCAATATACCAATTCCTAAAATAAGAAAACTACTAAAAACAGTTGATCTCAACAAAACTATTACAAATTAAATAGATACTTCTTGACTTGGTTTCCTTGTTCTCAAAATCAAGAGCAATAATGATATTTTGAAAAAGTAATTTGCAACAAATTCAGCAATGTGTACTTTGCGGATTTAGGGCAAGTTTTTCTTAAGTTTTGGTCCACAACAAAATTTTCTACTAGAATGAAAAATTTAAAGAAAAATCAAGAAGAAAAAGAGTCTCTGGGAACTTCATTGGTTAAACAATTATAATAGGGATTTGCCTTCCTTGGAACATGATCAACTTTATGTTATTCTCCAACCTTTAATCCACAAGTAACTCTGTGCAATTAAATTTGGAGTTAATTCTCTCAAAGTTGATGGACTGAAATACCAGCCACATGCAAGGACTACTAGTCTCCAAGAATCAACCGCCCTTTAACACCAGGTAAAGTTAAACAAATAGAGATGCAAAGATGAAAGGCACTTGTATTTTGAGGGAGTTTTGTAGTAATCCGGTGCCTTTTGTTTTAATGAAATCTCAATATCTTTCGGAGAAAAAAAAAAGATGAAAGACACTGTTCCACCAAAAATAAAATGGAAAGAAAAGATAAAATCAACCACTTTGGAAAAATCCAATAACTTAAGTGTCGTTTTACAAAAGACTATATTGTTCTGTACAAAATAGGGACCAAAGGAATGGCTAATTTTCAATTACTGACGTAATTGATGGTCCAAATTGGAATAGAAAATTAAGAATTAAAACATGAAAATGTGTTACTAGGCATCACAACTAGAGCTGTTAACATATCAAAACATGCAAGGACTACTAGAACTTCCAAGAATAAACCGCTTTTTAGCACTAGGAAAACTTAAACAAATAGAGATGCAAAGATAAAAGATGCTTTTCCACCAAAAATAAAATGGAAAAGAAAGAAAATCAACCACTTTTTTTTATCATTTTACAAACATTATGTTGTTCTGTACTAAATAGGGACCAAAGGAATGGATACTTTCCAATTATTGACGTAATTGGTGGTCTAAATTGGACTATCAAATTAAGAATTAAAACATGGAAGTGTCTTGTTATGCATCACAATTAGGGCTGTTAACAAATCAAAACAAAGATTGATTATAATAAATAGATTGAAAAGTTTGATTTTGTAATAGAATAAATATGCAAAAGCTCACCATATTTGGGTCCGGCTCAAACTTGAGTTCAAACATAGGCGTGTATGTTAAAGGATATGAGGTCAAAACAAAATTTTAGGTCGTAAAATTTTCAAAGAAGCTCAAACAAGCTTTGAACAAAACATGAAATACTCGGCCATTCTCTACCTACACAAACTGGGACAAAGTTGAACTTTTATAAGTTATCCTAATGTCAGACTGACTTTTACTCGTGTTGAATTACAAAGACGTGGATGGATCAACACATTATCTGCCAATTTCCTTTGTTATGAGACATGGATCAACCCTATTTGGCAATTTCTTTTAACCAAAAATATATCTCCGCCTCTCAGAAACAATTCAAAAGAGCATAAATTGATCTTATACACAAATATTTTCCATCAGACACATATGCTAGATGTGCTGCTGATATACTAAAGATTTGTTTCATGGAGGATTGGACAGGGGCCGCTTGAACACAGGCCTCCGCTGCAACAAATTACGACGTTGCCTCTCCTACTTGGGGAGGCTATAGGGAGGCACCCCTCCAAAGTGCAATGGATGTCACCCACCTAAGCCATGAGCCTTCTTGATCGCCCATCAACCCCGTGCAGGTAAGTATGTTTCTAGTTGCCCGAAGCTGAGTATCTATATGCCTTTGTGTGTCCCTCTTTCTCTCAACGCTTCTGATGCAGGAAAAAAGAAGCCAGTAAGTAACCCGTCAATAGTCATCACCATTTCTGTCCATTTGTTATACGTTTAGAATAGAAAGCAGAATCCGAATAGGAAGGAAGTATAACCAAAAATGTTAGAGATAGAAAAAGGAATATACTAAACTTCAAACTCCTGTATAAGTGAAATTTTAGCTTCTTTCTTTTTTTTTAAGTTCTTGAATATCCAAGAAACTTTGAAAAACGATATTAACTAATTGTGTGGAATGGGAAAAACTTCTGTTGAATTGTCAATTTAGTTCAGACTCTTGACAACTTATTTTCTTCTTTTCTAATTTGGGGCTTTTGTTTAGGTCATTATCTTGTGCTTTTTGTGTCGTTTGCCTCTCATTTAAAAATTTCTTACGTGTGCTGGAGAGGATGATTGATCTTTCCTTATTTATTGGGTATTATCCATATTAAATGCATTTTTTATTAAAAACAAGAAAAAGGGTACACAGCACACTAAAAAAATTTTAAAAAAAAGGGCAAATTCGAGCATTGTCCTTTTTTCCTTTCTTCTTTTTGATATGATCACAAGCAATAACATTGGAGGGATCTATACTTATGGATTACAAACATACAACATTACAACTACTAACCACAAATAATGGAATGAAGACTAAACCAACGACTTCTATCATTTTACTGTTTTAAGTTGTTTTCTGCGGAATAGATAGGGACTTAATGGATTTCTCCTTTCCAATAATTCGCATAATTATGTAAATTTGACTAGCAAATAATGAATTGAATATTCAGGGCTTTGATATAATTTTGGACAAAGCTCAAACGAAACAGTTAGCCCGACTCAACTCCGCTTATTACAAGCTCTAATTGCAACCAGTATGTGCTGCGATTCAGTAAGTGCTGTATAAAATTGCTTTGTGTATGTACAAAGCCCTAATGGCAATGAATGTGTACAAAACTTGCTTGTGTGCGTACAAAGCTTCAAATCAATTACCAGATAACCGTTGCAACTAGACGCTCACAGATAGTGAAAAGTTTGAAAAAAAAAACGTATTTGGCGAATAAGTTGTTTAAAAAACGAACTTAGTGTAAGTGTGTATTTTATGGAAATATTGCTTCACTGAATGCACTTTTTACACTTCAGGAAGAGTACTGAAAAATACCACCCGTTGAGAATATTTTTTAAAAAGTCCCACTTTTTGGGAATTTATTCAAAAAATTAGAGGCTGTGTCTTTTAGATTACACAAACTTTTTTAGGAATTTACTCGAAGATCACAACATGTGTCCTTTAGTTTACATTAGTTACCTACTTTTTCTTGTAAAGATATGATTTATATCTACCTGTATGTAGAGATGGCAATGGGTCGGGTAAAATCCAACACCCATGGGTATTCGATCCAGTGGTTAATCCAAGCTGTCATTCAACCCGATGGTTAATCTAATTGTACAACTAATTGATTATCCATTAGGATTTGGTCTTGATGAGAAGTTACTAACGAGTAACCCGATAGGTTTGTTCAAAGGATCCTAAAAATTCGATACTGTATCCCTATTACCTCATATATATATATGTATATATAAGTGTAAGTGAGATATTTCGAATATGTATAGGTTGCAATTTTATAATTTGATAACACACCTCGTAATTTTATAACCCAATTAGATACAACTCTAACCTAACACAAATGAAGACAAATATGATTAAAAAAGAAGAATATTGATTTGCCTTCATTAAATGTTGGATTTTTTTCATACAAGTTTGATGGCTTTACCCAAATTTAAAACTCAATATAATGTGTTAATTTAACATGATTTATGCATTGATTTTAGTTTTATAAAGGTTAATTTTCATTTTTTGAGCTATTGAGTTTAGTGGATAGAGGGTATTGGATGGGTAATCCAACCAACAAGTGAGAGGGTTTGGTAATAGGAATTAAAACTCGGTTTGGTAATATACTTAGATATGCAAGTAGAGTTTGGAAAGAAAGATTTTCGAGAGTACTTGATCCACTGTCATCCCTACTATATACCTTCAACGACAAAATAATAAATTATTCCCATAAAAACACATGCTTGATATTGTTGAAAATCGTGAGGATTGTGCAATGGCTATGTGCATACAGGCCCTTGCGAGCAAAATTATGACTATGGCACTCCCGCTTGAGGAGACCATGGACTAGGAATGACAATTGGGACAAGTGCCGGAGGGGGCTAATGGGGCGGGGGGGGGGGGGGAAACGGGGGCAGGGGACCTAAGCTATTTAGGGGAAAAAGAAAGAAAAAACCCTTGGTATGGGTGCCGATATCTCAATCTCCTTTCCCTGACATTAGTAGTAGGTACTTTCAATTAATCTTTACTTGCTTGGAAGTAGTTCAAAGCTTTCTTGAGATCCATCTCTCCGCTTCTTACAGCCGGAAGTCACTCCGTCTCGGAGGGAGAGTATACCCCTGCCTCACCACCCGTTAGAATACATATATATATATATATATATATATATATATATATATTATTTTATTTAATTAGTTGCAAACTTATAATAATGATATTATTAGCTATAAGTATTATATACTGTATTTTAGTATATGTAATATAATTGATATTATCAATTATACTAATAATTATACATGTCTACTAATAGAAATTATTAATTACTTATACTAAATTTATTAATACATTATACTAAATTCCTAATTACACTTAATGTAATAACACATTTTTTCTCAAAAAAAATATAACAATAATTTAGTGATTGTATTTATTTCAAAAGTGAAACCATGACTATTTTAGTTATATCTATTTCATCATGTTAGATTGTATTCAAATAATTTTTATTTGATTGTTTTTATGAGTTTCAATTGTGAAATTACAATGGATAATGATTTGGTAATGCATTGATATTTTAGTACTTAATTATTTGCTAAAATTTGACTACAATGAAATTAAATGACAAATTTTTATTAACTCCGCGGGGGCACCCGCAAGGAAAGTGAGGTGGGGCGGGGCGGGCGGAGCGGGGAGCGGGGAACGGGGGTGGGGTTCCCCGCCCTAAACCCACCCCGTTGCCATACCTACCATGGACTAGCGCTAATTTGTGGTCACCAACCTAAGCCATCTTCAGAATCGCCCATTGACTCCATTCAGATAAGTATATTTTGCGCAGACATAGCTTTTTATAAGCACTCTGAATTGCCTTAAACCTATTTGTTAGTTGTGGTATGACTTATGAGGTATGCCGGTAAAGTTGTCAACTAGGATTTTTGAGTTAGCTTTTGTTAGGTTTTGACAAGTTCAAACTTAATTTATCCACAAAAAAAAAAGCTAAAGTAATAAATTTTGGGCTTTGGACTTACCTTGTGAGGCGCATACTCAGCTCACAAAAGCATTAGGATTTTCGACTTATTAGCTCACAATTATCACATAATTGTGTCTACATACCGATATAAATATCACATTATATAATGTGATATAATTATCACATTATATAATGTCACATTATGTCTTATTACTTTTATATATATATATATATATTACAAACTATACTAATATGATTATTAATTATATACTCTATTACATAAAATTATTTTGACTGAGCGTTAATTGGGGCTAAATTTAATGAAGTCAAAACTTGGCTCCCATTTAACTTGAGCCTCATATATAAGCCCAATCTCTTCCTAGCCCTGATATGGAATCTACCCAGCAATGAAGTAGTTCAAGTTGTTTGGACCGAGTTTGTGATCATCAGGTTGTTGATCATCAAGTGTCGTTTCCTTTAGTTGTTAGTTTGGCTTAGCTTTACAATTGTTAGTATCGTTATTTTGTTAGCAAATTTCCGATTAATCCGTGATTAGTTTGGGAATTAGTGAGTCATTAGTTGATGGAAATAAATGGCTTAAGACCATGTTAACCATAGTAAGCCATATTAATGCCATGTTGGCCAAATTTTAAGAGTCCATTCTTAGTAGTTAATATTTAATTAATTGAGTTCTAGTTTGATTAGGAGTTGGGTCGTGTAAAATGCTATAAATATGCTTTAGTTTTTAACGTTTTTCACAAGTGAATAATATCGAGAAAATTTTCAGATTCTTTCTTGTGAGAAAGAGCTCTCTTGGCTTGTGAAAGTCGTTCTTGAACATCTTAGTGTTGAACTAAGATGTTTCGTCGATTTATTAATCAAGTATTCACCTTAATTGTGACATCGTTCTACATGTGTTAATCTTTCTTGAGTGGTCCAAAATAGATTAAGACATCTATCCCCAAACATTATACCTTAATCTAGATTCAGGCCTGTGATTCACGTTCTCGGTTCGTTTTGATGCACCGAGAATCGTATCAAGCTCATTAGACACGTAAGGTCAGCCGAAATTTTTCAGATTGATCTTTACAAACCTACATGCCTGTCTATTCACAGCACTATATCACAGTTATTGGTAATTGACTCTCAAAGGACCTTAAAACCTACTAATTATAGGGAGATTCTAATTTCCTTTGTGGATTTGGTACCTTCAAGCTAAATCCACCATTAGATGGTGCAATAAGTACTCTTCACCGTTAGATACTAACAAGTTTAAAAATGGTAAATTTAAACCAATATCATCATTGAGGGATACTATTGAGAGAATTGTATGTAAAGAGACCAAAGAATTTTCACTAAATATAACATCATGATGACGACGATGACAATAGTAATAATGACAATAATAGTAATTAATAATAGTAACAATAATAATAATCACAACAATAATGATAATAAATTGATAAAATAAGTTTCCAAAAAGCTCAATAAATGAATTGACAAATATGGCACTGCACAAATTGCCTCAGTTCTTATAGTAGTTAAAATTTTCGCCTAAAATCAGGTCATATAATCTTTTTTTTTTAATTTTTGAGAAGAGATTTAAGAAACGAGGACAGGAATATAGAAATTTAAATCCAGGATCTCTAGTTTATCTGTCCTAACCGTTAAACTATAATATATATACACTAGTTTCTATGTCCCAAATCGAGTTAGGTATCTGTCCTCTTAATCACTTTTAGACTACTTACGTAATACTATTTCCTAGTTATTATTTTCCATCATTTTGTTGCCAAATTTCCTATTTCACCATAATAAAGAAATCTATTTTCCTCTTTCTTTTTCTTTTTTCCCATCTTCAGCTGTACATTACTATGATGCACGTGAATATGACTTCCATGCCTGTAAAACATAATGCAGATCCAACTTGACCATCAATATCACACCTTTTGCAGACACACGGTCTTTCATGGCATTCTACAACAAAAACAATGGTTTCAGACTTTCATGGCTGTGGAACCAGAAATAAGACCAAAACCCAGAGAAGATTTAACAACTAGAGATGGGCAGGGGCCGCGCGAACGCAGGCCCCCACTTCCACAAATTATGACGCTGGCTCTCCCACTTGGGGAGACCATAGGCAGGCACCCCTCCCAAGTGCAATGGAGGTCACCAACCTAAGCCATGAGCCTTCTTGATCGCCCATCGACCCCGTCCAGGTAAGTATGTTTTACGTCGTCAAACCATAGCATTTTATAAGAGTCCTCCAGCCGCCTTGCCTCTTTGTTTCTTCGATGTGGGAACCTGGGAACGAGCATGTTTGATTATAGCTCTGTTGTCTTTGCCTACTAGGATTCAGTTTTATGGTGTGTTTCCCATTCAAATTGCCAGATCTTCTTCTATGGTAAAAAGACTCCAACCTTTGATATGGTGGATTTTTTTTTTATCTTTCTTAGTTTTGTAGCCATTTTTTAATAAGTAAATATGGTATTTCTATTTTTTGTCGCCAGAAGTTCTTTTTGTAGTTGCCCTGATAATGCGATTATTATTGCTAGCTGAGTTGGATGAATTTGCTTGGACATTGTAGAAATTAAATTTTTTGTGTTGTAATAGGTTCGTAGAATTGAGAGGAAACAATCAACCAAAGTTATCTTTGGAAAGAGATTAAACAATTCGTAATAATGTAAACATCTAAAACAATATAAAATTGAAGACCCCATTAGACTCTCTAAGAAAAATA
Source organism: Coffea humblotiana (assembly GCA_023065735.1). Classification (NCBI taxonomy): domain Eukaryota; kingdom Viridiplantae; phylum Streptophyta; class Magnoliopsida; order Gentianales; family Rubiaceae; genus Coffea; species Coffea humblotiana. Next base: position 4,430,962 of record CM041208.1, on the reverse strand, counting down.
TTCCAAGAAGTGTTGTATATGTAGCCTACTTGACTCGGATTTTGTTTGATAACTTAATTAATTCAGATCTTAACATGTTTAGACGTATTTGATAATAAAAAATAGAACAAATCTTAATTAATTAAGTGGATCTGAGCTATGTAAGTAAAACTTACTCCAAAAATTAAGTGATAAACTATTCATTTATCATTTAATGTAAAATGTGCTCAAACGTTAGAATTTTAGTAGTTACAATTCAATAAATTAATAGATTTAGATTTCAAGTATTAGAGTTCAAATTTCAGATTTCAATTTTATCAAACGCACCTTAGTAAATAAATTAAACTACGCATTAAATAGTAATCAATATACCAATTCCTAAAATAAGAAAACTACTAAAAACAGTTGATCTCAACAAAACTATTACAAATTAAATAGATACTTCTTGCCCCTTGGGGTTGGCTCGGATGGTTTCGGGGTAGCCTAGTTAGGTTCCAAAATCGTATGTTCGAGTCACCTCTCTACTGCTTGTGTATCCTTGGGGGGCGGGATGCATAGATGCAGGGAGATTAGTCTGGCAAAGTTAGGATACTCCCTGTGTTGAAAAAAAAAAAAGATACTTCTTGACTTGGTTTCCTTGTTCTCAAAAATCAAGAGCTATAATGATATTTTGAAAAAGTAATTTGCAACAAATTCAGCAATGTGTACTTTGCGGATTTAGGACAAGTTTTTCTTAAGCTTTGGTCCACAACAAAATTTTCTACTAAAATGAAAAAATTAAAGAAAAATCAAGAAGAAAAAGAGTCTCTCGAAACTTTCATTGATTAATAGGGTGTTTGCCTTCATAGGAATATGATCAACTTTATGTTATTCTCCAACCTTTAATCCACACGTAACTTTGTGCAATTAAATTTGAAGTTAATTCTCTCGAAGTTGATGGACTGAAATACCAGCCACAAGCAAGGACTACTAGTCCCCAAGGATCAACCGCTTTTTAACACCAGGTAAAGTTAAACAAATAGAGATGCAAAGATGAAAGGCACTTGTATTTTGAGGGAGTTTTGTAGTAATCCGGTGCCTTTTGTTTTAATGAAATCTCAATATCTTTCGGGGGGAAAAAAAGATGAAAGACACTGTTCCACCAAAAATAAAATGAAAGGAAAGAAAAAATCAACCACTTTAGAAAAATCCAATAACTTAAGTGTCGTTTTACAAAGACTATATTGTTCTGTACAGAATAGGAATCAAAGGAATGGCTAATTTCCAATTACTGACATCATTGATGGTCTAAATTGGTGTAGCAAATTAAGAATTAAAGCATGAAAATGTGTTACTACGCATTATCCAAACAAAGCTTGACTACAATAAATTGGTTGAAAAGCAAAGTTTTATTTTGTAACCGAGTAAATATGCTAATTTGAGCTCCACATATTTGAGCCAAGTTCAAACTTAGAGCTTGAGCTTTATGCATTTGTTACAGGAAATGGGATTCAACTTTTGCAAATGTGCTATGAATCTAATGACGATGATATATATGCTAAATGTAACATGGTATATATGCTAAATGTAACATGAATCTAACTGCGATGGTATATATATTAAATGTGCGACGGTGATATTGCATATGTTATCGGTGTATTCAAAAATTTTAGGTCGTAAAATTCAAAACATGAAATATCGTTGTCTACCTACACAAACTCGGACAAAACTGAACTTCTATGGATTTATCCTAATATTAGACTGAGTTTTCTGATTGATGTCTGAGTATAAACGCTTGACGCGTTGAGTTAAAGAGACGTAGGATCAATAAATTATCTGGCAATTTCCTTTTAACAAAAAATATATCTTAGACTCTCAGAAACTGTTCAACAGAGAATAAATTGTTCATAAAGATTTGTATCATGAGGATCGGGCAGGGGCCGCGCGAACGCAGGCTTCCACTGCAATAAATTATGATGTTGGCAGGCGCCCCTCCAAGGCGCAATGGAGGCCACCTACCTAAGCCATGAGCCTTCTTGATCGCCCATCGACCCCATCCAGGTAAGCAAGTATAAAGTTATTCTTTTGGCTCTGATTTGTATAAATTTCTTCAATGGCCTGCACAGGATGGTTTATTTTTCTTAATTTATTGGCTATTGTCCATATTACTTCCTTTCTTATCCCCAAAAAAACAATGTACAGAAGAAATAAAAATTTGAAGATTTTTGTCTTGGAAGGCCTAGGAAGACCTCACATAGCACATGAAACAAAAAAATGAATAGGCAAATTGGAGCATTGATACATTTTCTTTATCCGAGAGTTTACAAATTAACATATGGGAAGACTACGACTTACTGTATAATGCAGAAAAATTTCCTGATCAAGTTATCTAATCTTTAGCTCTTTCCGCTTCCATTCCCTAAACAATTGAATCGTAGTAGTTTCATCTTCAAGTCCTAGACCACAGCTAATTCACAGAAATATATGCAGTCAAACCACAAAGGCATTAGGGAAGAAAAGAAGAAAGAAAATTTGTGCCCAAAAGAATCTGATACACCGAAAATTGCATCATGTACAGGCTATAATACACATCCAAAGTTGTCTGTAAGAGTTCATTGCCTCCGGAAATGTACTACCTATACACAAATTTCCTCCAAACAATCTTCAATGACACCGTACGTGCCGAACTTCTCAAAGGGCAGCTGAGAATGGATCTGATTGTATCTTATTTTTAGTCCTCTACCCTTTTCTCCCCCAACTCGGACAAAAAGAAACAAGACAAGGTGAAGTAAGGATAGCATTCTTCTCTAAAAGGTCTAAAACAGCGCATCATGCTGCATTTCCTAACTCAACAAACAACAATGCAAATGATGCATCTGCAAAAAGTTTCATCTGCAACATGTTCTCTAACTGTACAAAGCAGAACAGCTCATCTTAAGCAGTAGTTCTTGCCTGCAGTGAGTCTAATTCTTTAAATCACTAGGTGCAAATCTTAGAATACAGTTCTTTTGCTGTCCATGTTACTTCTGCGAGGCTTTCAAGAGAAGCAGCAATGTCCTCAGCCATTGTCATCAATAAAAGCCTACACTCTGGAACCCGAAAACACGAACCATATTAATAAGAGATATTACGAGGTTCAGATGCATGCATACTTGGTACTTGTAGCATTCGATTTTCAACTAGAGATTAAATCCAAGAACTTCTAACTCCAAGAAATGAGATTAAATAGTAATGCTTATTGCAAAGATTATCAGAATATTAAAAAAAATAATAGTAAAAAGCAAGCAGGGCTTCTGTGCTATCTATTGAAGGTGTTGTCTCTCAAACATTTTCTGCTATGAATGTCATCAAAGATTACTAGGAAAAGGAAAGTAACTTGGAGAAGTATATAAAACACTCTTGTGGAAAACTAAACTCGTGAATCTATCAGGGAAGTTACTTGTTACATGTGCTTCATGTGTCACGTCTGTATCAAGCAAGCTTCCGTGTACCTTATTCAACTTTTTGGATTTTAATATAAAGAAATAAAGATTAGCAAGTAAGAAATCCAATAAATCCATGAAGGATCCAAGGCTATATTAATCAAAACAGACAAATCTTTCTCAAAACTATTTTTGTGCAGCTATATTACTGATAAGAACTTTCGGTACAAGAAAACTGACCTGGAAACTTGCTGAAATTAAGCAGAGACATAGAAGCAAGAATCTTGTGCTCAACCAGCTCATTCTCCAGGCAACCTTTAAGCCCAGTGATGAGAGCTGAAAAGGCAGATAGCTGAAACTCAGCTTCAGATAATGAAACAAGAGCTGAGCTCAACCATGCCACTGTGGTCAGGCACACTCTCACCAGATCAGGGTTTTCAGAAACTAAACACCTGGCTGTAGCTGCCAAAAAGGATTTGTGCCCATCTCCAAGAAGTGAAGCTGACAAATTCATCAACCATTGCTCCCGGGATTTTTCTTCATCAGCATCCTCCATCTGCTGATTTACTTTCAAGGAGTGTTACTTTGCTATACAACGAAATTTGCTAACAATGATTCTAGCAAACAATAGTGGTCAACTTCCCCATTCATCATTCTATTCTGCTTAACAGTGATGGCAGTAGGAGGCGAGATATCAAGATGGATGATAAAGAGAAGGAAAGCATCAAAGGTCAAAATCATCATCACAATCAATCAAAAAGGTGTAGCACTTTGAAATAAGTAAAATTTGTTGAAACTGTGGTTAACTTAAAAATCATATAAGAAGACACAAAACTAAGCAGATTAATTATAAAGAGATACTTGATGTTCTCCACAATTTGTTCCAAAAATGCCAAATTTTTTTACTTTTTAAGGCTCCTCAAAAAGAAATAAGCAAACGAGTGTATTATCACATGTTGCAAGCTTAAATGTGGAAACTTCACTCCAAAGAGACTATACTCAATGGATATACAGAACACCAATGTAAACAAGAAGCTTATCTTTGCTATTTCTAAGCTTCTGTTAGGATATAAGACGGTGGAGGAAGAAAATGAGGGATAAATATACAGTGATAGACCAACATACCATCATAATACTTTCATCAACAAATATATTGTTTTCATTTTCAGGAGAATCATATACTGGTCCATCGAGAAATCCAGCCTGCTTAAGCATCCAATCCTCTGTCATGATCTTCCCAGCAAACGAAAAGTGTCCTCCCAAGATAAGGAGTGCTCTGCAACACTTCATTCGAACCTTTTCATCAGTCAAGCTGCTTTCAAGGGCCACTGTAATGGCATCCACAGCCTCCTCTCTGTATGCACTATATTCTTGAGGTTCTACCTGCAGGTAGATATGAACCTTCACTTTAATCTGAAAAGCACTGCAAATACTTGTTTATGCCTTCAGACAATTACAATAAAACATAAGAAGAGTCTTCTCTCCCATTCGGGTTCCATACAGTGAAAGGAGCTATGTAAGTGCAATTATTAATTACGACCTATGAATATTTTAGAAAATCAAAATGTAAGTAATGCTTGATAACTGTATTAAGTCCCTCAATGTTGACCAAAACTAAAGACCATTGAAGCTTATCTTTCCTTGATACATCAAGTACATGGTAAATAGCTAAAGGGAATGCAACAAACTCATTTCCTTTCAAAATAAAATAGATGGTCGAATGCAATCCTAGAGAAAGACAAGCAGAAAAGACATCTTATACTTCCATGTTCAATCTTTATTATTTTTATCAATACATATAATTTTCATGCAATTCAGGGTGCACGTGAAAATTTCCATCCTGATTTAGAGAACTAAAACTGAGGATTTTAAGCCTCTGACCAAAAAGACCAGTTATTGAATAACCTCCTCACTTACTAAAGCATCCATGACTTTTTGTAGCATATTTGTCACAATGTACAGCAAATTAGTTTCAGATGACTGAATTAATTGAGTTTTCTGTTGTCTGCTAAATCCATGAAGAAAGAATTATTTAAGAGCCTATGCAGATCACAAGATGCCCTTTCTATTCATCCTTATCTTGAAGTCCCCTTTGGCAGCCAATTTAGGACAAGAGTTGTATATATTTCTGTATTTGATCAATGCAGACTTTGAGTACTACCATTTAATTTCAGTCACTCGTTCCTACAATTTCCTATCATCTGACAGCTTAACTTTTGTGCGGGTGGATGAGTTATCAGACTGTTTTAGATCTTACACTGAGTAAGTCCAGATTTATATTGGTATTATATTTACCATCTTATCAACAGAACTTTAACTCCCAACATGTTAGTAATGACTCATAGAATATCACTTGAACACATGCAGTAAAGTTGTAGATGCAGGAAAATGTAGCTGTGATACTTCATAGATCATTAAATGCTTTAATAACTGCATGCTCAATGTACAATGAGAAATTGGATCTGATAGAACCTCCTAATGCAAATTTATTACACGGACTGACCATAAGATCCAAGTGTAAGAGCAGCACTGCAACAAGAGGTCTTTCTTCAAATAGACAACTTTGAAGATACACTAGCAAAACATGCAAAGTGTCCTTTGTCTCTTCCTTCTGTAAGCCCTCTAAGAAACACTTTGCATCTTTCCTCCTGAAATTTATTGTTCAAAAACAATCATTACAAACATCATGGAGTGCTGCAACAAAACCAGCAAATAAGCTCATGTGGCAATAATTTTGACTCGAACAAGATTTGTTAAACTTTGCCTTGCCAGTCTCTAGGTCAGAGGTATAGGGCATGTGAAAAAGATAATCATCTAAATATAATTTTCAGTTCTCTTTCCATCTTGACATATCAACTTCAAATATTCATGATTGTAAAAGTTAGAAAGGAAAGTTTCATGTACAAGAATGAGACCAAACAAAGAAGGAATCATTTCAGCATGCATTGTAAAGCCTGGTATGAGAAGACACTGACATGAGTGATGTGATTATTTACCCAAATTAGTTGCAGCCAGCCTCAGTGTGAAGTTAAGCATAGATTGAGCAAATCTTAACATTAAATCCAAGTTCCAGAAAAAACATTTAGGTCATAGCAAAGCATCAAGCCAACGCCCCAGGGGACCTGATCTTTTCAACCATTACAGAGCAAATGAAACATACAAAATTATGATGTCAACAGGCTAGGAAACTAAAGCATACTTCCCTTGCCCTGTAAAAGACATACGATTATGTCCTTGCAGGGAAAAAAAAGAAAGTTGATTATAACAGTCCCCTTTTTTGCCTCTACTGCACGGACAAAAGATGAATTGAAAGAGTTGGTATACTTTGTTCCTATCATTTTCAATCTAGGAATGGAAATGACGTTTTGTATAGTTTATCCTTGTCTTTGGTTAACGTACTGTTATGGAAACTTTTTAATGTATGTCTCCACAGTCCTCAAATAGACAAACAAAAATTCAAAAAGAAAAACCACAAGTTTCATCTGCTGGAGTTGACAAAATTATAATGCCAAGTTGTATCTTTCCGGTCAAATCAACTGAATTGTTTACCATCTCTGAAGAATTTTCAAGTGCTCTAAGTCCTTGTAAAATTCAGGCTTTATGTTCAGTACAACCATTTCTGATGTGCCTTGTTACTTAGAATAACCAGAAAACAATGTATAAATATCCAAGGAGATACACAAACGGAACAACAGACAGACACTCTCTTGGTTGTTGGAATGTAAAGAACAGCAGTTTTGTATCCATATATACGACCTAATTTAGCAATAATTGCATAAAACTTGTTAAAGCATTGTGCTTTATTTCTAAGTGAAATGCCTTCTTGACTGATTATGTATGACACCCAAAATTCTATCCTATCTCAACTAGAGTTATTTATGCCATAATTCTATCTTATGGACCAGATTTACCAAAATCACACAAAATGTCAAGACTGCTTCAACTATCACATACCTGTTCAGGCAAATTAATTGAGTTAGCAATGATACGGCATTTCTTTTTGACTTCAGCTGGCTGGAGTGAAGTAGCTCAAGCAAAGATAATTTGTCAATGTTTCTAGCTACATGATTTCTGTAATCAGGGTCTGCTAGAATGCAAATTAACAGCAATGCTGAGACACGTGTCCTCTCCTCGAGGTCACCACACTGAAACCTTCGGATGAGGAACTGTAAGCCTCCAAGAGATATAAGTTGTTTTGTACTTCTTGTTCTGTCCTCTTGGCTGGAAGCAGCAACAAGCTGCTCCAGTATGCATACTGCAATTTCATCTTTTGACTCCACAATTTCACCTATTTGAGAGGCCAAATCGAGCAGATTCCTGATATGCTCTTTCTTCCAATTAACAATAACACGCTTTAAAATGAAGTTTGTCAGAGGTACAGCTCGATATTCCAATATTTTCCCAGTTACTGGACAAGTTGTATTGCCTTTTCCAAACCAATCTATAATGGCTGACCTCTCAAACGTTTGTCCAGTCTCTAGGGTTACAGGTTCTTCAAATAACATCTCTGTCAAAGGGCAAATAAATTCCTGGGGAATGCTTAAGAAAGAAGCCCCTCCAATGAAATATCCACAGTTTTCCTCTAATCCTGCACTATAGCATGTAACTTATTAGAGCTGCATTCAAATTTCAAATAGAAAACCACTTTAAAGGTCTTTCATACCCCACCTTCAACAGCAGACCCTGAATTAGTCAGCTGCACTAAGAGATGAGATTATTAGAAACAAATTTAGTACATTGACACTCAAACGAAAAGGCACTTTAGCATACAGCAAATTACCAAGAAATCAGAATGCAGAACATCTTTGTTGTATGTCAAAAAAGTACCAGCACCAGCAGCATTAATAGGATTCTCAGGCTGTTGCAGTTCAAAAACTGCTTTCGCTACTGTACTGACTATCAGTTGATTGTAATTATGAGCTGGTGGTGTAGTACATATATGCACACTCTTTGAAGTTTTTAGGTTGATGTCGTGGCTGCCAACTTTCTCATTAGGATGTCTTTCTGAAGAATTATCCCTACCCCATCTATGAGCTCCCACGACTCTTAATGCACCATTCTGCAAGCGTGTAGAGAATCCTTCAGTACAAGTTATCCGGAATAGAAGAAAAATGCAGTTGAACATGAAACACATTGCCAGAAAGCAAAGCCTTAACGCCACTGGCAACATCCAATGACCAACTAAAGTAATTTGGATCATCTTATCAGGTGGCCTATCAATCTCCATCTTCAGACAGCTGAAGGTTGAAGAACTACTAATTTTATGCAGTTTAATACACAACCGGTAAAACAAACAACTGTAAAAATGACGACACTTAGCTAATACTAATTAGTACCACCACTGAACTATCTACAAATTCAAAAGATTTACAAAACTTAATCTCTTTTCCAATGCACCAAGAAACATTGGTAAAATAAATGTACATAGCCAACCTGGTTTGTTCTTTCTTTTCTCTTCTTCTTATACTTTATGAGGGAAACAATGTGATTTGAAAAGTTGATTTCAGGTCAGAAATGTAGGTCAAAATCCTAATAGAACTAATAATGAAATAGAGCACTCCCAAAGCCTCTAAAATCTTACAACGAATTAGGTCTGATTGGAGCATTTTACTAATGAACAACAGCTCCTCAAAGCTTGCAAGAAAACTACTTTCGCAAAAATCACTTACCAGGTATGAGGCTGCATCATCTCGAACTGTGCATTTGACAATTTCAGAAGGGGCGTTCTCTTCAACAGCAGCATCATGTGAGCTTCGTGCACTGATATCAAAACTTTCTTCCTCACAACCAGCCACTTCAGGTGCTGGCTTAACTGAATGCCTGAACACTGAGTCATATAGTGTCTTACTGACCATTGTTTGAGGTAAGAAAGTACTAGCTGGACTACTAGCATCAGGAGACTGATTGTCAAGGTCTGCCTTCTCAACCAAATGAAAAGGTATAGATGGTATCTGGATTGAAGGAAGCAGAGGAGCTTCAACTCCCTCAGTCAGCCAATCTTTGTAATAAACTGCAAACTGGTAAGTGCCTGAATCCAAAATTTCATTATATACTTTCTCAAGCAGCTTAAGTTTCCTCGTCTTAGTTGGTGAATTGAGCAGAAAATTAGCTTCATTGCCGTACCAAACTTTCAACTCTGAAAGATGAGGGAAAAATATGCGTTCCCACAGATCAGGTAAAAGAACATTTCGTGCCTGGAAGGGTGAATCAACAAACACTTGAAGAAGATGTTTTGCTGCTATCCTATCTTTCTTCTGTAGCTTATATACTACACTAAGGTAGAAATGAGCACAAGCAGATAGCTCGTTGTTAGGGATTCCAGAGGTAAAGCCATCTTTTAAGTCATTCGAATTCAAACCTGCAATAACACTGAGTTGCAACGAGGCCTTTTTCAACTCTTTTGCAGTTGCACGCTCCTCAGCAGCTCTTTCAACTGTTTCAATAGCTTCTTCAAGATTTGCTATAACTTTGCCTTCTGTTTGAAAGCCTTCTAGCTGTCCAATAGTGTCTAGGGAGGCAAAACTACGTTGACGATGCAAGGCCCTGAAATCCTCGTCTCTGATAAAGCATTTGACATAACCATTCAAGATAGAAATCATAGCCTGTACTGCTGCTACATCAAGTGCAGGAGTAGCTATACTCTGCTCAATATCAGGCTTCCTTCGGCTTTTACTGTCTTCCAAGCTTTTGCTATGTTGTGAACTTCTATTCGATCTGCCAGAGGATGTCTCGGATTTTTTTCTGCTTTTCCGGGAAGTCTCATTGAGGCTCTTATAAACAGTTGAAGTTTTGTTAGAATTATGTCCTTTTTTCTTATCTACTCTTTTATTCTTCTCTATAATCTGTCTGGGGCTCTCCATTTCCTCACTTCTAGTTCCATACTTTTTATCCCTTTCCTCGGGGCTGTAAACTTCATTTGAACGTATATCATCATATTTCCTAATCCCTCCGACCTCAATTATCTCATTACTCCGTGCAGTACTACTGATTTCAGAGCCAGGCAAATCATCACTTGAGCCATTGCTGAATTTCTTAACATGCCTTAGCTCTTGAGAGCCCCTTCTTTCATGTTTCGGCCCCTTTCCCTTCTTCGATCCTTTATCCTGTCTAACATGAATGTCTCTTGACTTCTGATCACTAAGTTTGTCATCTGCTGGAAATTCACCTCTGAAATGGTAATGAGGAATATCCGATCTTGTTCTCTGTGTCTTTCTTACACCTGAAGGACCAGGCTTGTGCCGATCATCGAGTGGGTAAAATGGCATACCTATTGCTTCTAACCCAAAGGATGCTCGGGGTATCATCTTTGCTTTGTGCCTCCTAAACCCTTCTTCTGCCAAAAGCTCCTCCAATGACGTTGCCATATCACTTGAATTGATGACAACCTCAGAAGCAGAGCCTAATTCAGGAAAACAAACACTGATAAACATCATAATTCTTAGCATGTTCCCAGAAAAAGAATCGCATCCAAAAGACAAGGAAGAGAAATTCCAGGAATCCGCAAAATGAAGATCAAAACAAAATGTATACTTCTGCTTTATTAACTGCCAAAAAGAAAAAATACAAAAATGAAACAATCCGCTATAAATCAGAATCTCAATTATATACTCAAGGAAATTTGAACGATAAAGATCAAATTCAAGATCAAACAAACAAGTTGTCTACAGTTTCAAAACATTTATACCATATACATGAAAACATCAAAAGCTTCAGACTGATATTTAGTTAAAATTACCATATTAATACCATTTTTACCCATTTTTCCAACCAAAACTCCAAAAATTTGGAATACTAAGAGTCTTACCTGTTTGAACTTTCAAGCTAATACATCAGCAGATACGTAAGAATCCAGTTATCGGCCCAACTAATACTTTTCTTCTCATTCTTTGTAGATTTTGCCCCCTAAAGGCTTTAATATCCACACTGATCTTAAATGCTTCAATCCGTCTAATCAACATAGCCAGATATTCCTCACATCCATACGTTTTCTTCTGCAAATAAACTGCCTGTTTTCCAGAAAATACCTGAACAAACAATCTGGCAAAAATATCCATATTCCAGAATGGGCAAACAATTATTTTTGACTGGGTAATCCATAATAATACCAAATTGACCAAGAACACTTAATAAACAGTCAATTCATTTGTTGTTTGTATATCTAGTAAAAATAACAACTGATCAGCAAACTATACATAAACCATCAAGCACAGATGATATATCAAGAAAAATCCACATACCCTATTGCTGCTTTCTTGAAAAATGTTCATGCAACCGAAATAGCAAGAAGCCCATAGAGATTTTCCTCGGATAGTGTAACAAAGCTATTTATTTTCACTTGAGTTGATTTTTTAATGAAAAACCTGACAAGAAAATAGAAGCAAAGACTAAATGCTTTTGAAAAGTTCTTCAAATACTCTATAACCGGATGACAATTGGGGTACTGGGCGTGCAAGAGACAACACATTGGATTTGTTAATGGATTTGTTGACATTCTGATATAAGTATAATTAAATCAGAATAGAAGAAAATACAAACAAATAAATGGTATCAGTTAAAAGATTCAGCAAGAAAGGTGAAGAATGGCTACAACAGGCACCAATGCAGGAAGGGATTGAGGAGAATGACATAGAGAAAATGACAAATCTGAAAGTTACTAAATCAAACATTGCTTTCTGGGTTCTATGTCCTTAATGAACTTTATTATTTGCAGGCCATGCAAATGTTTTATGATTTGATTTAAACCGTTTCAACTGCCGCCTTTTCACCAACACAACATTACTTGTCTGCGAATTGGTCAATCATCATTCTTCAAGATGATTCTAGTTACCTTGATTAAGATGTATAGAAAAAGTCTTAGTGTCACATATTATATGATCATGGAAAATTTTATGTGGTACCAAACTATTAACTCAAGATACACAATCAAGCGATAAAGTGAGACCATCAATTTTTTTTCCTAATATTATTGGACTGATTGCACACACACACACACATATAAATTAAGAGTTCTGTTCACAAGTAAGTCTTAAATTCATGACATAAAAGTTGCAATTCACATTTTGAAATCTTCATTTCATACATTGAAGTGTACATTTAAACCTACTAATAAGAGAAACTTTAATACTGGGGATAGTTTCAGAAACCCCCCTTGAGATTTCTGACAATTTCACTCGGCTCCCCTCAGATTTAAAAAATTACACTTACCTCCATTGGCATAGTAAAATACCTATAATGTCCTTCACTTGGTAGACAATTTAAATTTAATGCAGTAAATTTACAAAACCCAAAAAGGACCTATTTTTCTGTCTCTTATCTATTTTCGCTCTTCTCTTTTCTAGTTAATATTTTTGTTATTTTCATTTTTGTGGATGTTAACAAATTGAGATTACAAAATCAATAGAGGAAGTAAAATTATGTGTCAAACTAGAAGGAAATGAAGAGACTCGCAGTAATAGAGAAATAAATAATGAAATTGATTATTGAAGAAGAGGAACTAAAGATGTGGAATTTGTCATATTTTGTTTGTTGTCCAGAAAAACTTTTATAAAATGTCAACAATTATATAAGAATTTCTTTCATTGGGTTAGAAATTTTTTATTATGATTTTATTGTAGAGGTAGAATTTACTTTCTCCTTTGGAGATATTAATATATTTTAAGACCATAAGAGGGTTGTAATGGTGGTTTTATATCAGATTAACTTATATTGAAAAGGTATTTAAGCATTAATATTTAATTTTGGGGTATAAAATTGGTTGTCAATAGGATTTTTGCGTGTGTGTGTGTGTTTTTTTTTTTTGCGTAACAAGTATTGATATTGTAGATGCAATTTGAGATCTTTTGAATGATTACTTAGTTTTAGAACTTATGCTTAGATAGTTGTTAGGGATTAGACTTGTTGATTTATGCAAAGTGTGGCAAAAAATGATTGATTGAATATACTATATTTTTCTTTCTTAGTTCTATACAAAAGGACAATTTAGGAATTTTGTGAAAAAGTCTATCTTGTTCAACCTATGTTGTTACTAAACAGTAAAAGTATGGGAGGCATATGTAATTTTTAAAACTTGAGAGAAGTTCTTTGTAATTGTTAAAAACCTCAGGGGAGGTTTGTGAAATTATCCCTTAATATTGTCAATTCTTAGTTTATACATAGTTGACTATGTTGTGTTATACGTTACATTTACTCTAATACCTTCTTAGTGCTGTTAAGAATATTTGTCGAGAAAATGTTACATGCTGTGGAGGTGACAAATCATGTTCTTATTGTTGCCATTGATGTTCATAACATCTCTTGTGCAATGAGGGACTCGGAGTAGGACAAATCATTGGTCCAAGAGTTGATGGCTTAGATGTTGACATATTTTAAACCAATCATATGTAAAATTTTAATGGTTTTAGAAATTGATTTATTATTTAGTAATTACATTAGAATTTGTGTCACAGTTAGTTTAGAAAATAGAAATGAGTCATGTTTTAATATTATAATTAGAATAGAATTCATGATTATATTTTTCTATTTAAGGATTTAAAGCCTCATATTTGTAATTGAGGAAAATTAGTTGTCAATGAAATACTACTTCAATTCCTCCCGTGCCTGTTGCGTGTGTGATTAATCAATCGGTGGCTTTATTCTTAGGGATAATTTCAGATACTTCCCTTGATATTTTTGACAATTGCACTTAAATATCCTCTAAAATTAAAAATTACACTCACCTTCTCTTGATGGACACATTTGATAAATATTGCACCCCCTGTCTTTAAAAAGTGGGAAAAAGGTACTGACACATAAGTTTTTGCAAACTTTATCCTCTTTATATTCTGAACGAAACATTTACCACTTTGTTTATAAAAATTAATTAAAAAAGAAAAAAAATGAAAATAGTAGGGATCCTCTCAGTACAACAAAGAATACATATACAATTCTACACTTTTGACTATTAAAAGCAAGAAGAGTTGGACAAGTTGAAACGGCTTTATTTTGGCAGTATATAAGATGGATAAAGTGTAAAAAAAATGAATGCTATTTTTAACTCTTAGCATTCTTCCTCTCTGTGGCAGTTGAGGAATAATAAATTCAATTTTGCTTCTCAGGATAACAGTTGAGAAATGACAAAATCAATTTTTCTTTTGCAGATGCTTGCGCCAAGAAGCAAATAAAAAAATATTATTGTTGTAGGCAATTTTTTTCTCACATTTTTGCAATAATATTAGCCACAACATTTTGAGGGCAAGTTGGTCATTAGGAGGCTTTTGGAGATGACATGTTGTCACATCTATCACAGATGAGAGGTAAGTGTAATTTTTAATTTTAGAAGGTATTTAAGTGTAATTGTTAGAAACCTCAAGGGAGGTATTTAAAATTATCCCTTATTCTTATAACCGAGCCGATTGCTTCCCTATTCTTGCAGCGACACTGTGTTCATAATTTGATTGATTATTTTGAGAATTTAAGCTTTGAGATATTTTGATTTCTTCGTCAAATTTATAGATTTTTATATTTACTTTTGCTACGTGATTTTTTGTGCTAACACTAGATGAATAGATTAATGGCACAAGAAAGGTTAGGTATACATGCAGGGAATGAAATACTATGCAGGTATATATACAAAGAATGAAATACTATGCAAATATGCAACAAGTCATTAAAATTTTCAAGATTCTCATTTCACTCACTAAATTATTTTTTGTCAAATAAGTCACTCAACTCCTAAGATTGCTTCTTGACCATTCTATTAATTTTTATTACTAAATGTAGACGAAAATTAACCCATGTGAAAACCAGGCCCATTCTAAATGGACGATGTAAACGTTCATATAAGGAGTGCAATATTTCTTGAAACTAAAACTCATGAAATCCTTAATGTTAGGATCATTAGTATGAAGATTAATTCAATAGAACGAGCTTTCTGGTTCATTCATCAACACCATTGGCTGAAAGAAATTCTAGACTTCAACGGATTAAATTTTTTTTTAAAAAAAAATCTCAAATCTTGGTATTCAAACTAAAACAATAGCACCAAAAATATCCAAACTTGGTTTTCCTTCTTTTTTCAGTTCAAGAAAAGATTTCAAACCTTAGAAAACGGAAAAGAGGAAGAGAAGAGATTCAAACCAGAAACCTTACTGTCATCAAAATAATAAACCTAACAGTTATTTCACTTCCCCCCCCCCCCCGGGGGGGCCGCCCACAAGGAACTCAACTTGTAGGCCTCGATTTCTCATGTCTCTTCGTGGTGTACTAGCGATGGTGCAGTGCTGAATAGTGAATTGGATAGCTTCATGTATAGACAAAGAAAGTCAAAATAGCATCTCATCTCTATTTGCATTTCGTGATGGTATATTGATTTCTCCGTTCTTGTTATCTCATCTATACTTGCGTGCGATGCTAGAGTGCATTTGTGATGGTATACTCGGTTTTCTTAAACTATCCACCAATTAATAGCAAGCTTAAGAGTTAAGAATGATATTGAATGACAATGAACATGTATTTTTAGAGTTGGAACCATGAAAATACATTTAAACAAAAACAAATGATAATTTATTTGTAGAGTTGAACTAGAATATCACTTTACCAATAATATTCTATATATTTAATTTCCTCATCCATATAAGTTTTACAAATAACCACCCATGGGGTACTTCATTGTACGATATAAGATCCATCTATATAGATATCATCATATTGGATTGGACCGAATGGGGGTTTTCCATAGAAGATAGATAAGATATAAAAAAAACACTTTTTCAAGATAGGAATTGGTATCTAATGCATTCAACGATTTTAGTATAAAATAAAGGAAAGAAAAAAAAGCAACGGCGTCACAATAAAATTTTAATCTCAAACCAAAAGGAAGGGAAATATGACGAAATCGGTAGACGTTACGGACTTAATTGAATTAAGCCTTAGTATGAAATCCACTAAGTGATAACTTTCAGATTCAGAGAAACCCTAGAATTAATAAAAAGGGCAATCCTGAGCCAAAGAGATATAGGGATAATATCGAAAATTCCAGAGGTTTCTAATAATTTGACTTAACCACCCAAAGTTCTAAATATTATACTGAAATTGCTCTTTCATTTACATGTATCTAAAGTCAATATTTGGACGCTTAAATAAACATAAATTAGCCTCAAAATGCTTGCTTATTACAATAAATTCAACAAAAAAAAATCTGTTGGTGGATTTACATTTTCATACTCTATGTGCTTTGCTTTAGTGAATATTTTCTTGTTTTCGGGTTTTTGTTTCATCACTGCACAAGAAAAGTGTAGCTTGTCTTGGATTTTCTTGGTTTCAGAAATTGTAATAGCTACCTTGCAACCAGGTTATATTATATTATTATCAGTTGAGGATCCTTAACGATACCACTGGCCTGTAGGAGTTTGCTTGCTGCTGTTGAAAAATGACTTGTATTTTGTCCTCTTATATTTGTCATACTGGACGTTTCATATTAATTGCTACTTCACTAGAAACAACGGTCACATTAGCAACATCCAGATTGGACTTGATAATCAAATAATTACTTGGCTAGTTCTCATATGCATCAGCATCCTATTCAGTATTCAGAACAAATTTTTGTTATTCAGAACAGCTTAAACTAATCATAGAAGACAACACTCCTCAAAGTTAACGCCCAAAAAATTATAAGCCAGTTCTAGTGAATATGAACCATCGAAACAAAACTCATTGCATTCACATTCAGGAGAATGGAATCATTACGTGATTCAAAAATAGATCAAATTACATGGTAGAATTAAGTAAATCTTATATACATTGACAGTGTATACACTTTTACTGTTGAATTAATAACATATGTGCAAAAGTTGAATTTTAAATTTAACTTTTGTATAATTGTCATTTATCTAATATTAACAGTGTATACTCTGTTGCCGTAGAAAGATTAATTCGGAAGAGTTTGTTTCCACTTACATAGTTGATGAATTGTCCTCGTTTGTTCCTTAAGGTGAGCAGTAGGGCTGTATTCGAATCGAGTCGAGCTCGAGTAGTGCACTACTCGAGTTCGACTCGAGGTAAAAATAACTAAGCTCGAGCTCGAGCTCATCGAGCTTTTAGAATTCGAGTTCGAGTTCGAGCTCAACATCAATTTATGTTACTCGAGCTCGAGCTCAACATCAATTTATGTTACTCGAGCTCGAGTTTAATTAAGTGTAATCAATTCAAATCAAGCTCAATCGAGCTCAATCAAGCCTAATCAAGCTCACATAATAAAAATTAATATTTTATATATAATTTTAAATAAAGGATATTATTGACATTTCACAATAATAAAAATTAAAATTATATTATAAAAACTCGATTAGACTCGTCGAGCTTTCGAGTGCAAATTATTGAAACTCGAGCTCGACTTGAGGCTTCTATCAAGCAGCTCGAGCTCGAGCTTGAGTCGAGCTGCTGATCGAGTAGCTTGCGAGCTCGAGTCAAGCTACTCGGTTCAGCAGCAGCCCTAGACTGAGCAGTTGTCCCAAGAAACAAAAGTAATTGACGTGTGATATTTGACGTTTAGAACTTTGCTCCAAGTATTTCGTCCTACTTAAACTGAAGATATGTTATTCTTTGGATTAATTAGATTTGTTTCCGGTTTTTCTTTTATCAAATTAGTCTCCCTCAGATTCAGAAGAGACAATTTGACTTGAGAGTCAACAATTATTAACCCCATGCAATTACATTGGAACAGCTGTTCATCTAATAGAGACCCAAAAAAGTGGTTATTCAATTTTTTTAGTTATAATACAAGATTAAATGACATGAATCCAATAAAATGGTCAGAAAAAATAGAAAGCAAACCCAGTTCCAGAAGAAGAAGATAAATAAACGTTCCCATTTTAGATGGCCATCGTAGCATCTTATTTTGCGTCACTATAGCAATTGGCACAACAAACCAACGCAGTTGGGCTGAGTTGGCTACCACGAACAGACTTAAAACTCTCCTTGGATGTAGATCAACAAATCAAATTTCTTGAATCTCTAGGATTTCCGAAAAATATCATCAAAGGGTGCATAGGCACCCATTTGCATCAATAATGGTTCATTCTCCTTCAGATTTTCCATTGACCTTTTTAAATCCACCTCTTCCGCATAATGTAAAATTGGCTCAACAACTTACGACTGATTTTTAATCCCTAATCACATGAACATTTGAGAGTTAAGAGCACTAATTCCAATTAGGGCATTATCTCAGCAATAAGGAGCCAAGTATTTAAAGTGAATCTCCCCGAGATTAATGATGAGTTATAATAGGAACTCACAATTTTCTAGCAAATGCAGCTCTTTTGATCATTTTATTGGTGTGTATACCCGGAATGTCTTCTGAATTCGCCTGTTTCAATCTGTGCTTTATAAATTGATTCAACATAAGATAAAAAATGAGATCTACATTGGATAATGGTTGGGAGTTTGCGTTGCCTTTTTAGAGGAGATATATAGTTACGTTGATACATAAAAATAAAAAAAATGTTGAGATCTTATGATATGATACGAATCTTTCAAAAGTTGAATAGATATTAGAAGTGCCTTTGATTGATTTAATACTGATGAAGGAAGTCACTAAAAACAAATTAGATTGCTATGATGAGGAATAGCCCAAGATTAGCAAGGAAGATTTTTAACAATATCAGAGTCAAAAGCACGGCAGCAAAATATATTAGAAATTAATCATAGAAGGTTCGATATTTAGAAACCTCAATGTATTTAGAAACATATTATCATTTTCATGCTACATCACTTGATAGATACTTCTTTTTTTTTTTTTTTGATAAAACATCATACTTTCATTAAACCTATGCTAATGACAAAAATTACATCCCACATACACAGATATAATAGATTTGGAGAACACTAGCAAATACTACAGATTTATATAATTGATAAAATTACACTGTAAATCTCCTACAGTACTAAAAAAATCAGTACAGTGCTAAAAAAATCAGTTTTATAGAGAAAACACTTATAACTCCACAAATATGCATGTTTCAATTGTCAGATCTACTGATCAACTGCTTCAAGTTCCAACATTCATGGTAGATACTTTTTGCTAAAAATTATTTGGCAAGGCCAAGCATTTCTTTTCAAGCAGAGCTGTATTGATTTGCATCAACATCCTATTATGTAACTTTGATGGAAGACAACCTCTAGATGTATATTAGAGTAGAATTAAGCATGTTGTAACTGATATAAGCATCCAAATAGACACATCACATGGAAATTGATAAACATGTAATTAAGGAACCATAATTGGCCTTTGTCTCTTTCTCATACATGATAATTGCCCTCATTTGTTTGGATTGAAGAGGGCAAACCTTCGCGACAGACCTGAAGTCTGTTATGTTAGATGTTGAGACATTAAACTTAACTCATTTTGTTGTTTGATGCAAGCATTGAGGGAATTGAAGCTGGATCACGGGCCGTTCCAGCAACTGTTCCTAGCAGTTTTGTGCATTTTGCACACCGCGTAACTTTGTTTGCACACGGCATAACTTTGTTTGCACAACGTATAATTTTAGAATAAATTTTTGTAAAGCCCACACACGTTATTAAAAACGAAGTACAATAAATGATCTGGACCGTATAAATTTTTTGGGCCAAATCCTCGCCATTAACTGTTCAGGGACGATCCTTCTGATGACCGTCCCTACCCCGTCTCCATTGAAGCTTTTGGCCGTTTTAAGAGTATAAACGACATTATCAACTTTTGCATTAGTTTTTGTCGTTTCTTTTGTACCAAGGGAAAAACTGATAGCTTTTGAATAATTCCTCCTCCCACTAGCATTTAAGTAAACTTTTAGAATCGCTAAACCCAATTTTGATACTGAAACGTAAACTTCTTGTTAACATATGACTTCATTATGTGATCCAATTTTAAGTAAATCACCCAACGGACCAGCAAGCATATGATTAGCCTATACTAGTAAATCAATAAATAAATAAATGAAAGAATCCTGAAGACAATTCAATGCCATGTAGCCAGTAACGATTGATATTTAGCTATTCTGCATTGTAATCATGCAAATTGGGGCACAATTAGCCGTCCACACGACCGAGGAAATGCCTTTGAAAATGAAACCCGAAACCATCTTTAGAGCTCATTTCATCATTTTTTCATCATCTCGAATAACCATACCGTCCAAGGTATAAAGGCTACCATTTGGTTGGCAACAAGAAGATGAAGCTTATTATGTTATTAGACATTTTCCCTTGTATGAAGCCCTAGAAATGGCCAATCAATCACTCAAGCGGCCACAAGAAGTTGAAAACTTGAAGTATGCATGCATGTTTTACTGAAACACACTCTTTGTTAGTAGCCCAAAATGGACAATGCCAACCCAGGCACATGCAGAGATAAATTTCATCTTAAGAACTATCCAAGTTCACAAGCCTATTCAAGGACATATGGATCAATCAAATTTCTGTAGCTCAAAAAACAAAAACAAAAAAAAAAAATTGATAACAATTCATACAGCTAAATTAGCAAATGGATAACTGAGATCGATTATATTAGCCGTTTGGAATCCAGAGGACATCCAAAAGGGCTAAACTCTTGAGCTGCCCAAGCACCCCCTTAAGTAATCCAACAAAATATATCCATAAAGCATCCTTCTCCAGTTCCAAACTAAACCTAGCACCACATCAATGATGCAGTTCCCAAGGGTAGAAACTAGAAAGGTTAAAGGATGAAAGCACCAACCATAACCGCATAAACACAAATAATTTTCAAGAGGAAGCTGATAACACTAAGGCATTTTATGGGACATTCTGTAAGGAAAACAAAGGATCAAATTCAACTCAATCCAATTTTACATAGCCAATCCTGCCAAAATCTTATATCTAAAGAGTTTGGCAGGCTAAAAACAGAGAGTAGCACATATGCATCAACAAACACAGAGTTCCTCATTCTTCAGAAGCACTGGCAGCACTTAGATCCACATTGAGGTCAAGAACCTGATTAGCAGACAATTACTTAGCCATTAGTATCTACAAGCTACAAACAGCAACATGGTTCCAACTGCCAGGTAGTAAAAGGCCTTGTTGGAACAACTTAACAAGACGCATAAGCCAACTCATATCCTTAGCCAGCAAAACAAGGGGAAAAATACCAAAAAAAAAAGGTTTCATCTGAAATTCTGCAACAAATAAATTGAAGGGAACCATAATGAAGGGTAAAAAGAGAAGAATAAGATGGTAGAAATAAAGAATAGCTCGCACAAAAAATGAACTGAATATTGATTTTCAGAAATATCAACTTAAGGACTGCTTAAGAGCATGCAGAATTAACAAAGTAACATGCTTCTGGCCAACATTTTTAATAGTCATTACGCTATAATATTGATATTTCTAGAACAAACACCCTCAATGTTTATTCAATTCTCACGCTCTCCTTTTCAAATTCATTTCCTTTCTTGACTTTTCTTTTGCTTTTTTACTTCCTCCTTTGCTTCCCTTCTCCTCCTCCCTACCAATCCACCACTTCCCAGCTCCTTTCTTCCCATCACCCATTAAAATTAAAAAAAAAAAAAAAACTTGCTCCATCAGACCTTGGCACCAACCCCAAGCCCACACACTCTTACAAGTTTGAAAATACAAAAAAATAAACTATCAAGTATTCATCGCTAGAGATTAGTCTGACCATCAGGGAGTATTAGGTGACTGCCAGATTCTTTTTCGCCGGTTGGGGTTTGGTACCTTAGGAAACAAGGTGGATATGCTGCCCCCTTTTTTTTTGTGGAAAAAAAGGTCTGCATTACATCAGTGAGGGATGAAGGCAAGGACAGGAAAAAGAAAAGGCCAAGGGAATAAAAAAAGTACATAAATTCCAATGGCTTTTTATCCAGAAACATGAATTTTGGAGATAGGTGACTAGAAAAAAAGTTCAGAGATGTAGATTAATCAACCTCAAGAATGTAATAAGCAACCTCAAATAAGAAACGTCAAGCCATAACTGAATGCTGCTCCAAAAATCAAATGTGATGTTTCAACTCACAACTTAGTGGTCATCTTCCTTCAATGAGAACAATATAGCTGGCTATGCATTAAAGCAAGGTCTACTTCACATAAATCAGACATTGTATTTTGTTCATTCGGTCTTTGGGAATGGACTCTCTTTTGCATTTATTTATTATCTTATGGACTATTTGTTAAAGAAAAAACCAAGTTGCATGCAGTCTCCACAAAAATGTGGGAATTCCCTATACGCATCTGATTCAACTCCACACACACATCATATATTAACATGTACAACATGAATTAGAACAGATAATCAATCTATTGTACAACCTAAGCATTAGACCATCTTAAATATGTTTATCCTGATTTGTTTTAACAGTTATCTTAGCACCACCTTCCACAGTAAGAGGAACACACGATCAGTACTTCACCATAAACAAATCCTATTCGTTGTGTAGACCAAAGACATTTATACTCATTAATCAAACTTGCAAGTTCAACTAAAAAATTTTCTAGATACCTATAACATATACTATCATGCAAAGCAGGGTAACTGTCACTACTAATGATTGAATGATCTATCAGTATATTCAGACAGAGTCAATACTCGGGGCAATTTTGAACAAAACTTTGAAGATCTCTCTCTTAGGTGTGAGCCCTGAGTTTACTTCTCTCCTCCCTCTTCTCCTTCTTGCCTAATTTCTGTAAATCTGCTAATTTTTTACTTAGTTTTGAGTTCATATGCAACAGCCTGTAGCAAGCTATGTTCCCAATCAGCATCAATATCTATAAACGTCATCCAAGTACGATAAAATTCAGCTCACAATGAGCTGCAAATCTCAGAGGTTTTAAAACTCCCTAAGTCTACTAAAACTAAGCTTATATCAGTGTGCTGATTAAATATCCTGCATCAACGTATAACTGAAGAATGTAAATCTAGTGGTTAAAATGTTAAACCAAGTTCCGGTAAAGAATTATCAATGGATTGACTAAATAGAAGGAACCAGCAGTGAGCATGCATAGAAGCATCAGACTAACAAAAATAAATCCACAACCAGAACATGCGGTTAAAAACAACACGTAGAAATATCTGTACTCCAAAACTCAAGCACTTTCATCCCTACCTTTCCAGTGATCATGGTATACATATTGAGCACATCCACAACAGTTGACTCAAAATGAGTTGTCGGATCATAACTCTGTTTCATTGAACAAAAGGTACGCCATGTGAGAGAAGTTTCATAATGAAGCAGTCTCATGAAAATGACAGTCAAGAGACACTCACTGCTGATATGAAACAATTGTCAAGAGAAGGCTCATTGACTGGTTCATATCTGTCATAAATATCAAAGAATATCTCGTCCACAGGCCCAAGAAGATCAATCCCGGGCTTAAGTTCAGTCTCAGGGCGATCAGTCTCAGCTTCTGTCGAGACAAATGCAATGAACTTTCCTTTTGGTGCAACATTGTGAGAGTAAGAAGAACAGAATACATACCTACAAAAACAACAGTTCCAATAAGTCAGACAAATTAGTCGGCACCTTTGAATGTCAAATGCTATAAATTTACTTGTTACCGATGAAAACAATTACAGAACAAGACAAAACCAATTGTACCATCAACACGATCAAGCAGTTTGTTCAGACCCTTCCTTTCAAGAAGGCAATGAAATTCAAAATAATAGAGTTGCATGCAAAAAAAGAAAGAATGATGAGAAATGAACATGCCACGGAGCAGAAGCAACTACTATTATTTTATCAATCTCCGCATAAGCTTCTCCTTCAATATCGCTTTTGCTTCGTCATAACACATACAAAACTTAATAGCAGGAACAAACTGACCAAAACATGGTTTTCTGAGTGACATGAGGAAGAACTCATTTTGCCAAACTACCGTTTTAACAAGGGAAGTATGCCCTGGAAAAATATCATTCCAGCATTTTTTCTGATACAAATTGTCTGTATTAAACTCAAGAATATTTTACAACAAAAGAAGATTATCATAAAAGAGGTTATTTTCAAGACATCAGACATATACTCACATGTCTGAGCGGCGACCCAACTGTTTCTGAGGGAGAATAATCTGCACTGAATGAGAATCATTGGTGTTTGGAATGGGATGGCTCATAATTGCAATTGCTCGTGCAACTTTTCCAACTTTCCTAACCTGGAAAAATACACATTTTAGGCTGTACAAACAACACTTGGACACTTGTATATGAGATTTAAGATATCCCTGCTTCTACCATACTGGCTGATAAAGAAAGACAAAAGTAAACATTAACTTTATCCTTGGCATAAAGTTAGAACATCTACAAAGCCCGAATCTTGAAAGCTCAAGGAACCTTTTTACAGAAAGAAACTGCAGTATGAGGTAAAGTACCTTGTTGGGCATGTAGGAAGGATCACAAACAACTTTCTTGCACTTAGCTGTTTCCCCTTCAGATGTGACACCCATGACTTTTCCTTCCTCATCGTACTCTACCTGGAAATTGAGCGCAACTCCATGTCACGTGTTGATCTTTTACATAAATGCGTAATCCCTAGTATTCTGTCCTCTTTGCCCCTTAGTTCGTTACTTCTCTTAGAAGTTTGGGAAATAGTAAAGGAGTCATGGCAATATGTACCTTGCACTCAGGTTTGTTCAACATATAGGTCCCACCATAGACAGCACTTAAACGAGCGAATGCCTAAATGTCAATGAAAAATATCAAGTACATAAGAGTGTTCAATGAGAAATTTAACAGACAGTTATAGCTAACATATAATCGAAGTAACAACTGAAGATTAAGAAGAAGAGATAAAAGAGCATGGCCCCGCATACACGCCAGAGTCTACTTCAAACAGCAGCAGGAAGAACAGTAATAGGCAAACCTGAGGAAGCTCTCCCAACCCATACAGAGGGTAAATGTATGGTGAACCTCCTCCAAAACGAGCTAGAGACTCCTCATACAACTGTCAGATTATTAAGAGAATTTAGACAAGTGCAGCAAAAATTCACTCATCATTAATAAAAACCTCGAAAGCAATATCCAGCCAGTGCCTCAAAATATGTTCTTACTTTTACTCTCTTAACAGTGTCCAATGCAGGCTCATCCAAGTAGTGATCATCTCTATAGAGTGCCAATGCATGGCCAATAAAGTCCATAGTGTTGTCATCAAGACCAAATTTTCTGTCAATAAGCAGAATCCAAGTTAGTCCACATTCTTTTACTGAGAAAGTAGATTTTGGTTCACAAACCAGATAACGAGAAAAATTCTTAACACAGTACACAAACTACAGAGACCATTCCCAACATTGGACTTCAAAACTTTTTTCATACATGCTTAGAGAAAGTGTTTTAAGACTAACGACATACGCAATGAACTCCCTAGTAGTCACTCGTGTCAGATCCATCCCTTCATGTGTTTTTGGATCATTCTCATTATAAGCCTGGACATATATGAAGAACTTGCGAGCACGACGCTTCTCAAAAATACCCATCAAAGGAGATTTAAGGGCCTCCATGTCAGTTGCAGGAACCTTGTGAACCTGTTGCAGTACAGAACTTGAAACTTAAGATGATGACTAGAACAATTAATAGTTGCCAGATACAGGGATTCTTTATTTTGAAGGATGTTATTATACCTTGCCCTTGCTATAGACAAAGCTACCGTCAACAGCCTTGAAGTACAAGTATTTAGTCACATCAGTATGAATGAGGACCCTTACAAGAGCACCATTTGCCATTATAAACTGACAAGAAAAACAAGTTAGTCAGCATGAGAATCAGTATCAAAGACAAACAAAATGTTCTTAAGAGTGTAAATCAAAACCTTCAAAAAAAAAAAAGAAAAAAGAAGAAAAACCTTTGGCATCATGTCAACATTGTAATCTCGGCTAGAACCGAGGTTTGATGGAGGATTATCACTTCCTCTGAACTTCTTCCATAGCTGCAATGAATCATGCCATAGAAAATGTCAAAAAGTTCAAAAGGTTGTATCTACAGCCCTTCAAACATCCAGGATATATACCTGAACAAGATTAAGTGAAGTAGATTCTCCTCCATAATAGTCATTTCTATCCATATGCAGAACCTATTCAAAAAAAAAAAAAAAAAATGAAGCATCACAACAACTTCAGACTGAGGGCTAAGAAAATAAATAGCCAAGGAAATTTATAAAAACTCTGAATCGTAGTTTTGGTAATTACTAAAGCCTAATAAAGAAACAACACATTTATATTCTGGAAAGAAAGGAAAAGCATTAGTAATAATTTTACCAAAACTAAAGAAGTTTCATTACTATCATTTCCATGCAATAGAAATACTTTTACCAAAACAAAAGAAGTTTCATTAATATCATTTCCATATCCAATTCCCACAAAAATGAAATTCCAAATTCTATAAGATTAATTTATTTCTTTCCCTTTATCTCCACAATCGCAAACCAACCCAAATCAGAAGACCAAAATGCTCATTTTCTCCAATAGCTTATTGCTTCAATTCTAGAAACTGTAAACATGCCCTAAATCAATGTTTTCTTCTTCAGAAGTTTACAACTACTCAACCATGGTACAGTATGTATATAAATATTAAGAATGGATTTTCCACATTATACCACAAATCATACACGATTAGATCCATTCTCACCTTTAAATCAGTATGTCTAATTAAGCCCCACCATGTTTACCCAAATGACAGATACTATAAGCTGCATTTGCAGACCAAATTGTAAACAATCTTGCATAGATCATCCAGCCAAGAAAAAATTCTCTTGCAACTTTCTTAATAACAAGCAAACTCACACTAGCACAAAACACAGATTAGAAACATTTACTCTTACAATGATTAACCATGTTAGTACAAGCTAAACACTAAAAATATACAGTTTTGCACTTCCATCTAATTATTTGACTAAACATAAACAATACGAATCCTTCGACCTCCACACTCTGTCAACCCGAATAACAAGCCACAGCAACTTAACAACTTTCCCGGCTAAAGTACAACAAAATTTTATGGTACCCATCGATCTCAAAACCTCGAATTTACTGCCTACAGAATAAAACCAAAAACGGTGAACGAAACATCAAATCCACAATTTGGGAATTGATTGAGCTGAAAATGAAAACTTCAATCAAAAACGGATTGGAAAAAAATGGAAATATGCATAAAGAAAGGACAAAAAGTTGAAAGGAAACCTTAAGGCCATTGACGGAGAGGAGACCACTGAGGATGCACTCCTTGAGACCGGTTCCAAGCACAATCACATCGTATTCTTCATCCATATTTTCAGATCGATCAGATCAGGGACTGAAATTCGACAGAGAAAAGGAAAAATTGAAGACTTGATTTCTAGGGTTTTTCGATTTAGGGCAAATAAGTCCGACTCTATGATTGGGATGATTATATATGTATGTATATTATTTCTTGTATCTAATGGCGAGAAAGAGAAAGAATCCAACTTAATAGTTTAATTGCAATAGCAAATGGGAAAGAATATGCTTTGCTGAGGGGAGGAAGCAATGAGAAGTGGTTTCATGATTATTTTGGTCCTCCAAAATGTATAAATATGTGAATTGAGCTTCTCTTTCACTTTATTTTGCCTTTTTGAAGTGGTCAATTGAGCTGGTTCGTTTCACACATTAAACTTGTATTTATGAGAAAAAGAAAAGTAAATGTTTGAATTGTTTCAAATCCTTAGTCCTAAAGTAATTGCACAATAACTTAGCCAATTAGGTGGGAGATTGTGTAATAGAAAGTCTCTAATAAGAATTTCATTTGAAAGTAATTAGATCGTTAGGAATAGGGATGGTAATTAGGGGGGACTATGGATGGCGGTTGGGGCGGGAGTGGGGCCGTTAAGAAATGAGGCTGGGGCAAGGGAATATACCTCCGTCCCATCCCCCGCATGTGTATATATATATGTATATATATAATATTTAATTTAATTAATTACAAACTTATAGTAGTGATTTTATTAGTTATAAGTATCATATAATGTTTATTAATATATGTAATATAATTGATATTATCAATTATACTAATGATTTTACATGTCTACTAATAAAAAATTATTAATTAGTTATACTAAATTTACTAATACATTTATACTCAATTCCTCATTATACTTAACATAATAACACTTTTTTTCTCAAAAAAATACAATAATGACTTAGTAATTGTATTTATTTCAAAAGTGAAAAATTGACTACTTTAGTTGTATTTGTTCATCATGTTGGATTGTATTTAAATAGTTTTTGTTTGATTTTTTATGAATTTCAATTGTGAAATTATAATGGATAATGATTTGGCGATGTGTGATATTTTAGTACTTAATTGTTTGCTAAATTTGATTATAATTAAATTATTCGACAAATTTTTATTAACCTCGCTAGTACCCCCGCGAGCGAAGCGAGGCGGGGCAGGGGAGGGGTCCCCTGTCCCAAACCCGCCCCGTTGTCATTCCTAGTTAGGAACCATAAATACATATCTCCTATTTATTTTAGAGGTACTATCTGCTCTTACTCGTTTATGTTTTAAACTTGTGCCTTATTTAGCAAACAAATTTTTTATTAAGTTTTTCTTCTACAAGTTTTTTAACAATTATAATTATAGAATCTCAAAAAATTTCCCAAGTTTTTAACATATACACCTCAAAATACCCAAAAGCACACAAAAATTTTTTCCTTTCTTTCCTTTCTTCTGCTTCCTTTCCACACTTTAATCCACCACCATCTCCACCGCTAGCCGTCGACAACCTCCTTTTTTCCCCTTATCCTCCTCTCTCCTCTCCTCCTCCTTCTCTCCTCCTCCTCTCCCTCTTTCTCCTCCTTCCTCCTCCCATCCTCTCCTCTTCTACTAGATCAAAAGCCGCAATAGGAGAGGAAGGGTGGCAAGCAGAAAGGAGAAGAAAGGAGGAGAGTGGAGAAGGAGAGAGGAAGAAGGAAGGAGAAGAGAGGGGAAAAGCAAAGGAGGAGGGAGAAAGGAAAAAAAAGAGGACTGTCATTATCAGCTGGTGACGACAACATTGCCGGACGACAATGGGAAGGAAGGGAGAAGGAAAAGCAAAGTTGGGGTAGGGGAGAGAGGAAAGAAAATGGAAGAGAAAGAAAAGAAAAAAGAAAAAAATTTACACACCATAAAAAGTTTTTCTACGAATCGTACAATAATTTGTAGTAAAATTTTATACAAACACCCAAAAAATTCATTTGCCAAACAAGTCCTTGTTTTTATCAGTGAAGTCTGCAGACACCAAAATTTTCTTGATCTTAAGTTTACTAATATTTTATTTTTTTTGTTGTTTATTTTCAATAAAAATTGCTTAAATAGTCATTTTAATTTTATTTT
The DNA here is from genome assembly GCA_023065735.1 of Coffea humblotiana. Classification (NCBI taxonomy): domain Eukaryota; kingdom Viridiplantae; phylum Streptophyta; class Magnoliopsida; order Gentianales; family Rubiaceae; genus Coffea; species Coffea humblotiana. The sequence goes on along the minus strand of CM041208.1, from coordinate 4,401,292 downwards.
GTAGGTTTGTTCAAGAAAGAAAAGAAATCAAGGAAAATAACTCATTTTTGTTTAAATTCCAAACCCAATTCTTAAACCCCAAAATAAACCCACTCAAAACCCAAATGAAGTCCTAAGAAAAAACCCCATGCAAAAGAAAATAAAAGCGTTAAATTAAAAAGGCCTGTCGGCCCCATTTCTTTCCTTTCCCAAGAAAAAAAAAAGTTTACCACAGCACGCACGCTTTTCTTCTTTTCATTGTTGCTAATATGTGTTTTGTACTGGAAACTTCATGGCACAATCTCTTCTTTGTTTTATTTCTTTCTTTCTCCCCAAGTTGTTAGTACAAATACAACTCATCTTGTTGAAATCTTATCCTTTAACACCTAATAAAATTCATCAAAGGGTCAGGAAAAGAATACAACACCATTTTTCTTGAAGTCTCGTCCTAATCCTTAGTTTTAGAGTTTTGTTTCTTTGTATGGGTTCATATAAATATGCTAATAAGGGATGCTTTAGGGTTTAGGAAAGGATATTCATTAGTTTCATCCATTAGAGAGAGATCTAGGGAGAGAAAAGAGAGATTCAAAAGGAAAAATTCTAGAAATCAGAAAATAGGGCTATAATGACCAGCCTTGTTGAACACAATTTTGTCCTTCATTTAAACTTTCTTTTCGATCGATTCTATTTTCTACATATTCTATAGTAGTAGCAGAACTTTTATTTTGAAAATTTCATGAAATACCCACTTTAAAGTCCGCCAATTTGACAATCAAGTTAGGGAGAAATCAACCCTAGTACCCGAAACTCTGAGAACTTGGAGTCAAATCTACAGTTTCAAAATCCATTTGTTATGGATCATTTCGACTAATACATCCAGGTAGATGTTCTCAAACTTGGCCCCTCTATTCTTTTCGTTTGGATGCATATTGGGGATTTTTATTTTCATTTTTGTCACTTAATGGTCAAGAATGATGAAAACTCTTTTAGATGATCAAGATCTTAATTTTTTTTCTGATATTTTAACCCTTGAACATGAGTAGAATCTATGGATGTCATGTTTATACGTTTAGATAGAGTTCTAAGCATGAAACTTGAGTTGCATGCATATATGATTTAAATATTTCTATAGTATGATCTAATATTTGTAGTTTATCTTGAAGTGTTAAAGCATTATCACACCAATTTTTTAATTGTCCTGTGAATCCGGATACTAACAATGTTGCAATGTTTCTTTCTTGAATATTTTTAAACTTATAAGCTAGTCTAGCCATTCCCATTTCTTGTAATGGAGGATGAATTGAAGTACTACTTGAATCGTCTTTTAGTTTCCATTTTTTATATAAATTAGTTTAAACATTTAATTGTGGAGTATATATACATCTTCTATACCTGTTTTTGAAATATAGAATGATAACCAAGTAAAGAAAGGGAAATCAAATTTTCTTGTTTCTAATTCATTTTTTCCATTCTAATATTAATTTTTCTCTACATTTATCCGATAACTGAAAAAAACCATATTCTTTTTTTGTTCATTTTCTTCATCATCAAAATCTTCTTGTAAATATTTATGATTTATTTTATATTCTTTAATTATTACATTTATTTCTGCTTTCATTTGAGAATGAGTTGGAGAATATTCTGATTGATTTTGATTAATTACTTCAGGTACGGGAGTTTTGAACTTGAATGTTGACGTTCCTTCCATAGGAAAATTTTGGTCAATTGATTCATAACTAGATCGTCTATGTGGAATCCACGAATGACTAGAGGTTGAAGATCTTTCTCTAAATGAAGAAAATCTTAACAGAACTTTCCATCCGGTTTTTCTATAATATCTTCTGGATTTGTTTGTTCTATATTTCTAGGTACTTGAGGATTTTGTATTATAAATTCACTAGGTATAGTGATTTCATTCCATTTCAACCTTTTTGGAGTATATGTGTTAGGTCTATCTGCATCAACTTGTAATAAGGTTGTTTCTTCCTTTAAAGTTGGGGTCATTATGAATTTTGGATTTAGATGTGAAGATAAAGGCCTATAATACATTCTATAAATTACAGCAAAATTCTTTGTATGTTTTTCAAATTCATCTCCTTTGAAAGTGAATATCTAATATAACAGAGTTTAAAACATGCGGATCAGTTAAATCTACTGAAAATTTGGAGCACAGTTAAAGTAAATTGGTCCATTACAAACGTTGGTTTGAATCATTGATAAAAGTGAAGTTTTATATCTTTTAAGTCTGGTGTCTCGTAAAGCTAAATATATAGGAGCATCTACTCCTAAATGAAATAAAGGTTTTATTGCTACTTGAATTAATCCTATATGAATATATCTATATCCTTTGCTAAGATATTTTTGAATAGTATGATGATTCAGTAACGGGATTGATTGATATTCTTCTTGAATTGATATTGTTTCTTCATGAGTTTTTAACTGATAAAGCTGTTTTGAAGTCTAGAGGACCTATTCTATATATATGTTCTATCTTTTCTTCTGGAATAGTCCAATCTGAATTATTAATGGGCATATGATATTCATGACTCTTACTATATTTGTGCTTTTTGAACTAGATCCTATCTTCAATTGTCTAATGAATGCAGCCATGATTACTTATCTTTTTAAAATTTTTATCTTATCAGGAACAATCAAAGCTTATGCGTGGAGCATCCTACCCCGGATTTGCCAACCGTCTTACAAGGCTTCAAAGTCTTACCAATGCTAAGATAAATTCTTTATTAAGATATTTAAATCATATATGCATGAATCAGAAATTGAATATAGAAAATATTTCAAAACGGCACCTAAATTGGTATGACTCTGATACCAGAACCAACCCAGGTTATTATAAGCTAAATATAAAGCAAAACTTAAATATAAAAGAAGACTTACGGAAAACAGAGTTACTTTGAAATTCAAAATACGGAAGCTTTAAGACCTTTGAGATGAAATCCAACTTCGAATCCTTTATTGAAATCTGAGTACAGTCGGAATCTCCAAAGGAACAAGTTTAAAGAGATACAGCGAAATGAAAGCTTGAAGAAAGAGAGATTTTCAGAGGGCTTTTTCTAACTTGCTAGAATAATCGATGCCCTCTCTTCTATTCTTGAATCCTTTTTATAGAGGAGGAAATCCCTTGGAATTTCATCTTCATTTGGCTGCCGACACTTTCATTTGAATTTTATTTTCTTTTTCTCGCCGACACCTTATCTTCTTTGATTGGTTGCTTTTGAGACTCTTATCTTTACTTTTGAAATTGGCCGAACATACTTTATTAAAAGTCTGTCGGGTCTTGAGCACAAGGACCACCGAATGGATCAAAAGTTGATTCCGTAGATGACCCAGCGACTCATCTATTTTGTCTTCTTCCTTTTTGTCCTGATTTTGCAAATAATTCAGGTATTCTTTGAGCATTTCCGGATGTTGCATCATCTTCTTCATTAGGAAGTCATTGCAATTGATTCTGAGGCTGAGCTGCTAACTTTTCTTTTTCTTTCTTTTGAGGTGTTGTTGGGGTATTGACTCCTTTTGAGGTTTGCTGATTTGATTTATCCATTTGAGTTTTTCTCCTGTTTCGAGGAATCTCAAAACATTCTTTTGATCACAAAATTCTTGATTGAATCCTGCCCACCATTTGATCTTGAACTCTCTGATTAATGACATTGGAAGTGGTTTTCTAATTCTTGATGAATCTTGAAACTCCAACAAAATATCCATGGTACTTTGAATTCCATGTGGAATAATATTGGCCTTGTATACTCTTCCCCTTTTGCTTTTTTGAGATAGGTCTGAAATCCCATAGAAACATTTGGAGGTAGAATTTCTTTTTAAGGTCTAAACCACTGTCACCAATGATTGAACCAGATTGGAAATTCTCTGGAGTAACTTTCTTTGAATGTGAAGAACCATGAATGATTGAAAGGTCTATACAAAAAAGCACGGTACCATGCCATTTTGTAATCTTGATAAGTAAATCCGTCTGGAATGAATCTGACTGAGAAGGATTTTTTTGAATAAAGTGAAGTCCATTCATTTGGAGAACAAACTTTCTTTATGATACATTTGAATGGCTAATTATTTCTGGATTTCTTTTTATCTGGAATAGCGAAAGATTTCCACAGATTGAGTATCTGTAAGAATTAATTCATAATAATCTAAATTTTTAGATGAATCATCTGGTTTGCCAGAAGCATTTTGAAGGAAAAATTCTTTGAGTGAAGGAGTTGAGTACATTATACAAAGGTACTTCTTGAAATCTGGTTAAGGTAATATGTTGAGTGAAAGGTTTTGTGAAATTAGGGGTTTTCATTGATTTTTCGGGATTTTTGGGCATTTGGTTGAATGGTTTTATTTGAGAGGGCTGTTGGAGTTACGAGTAGCTTGACTATAAGTCAATGCTGGGAAAATCTTGCAATAATGGAATCTATTCTGGAGGTACAGGGGTAAGGACTCATCTCATAATCCTGAGGGATTCTTGGGTCTGGGAACTTCCAACTTTTGAATCCAAATCCTGCCAAAATTTAACAAATAATTACAACCTCAATTTTTTGTTTTTTCTCTCTTATCTCACGATTATTACTCCTTTTTATGACTCATGTTTTCTTCCATGAACCTTTTTGGCCCATTCTCTTTGTAATATTATGAGATCAATCAATCTTTTTCTTGCAAAACATTGTTCTTGAAGACTAAGAATAGCCCTTGAACGTCTCATCTTCACTTCATCATATTTAGAATATCATACACCTCAATTCTCTTGATATTATCGCCTTCAACTACGTTAATGTATTGTAATCTCTTGAAATAATACGAAGATATTTTCTTGTATTTATTTTCTATCATTGTATTTCTTTCGAATGGCCATAAGCAAGTGCTTATTTTGCTCCATTTCCCTGTAGAAATTCTTCTTGTTAAAAAATCAGGAAGGAATTAGTTTCTCCTTTGATGAATTCTATTCAAAATCGAATACTGATAAAATTGCTTGCCATCTTAGCAAAAATTTGTTTTTGAAACAATATTTGAACATCTTTTTGTAAAACTTCTTTTGCCGATTGCAATCTATTCTAAGTAAAAATTTTTTGTTGTATAAATCATCTTGAAATTTTGATATACACAATACTATAGATAAAATTTCCTTTTTTATAGTAGAGTAATTCTTTTGTGGAACAGACCATTGTTCCTGAAATGGAATCTAACTAACTCTTCCTTTAAATCATCTAATCTTTGTTTTAATATTTCCTCCATACCCTAATTCTGATGCATCTGTTTCAACTATCATAAATGCTTTAGGATGAGGAAGGCATAAACATGGTAGTAGTTCAATTTTTCCTTAAGATATCTTATCTTTTGTGTATGTTCTTCTGACCATGGTTTAGGATTTTTCTTTAATCTATCATATAATATGGAACATTCCTGTCTTAGATTAGAAAAGAAATCTGCAATATAATTCAAACATCCTAAGAATCTTTGCAATTGATTTTTTTCTTTAATCTCATCTGGAAATTATTTGCAAAATTCTAAAGCTCTATTTATTGGTTTTAATTGTTCCTTTATTTATATCATGTCCTAAGAATCTTATTTTAGTTTGAAATAATTTTATTTTAGGTGCTGAAACTGCCAATCCATTTTTCTTAATCACTTTTAAGAATATATTTAAATGTTTAAAAATGTTGTTCTAATGATTCTGAAAATATTAATACATCATCAATATAAACTATGCTAAATGAACTATAGGGGTTGAAATATATCATTCATTATGTTTTGAAATTCTGAGGGTGCATTTTTTAATCCAAACGGCATTACCTTCCATTCATAATGACCAAATGGGGTTGTAAATGCTGTCTTGTATCTATCGTCAGGTGCCTATTATTATTTGCCAATATCCTGATTTCATATCAAAATTTGGAAAATATTTTTGCATTGTAAAGTCTATTTAATAAATCTTTTTTATTCGGAATTGGATATCTTATCCATTGTAATACTTTATTTAATGGTTTATAGTTTATAACTAATCTTGGGAACTCCTCTTTCTTTTTCTGCTTGATTCATTACATTAAAAAGCGGCACAACTCCAAGGTGATTTTGAAGGTGTTATTAATCCTTATATCCATTAATGTTTGTATTTCTTTTTTTGCAAAAATTCTAATAGTCAGCATTCATTTGTATAGGTCTAGCTTTTGTTGGAATATTTTTTTCATCAAAAATCTTTTTCATAAGGTAAATTTATCATATGTTGTTTTCTATCCCAAAAGGCATTCGGAATATCTGCACATACTTCCTTTTAATTAATTCTTCTAATATCTGAAATTTCTTTTTTGCATTTTTATTTCTTTCAAATTGTTCTTCTATTCTTAAATAGGATTTTTCTTCTTTTATATATTTATTTGTTTTTTTAATTCTTGTGATAGTATTTATTGTTTTATAAATAGATGATGATTGTAATATTTGTAATTCTTTTTGTCTAATAGGAGTTAGAAATTTAAAAGTAATAGTTTTTTCCCATAATAATTAGTAGAAATTCCTTCATATCCTACTGAAAATGGATATATTTGAATCAAAAAAGGTGTTTCCTAATATCATATCATTACTTATATTTTTACAATTAAAAAATTATGTCTAATACAATAGTCATTATTACATATTGATTCTTTTGTAAATTTATATTTTACTTGCAAATTTTCTCCGTTTGCTGCCATTAAAGTTTCATTTGTTCTTTCACAATATTTAGTAGGAATTATTCCTTCTTTTATACAGCTTGAATCCGCTCCACTATCTAATAAGGCCTACACACGTTTCTTTAAAATCTTCCATCATTATTGTGACTAGAGCGTACCATTTTGAAAAGTCATTTTTTCTATTACATTTAAATATTGTTGTTCATTTTGCTGGTTTTTCTGAAATAATTATTTCTTCCGTAATTAATGTTTTTGAAGTAGAAGGTTGATCTTTTTTATTTTCTATTAATGTCATTTTAGCTTCTATTTCTAAATCTTTAGTTTTTAATTCTATAATTTCTTGTTGTAATTGTTTTACTTGAGTTTTCAAATTATTAATTTCGGTTTGAAGATCTTTAGTAGTTTCCTTTTTTATACTATTTATATTATGATATTTATCTATTAATTTTGAAATACTAAATGGGTTCAATTTATTTTTGGCATCTTGTCTTCTTGTATGATTAAACTTTTTAGTCTTTCTAGATATTCTTTTTTAGCTAAGGGATCATCAATTTTCTCTATTATATCTAATAAGAATTCTTTATCTTCCCTTTTTTGTAATTACATTTATATATTTCGGATTTGTGATTACATTTATATATTTTGAATTATTTGAACAATTACAATCTTCTTCACTTTCTGAACTGCTTATATCATTATAATAATCATCTTCCGTACTTTGTTTCTTTATCATTTATTAATAAATTTATTAATTTATTTTTTATTTCTTCTTCTTCTGCACAGATTTCATTTATTTTTCCCTTAATTTACATTTATTTGCTTTATGTCCTATTTTCCCACATTTATAGCAAACAATTTTCTTTTTATAATATTTTTGCTTTCTTTTCACTATTTTCATTAGATCTTTTATACTTTAAATATTTTGTATTCTTTTTGCTTTTCTTTCTATGGGCTGATGGTGATTTTATTCTTTTTTATACCAAAAGCTTCACAAAATGATCCTACATCTTTGGTTTTAGAACCATACTTTATTTGAAGTTTTAATTCTGAACATAACATTAAACCTTCCTTTTTTACAAAAGCAAATAATTGTCCAAAAGTAATATTTTCAAATGAAATAACATCTGTTCCCATGTCCTTTTGTAAATTATCCATTATTCTTTGTGAAAATAAATTTGGTAATCCTGTAATAAATCTTTCTTTCCAAAAGAAGCATTGCAATCTGGTTTTCTTAATACATTTGTTAAAAACATATCTTTGTACCATCTAAAGTCTGATAAAGTTGGACATCTTAGGTTGGTTAAGAATGTTTTGTTTGCATTTAATTCTTCCTTTGGATTTCCTACAAAGTACATTACTATTGTTACAATTAAGAATTCTGCAGCATCAGATTGTACTTGAATATTTCCTTGATCATCTTCTATTTCTATAGTATGATCTAATATTTGTAGTTTATCTTGAAGTGTTAAAGCATTATCCCACCAATTTTTTAATTGTCCTGTGAATTCGGATACTAACAATGTTGCAATGTTTCTTTCTTGAATATTTTTAAGCTTGTAAGCTAGTCTAGCCCATTCCCATTTCTTGTAAAGTATTTAAGACTTCATATTCTGCCTTCCCATCTATGTTCCATTCATAAATTGAATCTCCATCATATTTAGTGGTATGAAATTTTGATCTTTCTTCATATTGAATATCTGGAGGACTAGATCTAGGATTGCCAATCTTTGTTATTTTTTAAAAGGTCTTCTTCTTCTTATTTTGTTTATTTTGTTACCTTCTTCTTTTTTAAATTGATCTTCTATAGGTGAAATTATATCTTCTTTTGAATAACTTGATTCTTCTGAGAATATTTCTTCATTTACAATGTTTTCTAATGTATTTATCCTAGGAGCTTGATTTTGAGCTTCTGTAGTTAAATTTTGCAATGTTTGAGATATCCTATTTAATATATTATCCGAATTATTTATTCTTTGAACATTAATACTTTGGACTAATTCTTGTTCTCTTTCTCTTGTTAGACTTCTAGGTTGAAAATGAGGTGCTGAAATATCAGTAGAAAACCTAGGAAGTGGTTTTTGAAATACTATCTATTTTTGTATTTATTATTTCTATATGTTGTGATATGGTGTGAAGAATTTGATTTGAGTAATTATTTTGTTGATATAATTTTTTAATATCTTCCAAATTCACATTATTGGTTCCACTTGATTCTGCTTCTCTGCCCTTTTTAAAAGGGGATGCAATTATTTCTCCTTGTCCTATATTAATTTTTATTTCTTGTAATGGAGGATGAATTGAAGTTACTACTTGATCGTCTTTTAGTTTCCATTTTTTATATAAATTAGTTTGAACATTAATTGTGGAGTATTATATACATCTTCTATACCTGTTTTTGAAATATAGAATGATAACCAAGTAAAGAAAGGGAAATCAAATTTTCTTGTTTCTAATTCATTTTCCATTCTAATATTAATTTTTCTCTACATTTATCCGATAACTGAAAAAACCATATTCTTTTTTGTTCATTTTCTTCATCATCAAAATCTTCTTGTAAATATTTATGATTTATTTTATATTTCTTTAATTATTACATTTATTTCTGCTTGTAGAAAGTAATGATCGGGGTTATTTAATAGCAAATATATCAGAGATAAAATTTCAAAGGTGGTATATTGCAATAAAAATTGTAATTAATAAATAAATATATCTAGATATATGGCCTTATTAGATTCTGGAGTAGATTTTAACTGCATTTCAGAAGGAATTGTCCCAACTCAATACTTTGAAAAAAATATTGAAAAATTAAGAGGTGCAAATGAAAAACCATTAGACATAAATTATAAACTTTCAAATGTTCATATTTGTAGACAGGAATTCTTCTTTCTAAATACTTTTATTTTAGTTAAATATTTACATCAAGAAATTATATTATGCACTCATTTTTATCCAATTATTTCCAATTTATATAGATGAGGAAGGTATTACTACAAGAATTTATGATCAAGAGGTTCAATTTCCTTCTGTTACTACTCCTTTAACAAGAAAAGTAAATTTTTTGTATACTGCTAAAAAACTAAAACAAGAGCAATATGTAATATTGCAAAACAATTAGATTTTCTTAAAGAAGAAATTAAAGTAGAAAGATTGAAAAAGACTACAAACCCGAGAGGTAAAAAGAAAAATTTTGGACATTGCAAGAAAAGTTTTAAAAAGGAAATATATTCTGACTTACCAAATACATTTTAGAATAGAAAGAACCATATAGTAAGATTACCATATATTCCTGAATTAAATGAAAAAAGATATTCCTACAAAAGCTAGACCTATTCAAATGAGTCCTGAATTATTAGAGTATTGTAAGAAAGAAATACAAACTTTATTTGACAAAGATATAATTGAATCCTCAAAATCACCTTGGAGTTGTTCAGCATTTTATGTAAATAATCAAGCAAAAATAGAAAGAGGTGCTCCTAGACTTGTCATTAATTACAAACCTTTAAATAAAGTTTTAATGTGGATCAGATACCCAATTCCCTAATAAAAGAGATTTATTAAAAAGAATTTATAATTTTGTAATATATTCAAAGTGTGATATGAAATCAGGATTTTGGCAAATTCAAGTAGCTGTTGAACATAGATACAAAATTGCTTTTAATGTTCTTTTTTGGACCAATCTCAATGGAAAGTTATGCTATTTGGGCTTAAGAATGCTTCATCTGAATTTCAAAAAATAATGAATGATATTTTTAATCCATATTCATTTCTATTGTTTATATAGATGACGTTTTAATACTTTCTAACTCAATAGAAAAATATTTTAAGCACTTAGACATATTTTACAAAATAATTAAAAAGAAATGGACTTGTTGTGTCAGAATCCAAAATGAAATTATTTCAAACAAAAATTAGATTTTTAGGACCATGATATAAATCATGGTAAATATAAACCAATTTGACGATCTTTAGAATTTGCTAATAAATTTTCAAATGAAATTAAAGGATAAAAAACAACTACAAAGATTTTTAGGATATCTTAATTATGTTTTAGATTTTATTAAAGATTTGCAAATAATTTGTGAACCTTTATACGAAAGATTAAGAAAAAATCCTCTCACATGGTTTGAAGAACATACTAATACTATTATAAAAATCAAGCATATGGTCTAGCATCTTCCATTTTTAGGAATTCCACAATCCAAATGCATTCATGATAGTAGAAACGATGCATCAGATTTAGGATATGAAGGCGTACTTAAACAAAATAAGCATATTGCATCATCTTCAAAAACTGACTCTTTTATTAGCTAAAGGGGTTTTTGAATATGATTTAGCAAAGGTCTTTTCAAGGTTATGAATAAGACCTAGATCCTGATTTTGATTTTTTAATTCTTTTGGAAGAAGGAGTTCAAAATTTTCATAACCATATTGTTGACAAAAAGATCCTAACTCTCGTCTTGATGGAATTCAAGATGGACAACCGATTATTGTAGTTCAAGACAAAGTGTGAGTTCCATTAGGTCCGATTACAAGAACTCAAACTAAGAGGCTACGTGATAAATTTCAAGCTTTAGTCACGTATTAAAGGTATCAAGACATATTAAAGGTCTTAAGGATGAAGATTGGAAGATGGCTTATCTCATACATGTCATGAAAGAATCGATTGAGGCGTTGAAATGAGTAGCCATACGTGACTCTAGCCGTTTGGTTCCATGTTGGTCCGAATGTGAAGGGATGGTTCGTAGTTGATTAGTTATTAGAAGTTGATTGATTAATTGTTATTATGTTAGTAGTGAGCATTCAGCCAGCTTAGTCATTGGAGCCGAATGTAAGTAGTCCAAATTGAGATAGGAGTTAGTTAGTTATCTTATATCTTTTCCAATTTAGTTAGGATTACTTTCCGGTGGTAAGGCTATAAAAACTCCATTTTTTTGCCGTTTTCGATAGAAGAATTTTTCCAGGAATTTTGAGAACTTTCTTTCTCTTGGCTTTTGTGAAAGCATCTTCAACATCTTCGAGGATTCTTTTGAGTATTCTCCAACTTATCAATCGAAATCACGTTCGATTGTGGCGTTTTCTACCTTATTATGCCAAGGTTCATTAACCACATGATTAATGGTCAAGATATTCCACTCCAAACTTTGATATAAATTTCTAGATTCGAGGTCTGTGTGTTACGGGTTGCGTGTGAGACAGAATGCAGTTCGTATCAGCTAGTATTAGAACTGGTTGAAAGTATCGAATTATATCCTTGTCTTGTGTCAATTTTTGTTTCTTGTTTACATTGTTCTAGGGTTTTCCATTCTGTTTTGAGTCAATTTTTTCAGATTATACGTCGTGTCTTGTTTCTTTACTAGGGTGTTGTTTTTTGTTTCCTTGTCGCGTTTCAACGTTTATTGTTAATTGCTTCCCAAATCTGTTGGTATTAATTTTGTGGTTTCTTTGTGTTATTCTGGAGTTAAGTGTGTCAATTTGGTTATCCAATTTTGTGAATCAATTTAAATCCAAAAAAAAATTCTGGTTGTTGCCTTTTCTTGAAAATCCAAGGCTTAACCTAGTGTTTTTATCGACTTGTGTTGGTTCTTGTGTCGAATAACCTGTTGCTGAATGTTTTCTTGAAAGTCTTGAATCAATTCTAGTTGTTATTGAAGTTCTTGTTGCCAAATTGTGAATCTTGAAGTTCTGGAAATCCGAAATTTTGAGTCTTGGAATTCTTAAAAAAAAACCCTAGTTGGAAATATTGTTCACTTTTTTGGGTTATTCGTGGACCTTGGGAATTTTCTTGTTTCCATTGAATCCGTGAGTACTTGCTATAAAATCTTGAGATTCTTGAAACGTAAGGGGGTGTTCTTGAAATCTTGAACCATACCCTCATCGGGTTAGAAGCAACAATTGCACAACATTAGTCCTTGGTTCTTGGAACCCTAGTCATTATCTTGTGGCTGCTTAAAAAAACCTTCCAACGACGAAATTTGATCTTGAAACCCTCCATAAACTACTACAAATTATGTTTGTGGGAGAAACAGCAGGCCAAATCCAGCCGCTACTTGTTCTCCAATTTCCAATAGGAATCCAAGTCAAAGTTTCCAATTCTCAGTTCTAGCACTAAATTCGTTTGGAAAACAGCATCTTGGGAGAAAAAAAAAGAAACTAAATTCCAACTACTTGTTTCCAAATTCCAACTTGCACACGAATTTCCAGCAACTAGTTTCTAATTTCCGTCTCTCGCACAAGTTCCTTCAACTTTTCTTCTAGTATAGTTGGTTAGACGTCAATTCCCTTCGCTATTGAGTGTCATTTAACTTCCAGTTTCTAGGTATTCATTCCAGCAATACTTTCAGTATATCCTTGAGTCTTAAAGTCCTTGATAGCATCACTATTTCATCAAAAGTTGGTCAAGTCTTAATCCCAGGTGGGCCATAATCTTACTTGTTCTAAATTGCTAAGTTGAGCAACACTACAAAAGTCTTCTAATTTATTTAAGGGGCTGTTCGAGGAGCCTTGAGGACTGATCTAGTAAGATTATTGGAGGGACAAAATTGAGTAAAAACACGCGTAGAGTGCATACACGTAAGGGAGTGTGTAAGGTAAATTTTATCCATTCTCACTTGTTACTCAATTTGACAGTTTTAGCTAACAAATGGCTAACAATGGGGAAAGAAGCCCCCAAACTTTGATTTTAAACTTTTTGCCAAATGCATTAAGGGGAGATTTGAACCGCATCATGGACCAAAAGTTGGAAGCAATGAACTAGCAGATTGACAATTTGAAGCTATCCGCGGAGTTCTAAAGGCAGCCGAGGAAAGACATCCGTGCAAGAATCTAGTGATTCTAACTCAGAAAGAGAATATGAACCAAAACAGAGGAGACCTAAACGCGACACTAGACTAGTTGGTGATTCCATTAAGCGGGATTAAAATGAAGATCTCGCCCTTCCAAGGTAAATCGGATCTGGATGCATACGTTGAATAGGAGAAGCGGATTGAGGTTGATTTTTGAATGTAACGATTATTCCAAGGAGCAGAAAGTAAAATTAGTTGTGATGGAATTCACAGATTATGCAGTTATCCAATGAGATCAAATATCCACTAGTAGAAGGAGAAGTGGGGAGTTACTTGTACAAACATGGGCTAAATTGAAGCAACTTATGAAAAACGCTTTGTACCAAGTCACTACTATCGTGACTTGTTCCAAAAGCTCCAACATCTCACTCAAGGTAGTCGGAGTGTTGAAAATTATCATAAGGAAATGGAAAACTTGATGCTACGAGCTGATGTAGTGGAGGATAGGGAAACTACAATGGCACGATTCCTTGGAGAGTTACGCCTTGAAATTGTCGAACAAGTGGACATCCAACACTATGTAGAGTTTAGCGATTTGGTGGAGGGAGCAATTAAAGTTGAAAGGAGGAATAAGAGGGAGGGGTCCAATGAGAAATTACAACAATATTTCACCTTCCTTTTCACGAGCCACACCATCAATGAGAGAGGAAATAAGTTCGTGTCCTTCAAGGCCGAAAGTAGAAACCTCAAAAGGAGATTTAAAATCTACTTCTAAATCTAATGTGGATATAGTCAAAGGAAAAAATCGCGATACCAGGTGTTTTAAGTGTCAAGGTTGAGGGCACTTGGGAAGAGAATGCCCGAATCAATGAGTTATAATCATACTACTAAATGGAGAGATTGTCACCAATGATGAAGAGAAATATAAAGATATGTCACCGCTTATTGAAAAGGAGAAGAAGAGGAACAATTCCCCGTTAATGAACGAATTGGAACTTATTGTTAGGCAAGCATTAACTACTTAAGTTAAGGAAGTAGATGAAATACAAAGGAAAAATATCTTCTACACTCGCTGCCATAGACAAGGCAAAGTGTGTAGTTTAATTATTGACGGAAGAAGTTGTGCTAACATCACAAGTCTACTAACGGTGGAGAAACTAGCACTTTCCTACAATACGTCATTCAAAACCATATAGATTGCAGTGGTTTGAACGATAGCGGAGAAGTTCGGGTGACTAAACAAGTTCAAGTTCCTTTTCGTATCGAAAAATATGAAAATGTGGTTTGTGCAACGTCGTTCCAATGCAAGCATGCCATATTTTATTGGGAAGACCGTGGCAGTTTGACCAATGAATCAGCTATGATGGAGTTTCAAAACAAATATTCATTTCAGCATTGAAACAAAAAAATTTGTTCTCGTATCTTTAATCCCTAGTCAAGTTTGTGAGGATCAAGAGAGTTTGTAAAAAGAAAGTGAGGCCGAGAGGAAAAAGAAAGAGAGATTCGAGAGAGTTAAAATGAGTGATCTGGCCGAACAAAATGAGAGGAAAAAGGCAATCGTGAAATCGGCCAATGAGGTAAAAAAAGAGAAGAAACATAGCATGTTGATAAAAGTCAAGAAAGTAAAGAGAACTCTACGTTGTGACACATATTTGTTTGTACTTATGTGCAAAGAGGTGATGCTAATTACTGGTAACCTTACAAACACTTTACCTTTAAGTGTTGTTTCTCTTTTGCAAGCTTTTGAAGATGTATTCCCTGAGGAGATTTCGAGTGGATTACCGTCAATAAGGGGAACTGAACATCAAATTGATTTGGTATCCGGTGCTACACTTCCAAATAAACCAACATATCGGATGGGACCAGAGGAGGACTAAAGAACTACAACGTCAAGTCGAAAAGCTCTTGACTAAGGGATGGGTGAAGAAAAACTTAAGCTTGTGCGTGGTTCCTATTATCTTGGTTCCCAAGAAAGATGGAAGTTGGTGCATGTGTACCGATTGCAAGGCTGTAAACGCAATTACGGTAAAGTATCGACACCCTATTTCTTGATTTGATGACATGTTAGATGAATTACATGAGACTGTAATTTTTACAAAGATTGAGTTAAAAAATGGCTATCATCAAATTAGGATGAAAGAGGGTGACGAATGGAAAATAACTTTTAAAACAAAACATAGATTGTACGAGTGGTTAGTAATGCCATTTGGTCTAAATAATGCACCTAGTACATTCATGAAACTAATAAATCATGTATTTCGGCCATTTCTAAGAAAATTTGTTGTTGTCTATTTTGATGACATTCTGGTTTATCGTAGGAATTTAGAAGAACATGTTGAGCATTTGAAATTTGTTCTTGAAATATTTTGAAGGAAAAAATTTTATGCTAATTTCAAGAAGTGCTCTTTTTGGACTAACCAACTTGTCTTC
Source organism: Coffea humblotiana (assembly GCA_023065735.1). Classification (NCBI taxonomy): domain Eukaryota; kingdom Viridiplantae; phylum Streptophyta; class Magnoliopsida; order Gentianales; family Rubiaceae; genus Coffea; species Coffea humblotiana. Next base: position 4,385,427 of record CM041208.1, on the reverse strand, counting down.
CTAAATTTTGTTGTGAATGAGCAGAACATTAAAGTAAACGAAACCAAGGTAAAAACCATTCAAGAGTGGCCAACACCTAAGTCAGTTGGGGAGGTACGTAATTTTCATGGTTTAGCTAACTTTCATCATCTTTTTGTTAGAGATTTTAGCATTATTGCTGCCCCTTTAACTGTTATGATTAAAAAGTATGAAAAGTTTACGTGGGAAGAGGCTCAAGAAAATGCATTTCAATTGCTTAAACATAAGCTCACACATACACCGTTACTTGCATTACCGAGTTTTGATAAAATGTTTGAAATTAAGTACGATGCCTCAGGTGTTGGAATTGGAGTTGTTTTGATGCAAGAAGATAAGCCTATTACATATTTTAGTGAAAAATTAAATGGGATAGTTTTGAATTATTTCACTTATGATAAAGAGTTGTACTCATTAGTTAAACCTTTAGAAACTTGGTAGCATTATTTGAGATCAAAAGAATTTGTTATTCACACTAACATGAATCACTTAAGCATTGTAAATTACAATAAACGTTGAGTAAACATCACATCAGATGGATAACTTTCATAGATACATTCCCTTTCATGATTAAGTATAAGATAGGGAAAACTAATATGGTTGCTGATACACTTTCGCATAGGCACTCTTTATTTATTGTACTTGATGCTGAATTACTTGGATTCGAAATGATTAAGGAGTTATATAGCAATAATCTAGATTTTACACATTTATTCTTCATGTGGATCTGCCAAAAATGGTAAGTTTTACCTTCATGATGGATTTTTATTCTATCTCAATAAATTGTGCGTTCCTAATTGTTTTAGTCGTTCGTTGCTTGTTAGGGAATCACATGGAAGCGGATTGATGGGACACTTTGACGTAATTAAGACTTTGGCAGTACTTCAAGAGCAATTTCGTTGGTCAAAAATGAGACGTGATGTGAAGTGCGTGGTGAGCAAATGCATCATTTGTCTAAAAGTTAAGTCCAAATTTCAATCCTATCATCTCTATACTCTCGTACCAATACCTAAGGCACCATGGATTAACATTTCAATGGATTTTATTTATGGGTTACCTAGAACTAAGAGGGGACACAATAGTATCTTTGTTGTGGTAGATCGATTTTTCAAAATGGCACATTTTTATTCCTTGTCATAAAACAGATGACGCATCTCATGTTGCTAATTTGTTTTTCAAAAAAATCATTCGTTTGCATAGCATGCCAAGGACGATTGTCTCGGATAGAGATGCTAAATTTTTAAGCTATTTCTAGAAAATTTTGTGAGGCAAATTAGGTACTAAATTATTTTTTCTATTACTAGTCATCCCCAAATAGATGGCCAGATTGAGGTTGTTAATAGAACATTATCTACACTCTTACGTGCCATCATTAGAAAGAATATTAAAATATGGAAAGAGTGTTTACCACATGTCGAACTTACATACAACCATTCTGTGCATAGTTCAACTCAATATTCTCCATTCGAAATGATTTATGATTTTAATCTTTTAACACCGTTAGATTTTTCTCCTTTACCATTGTCTGAGCATGTTAATCTAGATGGTGCTAAAAAAATCGAATATGTGAAGAACTTACATGAAAATGTTTGGTTGAATATTTCACATAAAACCACCGAATATACAAAACAAGCAAACAAGGGTCATCATCCAATGGTCTTTGAGCCTGGAGATTGGGTACAGTTGCACTTACGTAAGGAGAGATTCTTTATTCAAAAGCGCAAAAAATTGCTTCCTCATAGAGATGGATCATTCCAAGTTGTTGAGCGCATAAATGACAATGCTTACAAACTCGCGCTCCCTGATAAGTATAATGTTAATGCTACATTTAATAATTCTGATCTATCTCATTTTCATGCAGACGATGAAGTAGATTGAAGGTAAATCCTTTTCAAGATGAGATAAATGATAGAGTTCAAGATGGACAATTATCAATTATTGTAGTTCAAGACAAAGTGCGAGTTCCATTAGATCCGATTACAAGAGCTCGAGTTAAGAGGTTACGTGATGAACTTCAAACTTTAGTACGTGCTATCCAAGATCAAGAAGTGGTATCAAGACGTACTAAAGGTCTTGAGGATGAAGATTGGAAGGTGGTTTATATTATACAAGTCATGAAAGAATCGGTTGAGGCGTTGAATGAGTAGCGATACGTGACTCTAACCATTTGGTTCCATGTTGGTCCAAATGTGAAGGGATGGTTTGTAGTTTATTAGTTTATTAGAAATTGATTGATTAATTGTTATTATGTTAGTAGTAAGCATTCGTCTAGCTTAGAGTCATTGGAGCCGAATGTAAGTAGTCCAAATTGAGATAGGAGTTAGTTATCTTACATCTTTCCAAGTTTAGTTAGGATTACTTTCCAATTATAAGGCTATAAAAACTCCATTTTTTGCCATTTTCGATAGAAGACTTTTCAAAAAATTTGAGAATTTTCTTTCTCTTGGATTTTGCGAAAGCATCTTGAACATCTTAGAGGATTTTTTGAGTGATCTCCAACTTATCAATTGAAAATCACGTTCGATTGTGGCGTTTGCTACCTTATTATGCCAAAGTTCATTAACCACGTGATTAACGGGTCAAGGTCTTTCGTTCCAAACTTTGATATAAACTTCTAGATTCAGGGTCTGTGTGTTACGGGTTGCGTGTGAGATAGAACACAGTTCATATCACGTCTGGTTTCTAAACCTTTTTTTTTATTTTAGTTTTAAGTCTGTACATAAGTTTAATCCTTCAGAATTTATAAAATTTATTAAATCTCCGTAAATTAGATTTGCGTAAGGAATTTCTCCATTATATTGATTCCTTAAATTTTATCTAACCTTCTTTGCAAATAATTTTGATAATTCAGCTAACAATCTTTCTTTCCAATAAGCATGATTGCAATCTGATTTTAAAACTATTTTTGATAAAAACATATCTTTGTACCATTTAAAATCACATAATTTTAGACATGTTAAATTTATCAAAATTTCAGAACTTTTATTTTGTAATTTATTTGGATCTCCTATAAAATGTTTACATACAACATATGTTAAGGTTGCTACTGAATCTGATGTATTAGTTATAATTACTTCTTGCCATGTGCTACTACTGGCTATGTCTAGAATAACTTGATTAGTAGCAGTTAATATGTGATGGCTTTCATTTTGATTTAAATAATTATCTCACAAAATTTTTAACAATCTTGAAAATTTTGATATTAATAATTGAGCACATTCTCTATTATTATGATCTTTTCCATTAAAAGAACTAATAGTCATACTCATATTTTAAATAATTTATAAAATCTGATGTTCAGTTAACCCATTTATATTCCATTCATAAATTGAGTCATCAGAATAGTAATAAATTTGATGTAAATAGGTTTCTTCAAGATGCATATCTGGAAAACATGGTCTTGGATAAAAAATTTTACCATGATATACCCGAAGCTGAAAAGAATTAGATCAGGAAGATCTAGTTTTATTAATTTAAATAGTCTTGAAATTGAGAAACAAGGTTTTAATCAATGTCTTCTTCTATATCGGAGCTATAAGAGATAATTGAAACGTGATTATCTTTTTTAATATCTAATTTTGCTAATTTTTTAGAAAATTGTTTTATTAAATTAGAGTCATTATTTAATTTTTTGGGTAATTCAAATGGTTTAAAATTGGTTTTAATGGATCTATCGATAGAGATTTATTAGTATTTAGTATCTAATTAGTATAATTATTTTGTTTGAATAATTTTGTTGATTTGTTAGTTTTTTCATCATAAATTTTGAAAGGGGAGGCTATAATAGGTTGATCTCTATGGATTAGTTTAATTTCTTCTAATAGGGGTGTACCGACATATTTGCTCTGAACTGGTTTGTCATCCTTTATTTGTAATAGAATTGATATTTTTTAAAAATGGATAGTCAATTTTATTTTTTTAGAATAAAATTCAAACCATTTGAAAAATTCTGAATTAACCTTTAGTTTTGTAAGATCTTGAAAATTCATCTCTATCATCTATGGATGAAGTACTACGTTCATTACCTGATTTTCTTATTGAATTTATTCTCGTTAATAAACTATCCATGTTATTCTAAGTAATTAAACTCTTTTTCTTTATTACAAGGACCACCCTAGGAACCACAAATTTACTATCTCTCACACTGCTGCTGACCAACAATTATTGGGTTGACCAATTATAATATAGATTCAAGTTTAATTAAATAGAACAACAGTACTAGAAATTAACTTGAATAAAAATAGCAAGAAGGGCTGGCTCTGATACCAGAACCTAACCCAGGAAAATGAAAGAGATGAAATGATAAAAGAGATAACGAATGATGTAACTGGAAATAAAATAGGCGGTTTTGCCGACCATATGCATGTTATGCAGAAATGCCAATAAGCAGTAGTACTGGCCATAGATATAAATCTTGAAATCATAAATCTTGAATAGATAAGAAGTACTTACAAGATAAAAACTTGAATTCTTACCATGAAATTACAAAATCTTTGAAACCTATCTCTAAGATTGAAGAGAGTTGTTTTTGAGAAAATTTTCAGAGTACGAGGAAATTCTTATAACTAAGACTATGCTGAACTAGGCCCTCTTTCTTACTGGTTTTCTTCTTTTTATATAGAATAGATAGGAATAATATGTCTTAGAGTATTCTCTTACTGGAGGTCATTGCTTGAGTCATGGGAGTGCTTATTGATGTCAATTTCTTGCATCATTTATCTTCTTTTGTCCTGAAATCTTATCAAATCCCAGTTCCTTACTCCAAATAAACCAGCAGTTTACACTTATATGACTATATGAAAGCATGAGGATGTATATTTTGCGACCTTTTTTCCCACTCTTGGTTTATTCAATTATTACCATCAATAATCTAATGGCTTCTACTATACTTCTACAACTGGCTGACGCGATTTTAGAGAACTCTTTGAAATTATGCCGCTCAATTTTAAAAGATTACGAGTATTCAAAAGGGATCCAACTTTCAACAGATTATTGAGAAGAACAAATTACACTTCATTATTATATCAAGAACCCAAATTCCATGAATTTTTTGCTTGAATTTTAACAAGATTAGTTTTCAAAGAAATTAATTATTTTACCAGATAATTAAAGATTAAATGGTGGGACTTCATAAAGGATATAAAATATCCTGTGCAAAAGAGCCAACTACTCAAGAAATTGCGAAAACGCAAGAATTTTTACCACAAAAAATATATTTCAATGCTTAATGGCTCCCAACACAAGCAAAGAAGATTTCAAGGAAAAACTTATTAGAAGCTTTATCTCAAATAGACAAAGAAGAAAAAACTCCAGACGACACTCAAACAAATGAAGATGATTGTTATGAAATTTTCAGTCCTATTCCAGAAAATTGGAATTAATCAAAAGCCGGACCCCAGCCAATAAAAGTGTTGGATAACAATATATGTATATATACGTATATATATGGGTTGAGGGAGTGAGGAAGTCTTCTTCTTCTAATGTGCCTAAGTGACAACACCGGAAATCATGACTCTTGATGGCCCTAATAATAGAATTCCACTCAATCTGATCAAAAGCCTTGCTTGTATCTAATTTAAGAGAAAATAAGCCTTCCTTACCCCAAGTTTTAGTTTTAAGGTAACCCTGAAACTCATAGAAAATTAAAAACATTGTCAAATATGAGTCCTTTTAGAATAAAAACTAACTAGTATTCAATAATAATACAGGTTAGAATTTTTCAAATTCTATTGGCTATGAATTTTGAAACTAATTTATTTATGATATTGCATAGCCTAATAGGCCTAAAATGAGTAATCAGCTTAGGAATTTTACACTTGAGAATTAACACAACATGAATAATATTTCACATTATCGAGGATTACATGTTTATTTGGAAAAGAATAGGGACTCCATTGATGACATTAGGACCTACGATATAACCAATATTTATGAAAGAAAATAAAATTAAGACCATCAAGGTTCGGGGATTTATAAGAATGGCATTAGTGAGAGGGTTTTTGTGAACTCTCGAGGAGAGTGGTTCTTAAGCAATTACTCATTCGTCCATGTGGTTACTTGACTGTACTCTTTCTGAAAGTAGATGAATATTTTCATCTTATGTGGTAGAGGAGGCAAACAGCTTCCCATGGTGATCCACAATAATATCTTCTAACTCTTTTTAAAGCTATACTATTTGCTTTCGTGACTTTTGAACTCTTTAATATTATTTGTCTCAAGTCCTCCTACTGGCAATAGGCATGAAAGGTAGGTAGATCATCAGTCTTCAACCTATAGTAGTGACCACTTACCCATTCGTTGATTCCATAACAAGTCATCCTAATCCATGAGTCGTTTAAATTTGCCTCTTAGCCTACTATATTTACTTTGGTGGTAGCCTATCGAAATCTATTACTGAAGTTTGTATATAAATATTCTACCCTTAATTCTATCCTTCCTTCTTAAATGTTCTCAAAAGGATGACTTACTCTATTTTAGCTAACCAAGTTTGCAACCCTCTAACTTCTTCATAACATTTGTCTCACAATTCCATCAAAATTAAATCACATATTCGCACCTAAAAGATTTAATCCATATGGTTTCAAAAATGGGACCAACCTCTTTCTTTTGTGTTTGAATGAGTCTCTATTCATGATCTTTGGTGTGGATGAAGAATTGGTTTATGATTAGATGTAACTTAAAATAGGTTTTGAATATTAGTCTTATGTAGAGAGAATTCACCACTTGTTTGTACAGCCTTATTAAAAATGTGTACTAACTTATTCGAAACCAAGTGAATTTGTATCAATTACCCTAAAACTTGGTTTCACATGCTTTGGAAGTCATGTTATTTTATGAACTCTCTTTTCCATTTTGATATAGGATAATTGCATGCATATTCCATATATGAATACATGATAAATCACTTTTAGCTTACAAGACTTGTAATAAATTGATTAAATCTCTTTATGTACAAGTTTTTGATTGTGCAATAAAAAGTTAGTAACTCAAATAAGATTTTAGAGAATGTTAAACATGATCTAATTCATTTAATCTTTACCGTTATATCAACCCAACCTTCCTTTATCTTAGGATAGTAATATGTAAACTAAGACAAAGAAAGAAACATATATGGTGAATCTAAAATGACACTAAGTAATCTTGTAAATACAAAATAAGGATTAGAAGTAGCAATTGGCAAGTTTAAGTCAAATTGGATGAATGATAAGTTAGTTCTATTATAATAAGTTAGGTTCTAATGGATTAAGTTGGGTGCCAAAACCAATTTGGTTGTATCTTATAATTAAGTTTTCATTGTAACAAAAAATTTGCTTGCCATAAATGGTGAATAGACTGTTAATAAATCTTTACCTCCTCGCTATCTCTGTATCTAAGTATGGACAAAAGCAATATTCAATTTTGGTTTTACATGTGTTGCATAATTTTATCATACTACTTATTAAGAAAATTTTGTTTCAAATGCCTTGTGTAGTTTTTTCACACTAGTTATCAAGAAAATTTAATTTATCGAACAAAGATACTGCATTCTGGTACTTTATCAACAACGATAGAGTACGATATTTCAAAATCTATGAACAAATTATGTTCAGATTGGTTAGATACCATCATAGTGATAAAGTAGTTGCCTAACTTGTGTAACAAAATTCTTGCTCTTGGTGGTGATGTTATTTCCTGCGACTAAGTTGGCATGCTTAATTTTTGACTAGTTGGGTAATTATGGCTTAAAACCAAATTATAGGCTCAATGGTTGAATTAGAACCTATATCCTTGAGTTGGCTACACTAGTGGCCTTAATCAATGTCCTTACCTACATTAAGTTTTCTTTGTTAAAAAAAACACATCTTTTTTGTTTTGTAGTATTGTTTGACTACTTGCTTCAAGAGTAAGTTTTCTTTATTAGGTTGCAAGCTTTATAGAATCTACTACGCAATTGAAATAGGAATCTACACCTCTACGTACTATGTGAAAAAGAAAGAGAGGGGGCATAAAAGCCCTTACTTTAAGCCTTTTTTTTCAAATTAAATAATTATTCAGTTAACAAATAAATAGAGCTAAAAATTATTTGTTGTTTCAACTTGCTCCTTGATATTGGTTAAATCATATCCATCATCAAAATTAATGTCCAACTTAAAAATTCACTTACGTAAAACATAAGAGCAAAAAGTTACTGCTCGACAATTAGTATAAACTTCATCCATGTTATGTGATATGTTTGTCTAAAATATACAAATAATCCTTATATCATTTAATTAAAGAAAAATAGAAATAAATATATTGAAAAAGTTTGGAACTTCATCATTTAAAAGACAAATATTTTAATTTGAAGTTTGTTTTCACTTTAAACTTACTTAAAATACAAATATTTTAATTTGAAGTCTGTTTTTCACTTTAAACTTACTCTCTATAATCAACAAACATAATTCTCACTTCACTTCTGTGGTAATTAGAGAAAAAAATAACAATAGTAATAAAAACACAATAGAATCTACAAAGTACACTTCCTTTTTCAATCTTACCTTAAGACTAACTTATATATTTGAACTTCCCTTTTAATAATATGACAGTGCCACGTACAAAATGCTCGTTTTAAATTTTTTTCGAAAACCAAAATTAATCATATAATAATAAAATTGCTATTTTCTCAAGTTTTGTAGAAAAATATATTGTAATAATTTGATATATGTAAGATAAAAAGATAATTAAAAATATATTAAGATAAAATGTAAGAATTTTTTGAGAAAAAATGACAATACAAATAAGGCATAATTTTTTTTTTTCCAATTCTGCCTAGACTAGATTAAAATATCGAGCAGTCTAGGCCCCAAGTTCCTCAACTCCTGGTGCATCTTCCCATTCTTAAGATGGCACATCCTTTTCTTGTTGACGGTAGTCCAAAAGCAGCAGATAGTTATAGCCAACCATTCCCAAATAGGTCCCACTATAGATAAAGACCAATAAAGTATCAAGAAAATTCAACAAAAAGGGCAAAAAAGAAAAGATAAAGAATTTGATGGAATAAAAAATAAAAAATAAAAAGAAAAAAAGGAAGGAAAGAAACCGACCATCATCCCATGTTTCCCATGTTTCTATCCTAGTACTTTTAAAACCTAGTTTAATGTCTTAATTACCCACTTAATACTCATTAATACTTATCTAATTACATTGCCCAACGGTAAAAAGATAAATTTTTTTTTTTGTATTAGTAGCAGTAATTAGTCAATCGTGAAGACAAAAATAAATTTTGAAAAGGACCAATCAGAGAAGGCTAGAATTGGGCGCGTTGGAATCCGTGAATTACAGAATATGACCCTGAAGTTGACGTGAATTCTTGAAGGTTAAAAGAAATTGCTGCTATCAATGGGACTATGTGAGGGTAAAATAGTCTTTTCGTTCTTTTTGAAACGGCTAGGAAATTCACGGTTTTGCTGCATTTGGAATTTAACCAATCTACTTTTTGAATGCCGCGAACTCGAGGGGAATGTGCCCACGATTTTGCCGGTTTTTACCTGAACAGCCACTGGTTGGTACCTGAGCTAAATTCACCCCCTATGGCCCCCGATTTGACGCTAGTGATGTACAGCTCTTGCACTTGATACTTTTCTTTCTTTTTTTTTTTTTATAAAAATTTTAATCATCTTACTATCAAATCAATTAAATAAGCTCTTATTAATCTTCACATAACTTTCTAAAGCACCTTACAATGTATTAGATGAGATGTTGTTTTATATTTAATGCCATACTATTAAGTTAGATAAGAAATTAAATAGTTTGAATAAATATTATTAAATAATTCAAATAAGAGAAATATATCATCAGATAATGTAAAAAATAGTTGTATGTTAAATCATCAAGAAATTCTAAATTCTTGTTTGACATAAACTTAAATTACTTATGATATCCTTGCTAAAACAAAATAAATACTATTAAATTAAAATTTAATTTTATATATTTACAATTCCTGCTCTTTGTATTTTATTTTATTTTAACCTGTTCTTAAACCCAATTTCGTTAATAAATTCATGTTTTTATGTGCCAGTGCTTCACAAATGTAAAATTACTCTTAAGTATTTTGTACATCAAGCCACATATTAGCCACACCAGTTTAAAAAAAATTATTTTAATTTAGCATTTGTTTGAGCCAAAGATAACATTCACTAAATGACATTGGATGCCCAAAAAATGGATTACTTATCCAAAATAGTGCACAACACTTTTAACTCTCCAAATTGCTGTGTTACTAATTGCTTCCGTATTTCTTATTTTCCTACCAACCAATAGAAACTTAATTCCCTCTTCCTCGTCAATTCGCTTGTCTCAATTGAAAATCATTTAAAACCTTTTTATCACAACATTACACCGCATTCTATAAACATAAAGCGTAAAGTTAATTAAAAATGCGTAAAAAATAATCGCCAGCAAGAGTTGGAAAAATGGTACTTGTGTCTGGTGTTTAGAAACAAGAGGCAAATTCGTAGATGGCAAATTCGTAGTACCAACAAATCTCAGGGTCACTCTCCTACCCAAACCCGACACAGGCACACAAAACTCCAAAGATTTTACTTCACCTTTTTTGGTTGCCGTTGGCTCCGTCCCCCCTCTCTCTCTCTCTCCCTCCCTCATTTTGCTTCCTTTCCTCCTAAGTAGCTTAAAGTAGCAGCACCCCTCACTCCCCACCCACTCACCACATCCCATAGAGTACCATTTCCCCCACCTTTCCCCTGTCCTCCACTTTCCCTCTCCCTCACATTCTCCCATTTCTAGGGTTTCTACTCCCCACATTCCTCCCTTACTTTCTCCCTCTCAACTGCAAATGCATCTCTTCTGAGAAGGAAAAGAGGTAAAACAAAAAAAAGTAGGAAAAAGAAATCAGAAATCTCAATCGCAAGTCATTTTTGCAGTTCTGATCTTGTTTACTTGCAGCATTTTGAATTTTAACTAAATCACATCATTCAGCACAGTGTATACTAGTTTATATCTTCTCCCCCTGTTTCTTTTTTCTTTTTTCAACTTAATGTAAATGCTGATGATCTTGTAATTTTGTTTTCCTTTTTTTTTTTTAAAGAAAAAAGTGCGGATGAGCTCACAACAATTTGTGATTTTGGTTGTTCTGGTTTTCCAGTTCTGATCTCATTTATTTCAAACATTTTGAATTTTAACTAAGTATGTACTTGGTAATATCTTCTCCTGTCTTTTTTTTTGTTTCTACTTTTTGTAATTTTTGATGAGCTTGTAAATTTAACTAAATCACATAATTCATCACAGTATATGCTAGTTAATATCTTCTTCTCCCTCTGTTTTTAATTTTTTTTCTACTTTTTTGTAAATGCTGATGAGCTTGTAATTTTGTTTTCCTTTTTTTTTTTTTTAAAATGTGATCTGTTTATTTAGTTTCATTTTGTTTTTTTGGGGAAATGCGGATGAGCTCATGACAATTTGTAATTTTGGTTGTTCTGGTTTTCTGTGCAGGTTTGCATAGATATTTATTAAGGAGAGAAGTTAAGGCAGCTTTTTTTTTTTTGTTTGCTGTTTTGTTTTTATTTTTGAGGCTTGCTCAAGCTGCTGGGGAAGTAGTAGAGTTGTAGTAGTAGTAAGGAAACGATGTCGTCGAGAGGGGGCTCGTCGACGACGCAGCCGCCACTGCAACGGCGGCTATCGCGGACTCAAACGGTGGGGAATCTCGGAGAAACTGTCTTTGATAGTGAAGTGGTGCCGTCATCGTTGGTGGAGATCGCTCCCATTCTTCGTGTTGCAAATGAAGTCGAGCCTAGCAACCCCCGCGTGGCTTATCTTTGTAAACCTTTCAACTACTGATACAAGTTCACAATTTTTTCCTTTTTTTAACACATTTTTCTGCTCGAAAGCAAAGTTAAAAAACTGCCTTTTCATGCTTTATTTTTGCTCCTGGAAATGTGATCTTTAATTCTTGATAATGCCGATGAGTTAATACTTGGACTGCCTCATTATTGAATATTTTAGTATGTAATATGGATTATTTAGTTAGCAAAAAGAAGCCAAAAAGTTGGTACTTGAGAGAATTGAAATCGTGTTGCTCGGTTTTATGTTAACAAATTTGAGACATTTTTATTGTAGTGAATGGTTATGTAAGTGTTTTGGATTCCTTTATTGGTCAATCAACCTAAGTGATTCTTCTGATGAAGGAAGATATTAGTTTACAATTTATGTTCCAATTGGGTTTTAGTTTTCTAGTGGTGTTAGGTGGACGTGAAATATTTTTCTTTTAAGGCAAATTACTTGAGTTAACGGGAGTGTGAGGTGGTGCCAATGAAGTATAGTGCTGAGGTAAGCGAAGGATGATGGTGTAATGGGAGAGGTTTGTACTTGTATTGGGGGGCGGAATGGTGCACCTCAAGCATGAATGAAGCTTCTGAATGACTAACTTTGGTAAGTAAAAGTCACATAGCTATGTGCAAGACCATATACAGTGAAGGTAAAGTTTCAAGACTGTGAGGTGGTGCCAATGAAGTATAGTGCTGAGGTAAGTGAAGGATGATGGTGTAATGGGAGAGGTTTGTACTTGTATTGGGGGGCGGAATGGTGCACCTCAAGCATGAATGAAGCTTCTGAATGACTAACTTTGGTAAGTAAAAGTCACATAGCTATGTGCAAGACCATATACAGTGAAGGTAAAGTTTCAAGACTGACATTGAATACTAGGTTGACTAGATCAGTCCGTTCCATGCATAGAAAAGTAACTGTGTTAAGGACTTGATGAAATTTTGCAGCTTAAGTTAGGACTCCTAGAAAGTTGTTAGATAACAATTGCACGTAGAAAACAGCAAAAATAAGTGGATTAGTTTTCAAAAGTTCATCGTTTAGAAGACGTTATGTTTCTGAAGTGTGGCTGTAACTTAATTTTGGAAATTTGTGTATGTGCCGAGTAGCTTTCAAACCGTATGACATCATGAAATAATTCCTTGTGAACTTTTGAGATTATTCATCCCTTTGTGGTTAAATATCTGCTTAAGGTGAAACCAAGCCAACCTGGATTTAACCCAACTCTCTTGATCATTGAGGAGCCTTAACTGAAGGATAATCTGCTGCCATCTTGAGTATAAGTTGAGGATCAGAGGATGTATGAGCTTTAGATAATCTATTCTAGGTTGAGTATAATGTTGTATGCTGAACCAAATTGAAAGCTTTGATCTAACAATAATTCCAACTTCTCATGTGAAATCTGAAACAAAATGTTCAACAGGTTTTGTTCCCTGGGTTCAATTTTAAACAAAGTAGTTAATGCTTGTAATTAAGTAACAAAACTTGGGGTTGCTGAATTTTTAAAACCATGGAAAGAAGTTAACCCAACCGCCTATTACTTACTAAAAGGAGTTCAGGCATCAAATTGCAGATAGGATCTCAACATTTGTTAAACTAGTTCAAGTATAAAAAAATTAAGGAACAGTAAGCTGTATCCCTATGACTTCTTTTGTCTTAGTTTGCCAATCCTTTCACTCTTTTCAACAATGTGCTTCCTTGTTATACATGTCAATATTCATATGTTGTGAATCAAAATGTAGGCCGGTTTTATGCTTTTGAGAAAGCTCACAGGTTGGATCCCAATTCAAGTGGACGTGGTGTTCGTCAATTTAAAACTGCACTTTTGCAACAGCTTGAGAGAGTAAGAACCAGTAAACCAGCTTCTGGTTGTTTTATTTTCAACTGGGAAGTTTTTACCTGCTTAATTGCAATCTGAGGTTTCTGACTCATGGACAATAATTTTTTCTTAAATTTTGTCTCAGCTTTACATGAATTACTCTCAATGATACAAATGCATCATGTTTGGTTTTCTTAGTTATGATATGGATGTTCCATACTACCTAGTTGATGCATCTTCAGTTTATCTGCTGCTTTTTTGCTCAAGATGAAATTTTTTAGGCTCATCCATATTCTTTATTCACTAAAATCTTATGCAGTAGGGATGTCTAAACTGTTTTCTTGTATCTTGAGCTTTTAATGTCAATGTGCTTTTGGAGTTTGATGTGCAGTATATGTTTTCTAAAAGTGGTTATGGTCTGTAACTAGACTGTATGTGTGATTATGATTGCGCATGTTTGCCGATGTCGCTTGGACTTGTAAGATGATTTGTTTATGCTGAATAAAGCTTAGCTTGGGTCCGTTTTATGGATTTGCCTTTTATTTTCAGTAAAGCTGTGTAGAGTTAATTTGTTTCAAAAAATAATACAGGCGTTATTCTATTCTCTCTGCAGTTCTGAAGTTCCAATAGGAGATGCATGGTTATTTTGCAGATATGATATAGATTATTTAGTTCCCATGTTTTTGCTTAGAAACTATGCAGTATTTTGTCTTACTTTACTGGTTAATTAGTTCATGCAGGATTCCATCTGGAAATAGCGGCCCCTTCTTCTCCACATATACTTGCACATTTGACATGCATTTTCTCATGAAATGGCTAACGTTTAAGCTGACTGACTTAAACGACTAACTTGTGTATTTACAAGTAATGGGTGTACTCAACTGCTTGTCTCGTACAGTTGTATATGCTAGGAAATTGTTTACAAGCTTCACTTAGCTGGTGACCTGTATTCCTTTCTCTGCACGTATTCTTTACTGTTGCATGGTTACTCTTTTTATTCTTTCAGGAGAATGATCCAACCTTAATGGGAAGAGTGAAAAAAAGTGATGCAAGAGAAATGCAGAGCTTTTATCAGCATTACTACAAAAAGTATATCCAGGCTTTGCAGAATGCTGCAGACAAGGCTGATCGGTGAGCAATTTATCCTTTAAATTCTTCTAGATTGGGGGTTCCTTTGGTCCTTCATTTTGTTTTTTCATTTGTAAGTATACAATGATCAAACTTCTGAAAATTCTCAGCGCACAGCTCACAAAAGCATACCAAACAGCTAATGTTCTCTTTGAGGTTTTGAAAGCTGTTAATCAGACACAAGCTGTGGAAGTGGATCGTGAGGTGAACATGATTCCTTTTCTTCATTTGTTATGTGAAATACGTGTTGTGTTTGTTTATGCTTGCCTATTTTAAGGATATTAAAATTTTGTTTAGTTGTGACTGATGTGATAATAATTATTTACCCCACAGATTTTGGAAGCGCATGATAAGGTTGCAGAGAAGACCGAAATTTATGTCCCTTATAATATTCTTCCTCTTGATCCCGACAGTGCTAATCAGGCAATTATGAAATATCCAGAGGTTTGCCTGTTAACTACTAAATTTCTCTGCATCATCTTTCTTTTGTTCATTGTGATCACAATTTTAACTTTGCCATTTTCCAGATCCAAGCTGCTGTCTATGCACTTAGGAATACTAGGGGTCTTCCATGGCCCAAGGACTACAAAAAGAAGAAAGATGAGGATATCCTTGACTGGCTTCAAGCTATGTTTGGCTTTCAGGTGGAATAGTTTTTTTAGCTACTTATTTTTGTATGTTTTAAGTGCACTCCCCAATTTTACTTGTGGTGAAATGGAAATTTTTGAACGGCTGAACTTAATTACTTGCTCTGTGCCTTGGGGCTGCCAATAATGTGTTATTTCTTTTGGCTGTTAATTGATTTGCAGAAAGATAATGTTGCCAATCAAAGGGAGCATCTGATTATGCTACTTGCAAATGTACATATACGACAATTCCCGAAGCCAGATCAACAACCTAAGGTTGGCCAGTTTCAGCTATTCTCTCACTAAATGGCTTACTTAGCTTATTTTCTATTTGGAAGTATTCTAAGAGGCAGCGGCCTAATTCTTTAGTTGTGTCATGGCTAATGCACTTGTGTAACTTACTTTTTAATATGCTGTAAGGTGTCTAAAGTAGTCTAATTATTTTAAAGCTCTTTATTTCCACCTTCTCTACACCCAAGGGAAGAAACAAGGAAAAGCTTTAGTATTTCGTTGTGAATGTGAAAGTTATTTTTTTTGAGAGGATCTTTGTGGACCTATAGTAAAACACACTAGAATCTCAATTAGAAAAAAACTATAAGAAAGCTCCTTTTGTCTTTGTTCGATTATAAGAAAGCTCCTTTCACATTTGTTCTATTATAAGAAAGCTCCTTTAGGCTTTTTTCTGTTATAAGAAATGCTAAGTGGGAAACCAAACTGCTTTAAGAAATGCTAAGTGGGAAACCAAACTGCTGAAAAGAGAGTTAAAGGAAGCTGAAAATCACTTTTGCATGTTTGTTTGACAAGAGAAGGTGTGACATTAAAAAATGGTAGTGGTAATTATTGAAATTGTGATTTCTGTGGAAGCTTGGTAAGTAAGTAGCCATTTGACCCAAAAAAAATGTAGCTATTGTGCTTCTTTCCTCATGTATGTAACTAATAATAATCCTGTCTTTATCGGTGTTTGATTTGCAGTTGGATGACCGTGCTTTAAATGAGGTGATGAAAAAGTTATTCAAGAATTACAAAAAATGGTGCAAGTATTTGGATCGAAAAAGTAGTCTTTGGTAAGGCTCCTAAAGAGGTATCTTGAGTTGTTGGATCTTTTTTGATATCCCTGATTATCATCAAGGCCGCAGATGGATATTAAAGTAAAGATTGTAAAGAGGCAATGCTTGGTTGTTGACGCCTCGTGACTTGACTGTTATTATATTAATATTTTCAATCTCAAAGGTGTCACATGTATAAAGTGACGTAGAGGATTAGCAACTTCAAACTATATTGCCTATAATTTGGTGTCATATTTCACTGTTTACAGTGTACAACTTAGGTTCGTAACTATTGTTTCTTTGAGCTTATTCATTTCCTTTGATCATGCTTTGACTTTGTAGGTTGCCAACTATACAGCAGGAAGTGCAACAGCGTAAATTATTATACATGGGACTTTACCTTCTTATTTGGGGGGAAGCTGCAAACTTAAGATTCATGCCAGAGTGCCTTTGCTATATATATCACCATGTATGCTTTTGGATGTTTACATCTTTGGTACCATTGGAGATAGGATGACATATTAACTTGAATTAATGCTGTGTTCTTGTATACTTCTTCATGTCTTGTCTTTCTCTTATGGATTATATATTGTTATTATATATTACTTACTTTTTGACCATTGTTAAGACTATTGATGTGATTATTCACTCAATTTTCTATGTATTTTCTTTAAGTTTTGTTTTATTTATGAAACATTTCAATATTGTAATAAATGGTTATCACCTATACCTTAGCTGTGAGTCCACTTAAACTTTCTCTTATTGCTTGCTACCTTTTTGAGTTCAACTGTGTGTGCTATTTCCTTTGAGACATGTTGTATTTGCCAATGGGCTGGTTTAATTTGTACGTCAACTACATGCTTACCACCAGTCAGATCTTATATAAATGGTTACTTGAACTTCATCTACTGCTGCAACCAATTTATGCTTTTCCACCATGCTGCAGCTATTTTACATGATACATGTGCAATTATTTGGTGACTGCAGCTATTATTATTTTTTGACGATGTTACTTTCTAGACCTGATTGTATCTATCTTTCCTGGTTCCCTTTGCTAGATGGCCTTTGAGCTCTATGGTATGCTGGCTGGTAATGTCAGTCCAATGACAGGCGAAAATGTGAAGCCTGCTTATGGAGGAGAGGAGGAGGCTTTCTTGACAAAAGTTGTAACTCCGATTTATAAAGTGATAGCCCGGGTATTTCATGAATTTATCTTTTTCAGTTTTCTGTTTCAGTTTTTCCTTTGCTTTTTGTATCAAGTTGATTTCGTCTTCAGGAGGCTGCGAAGAGCAAAAGAGAAAGGTCAAAACATTCTCAGTGGAGGAATTATGATGATTTAAATGAATACTTTTGGTATTAGACAATTCCCCTTCTGCATTTATAAATTTCATCATTGTGTGTATGTTGTAACAAGCGAGTTTCTCTCATTGTAGGTCGGTAGATTGTTTCCGGTTGGGTTGGCCGATGCGTGCTGATGCTGATTTCTTTTGCTTAGAAAAGCATGGATTTGAGAAAATTGGGGTATGCCTATGCCAATTTTATTTTCAAATTGAAGTACTAATTGAGTTCTGTCTAATCCAAGTAGAATCTGGAGCATAGGAAAAACTAACTTAATGTTGTTGGGAGTTCACTATGTTAAAATTCTAAGGATACAATTACACTTGACTATTATCATTGGCTTTTGTCCGCGTTCCTGCAACATGTAACTGCTTTTTGGTAAGATGATAATGGTGTTGGTGTGCTTCCTTATGAATGCTTATTTCATTGAAGCGGTGTTAGTGATGAATGCAGTCCATGTTAAACATTTGCTCTACAACTATGTCTTGCATTGCATTAAGTCAAGCGTGCAAGTGCAGCTAACAATTATTCGGAATTTGGTGTGCATGTATGCATGAAGATGAGCTTAAGTATCTTTGCTTGTATTAACTCTATGAAGTCAACTTAACTGCTGTCTTTTTTCTGTAACCTGGTGGTTTGTTATCTGAATGATTTGTTTCTGCCTTCTGTGCTGCTCAATACCATGCCATCCATTTAGTATGAAGATAAGTTATGATAGTTTCATGTTGCTTTTTATGTCTTACTAGTCTTGATTTTCTCTAGATATAAGTTCATTCTCAGCATTTATCATTTCATTCTTTCCTACATGGTGCTTTTGGTTGTCACTTTCAGAGCTGCCCCATTTTCTTTTTCTCAAATCCTGTTAAGAGACTGCCTAGACTATCTCACGTACTCTTTTGACTATCCTATCTTTTCTAGCTATGCTGAACCTGTATGTGTATTAACATTTTCTTTGTTGGCATTCAGATTTGGGTTGTTGTGTTATAATGAGATGACACTGCCTAGTAGCTTTTTTTCTTTCCTCATATCAGGCTTATATATCAACAATACTTTTCTATGTGCTTTCTGGGTTAACACATTTCTTATGGAAGCTTATGCTTGATTGTAATACTTGTCCTAGTGGTGGTCCTTTTTTTTTCACGTGTATCTAAACCCTAATATGAATTCTTTATATAATCTTCTGTGCCTCCAAACTCAATTTTTGTCCTAAAATACCTAAATCCCGTGTGAAACATCATGTCTCTTTTGAAATCTATTAGTCCTCTGGTTCTCAACAATGATCATCAGCTAATTAAAGAAGTATTTTGTAGTTCTTCTAATTACATTTATCTGCCACCCATGACATTTTGAGGCTTTTTTCTTTGTTCTTTTAACTGAAATGAAGGAAATGTTATGCAGGATAACAAGCCCAGCAGGGATCGGTGGGTGGGGAAGGTCAATTTCGTTGAGATACGATCATTCTGGCATATTTTTAGAAGCTTTGACAGAATGTGGAGTTTCTTCATCCTGTGCTTACAGGTATATTTGGCTTTTTCATGTGTAGACTCTTTTTGTTGGGCTGTTGCTGATATTAAAAATTTTGCTTTCTGACCATAAAATCCTTTGTGAAGGCCATGATTATCGTCGCTTGGAATGGTTCGGGGCAACCAAGCTTGATTTTTGATCCTCATGTTTTTAAGAAAATTTTGAGTGTCTTTATAACTGCTGCAATCTTGAAGCTTGGGCAAGGTACATTAAACTAGTTGATGTTGCCATGTGAGTGGTATCATGTACCAGCTCCTACTCTTCTAAGTTTCTTAATTTTACTTTACCAAAATTTGCAAGCTTTATTCACTTCCAGATTCTGATTGGTGAAACACTATTTGAGTCTTTGTTTATCTATTATTATTGTTTTGCAATATCTTAAAAATTCTTGAGAACCAAATAAATGTAGTTCTTTTAGTCTTTTGTTTACCAGTAGAATCTCCAATGCAAACATTGACAAGTTTTACATTTCCTTTGGTGATTTATTGAGGGATCACAATTTCTTTGTATCTTCTGCTCCAATTAGATTGTTATCCCACAGTTTTGTAGGAATCTTCTGATATTTGTGATTTGCTTTTTCAAAAGAAAGATTGCTTCAGATGACAACAGCACAAACATAGCTAGGCCTAATGGTTGCTATTGATCTTGTTGAATATGGTGTGATGTTGTGGATGTGGTTAAAGATGATGGAATTACATAGATTGCATATGATTTGCTGAATTTGTTCCCATGAAAAGTTTGCAGAACTTCATTGTCATAGAAGAACATGTGGTAATTAATTTAAGAATATTTCTTACCATTTTCGATTTCCTGACTCTTACTATGACATAAAATCTCTTTGGCATGCGTTTATTCACATTTCCTTCACAAAGAGGGAAAAACATGCTTATTGCTGAATGTAAAGTTTTATTGATTGCCAAATACTTGATCTTTTACCCCCTTCTGTACTTGTATTTTTATGGATAAAATATTTCATTGCTGCAGCTGTACTTGATGTGATTCTAAGTTGGAAATCGAGGAACAGCATGTCACTCTATGTTAAACTACGTTATATTCTGAAGGTTTTCTCTGCTGCAGCGTGGGTGGTTATTCTACCAGTTACTTATGCTTACACATGGGATAATCCTCCTGGATTTGCCCGAACCATTAAAAATTGGTTTGGCAACAATTCAAATTCACCTACCCTCTTTATCTTAGCTGTTGTTGTCTACTTGTCACCAAATATGCTTGCTGCCTTGCTATTTCTTTTCCCCTTTGTTCGGCGATTTCTTGAGAGATCAAATTACAGAATTGTGATGCTAATGATGTGGTGGTCACAGGTATGGATGGTGTTTTTGCTCTGGATTTTTATCTTTCCTGATTAGTTATGGACATGATAATTATAATGGGCTCTGAGGATTCATGTGTTTTTGCAGCCTCGGCTTTATGTTGGTAGGGGAATGCACGAGAGCGCATTCTCTCTCTTCAAGTAAGACTATAAATAATGGAATTGTATGAATTTCTAGTGTTATAATAATTTGATATCTTACATAAATAACAAACAATTTCAGGTATACCATGTTCTGGGTTCTTTTAATAGCAACTAAGTTGGCTTTCAGTTACTACATTGAGGTGCTTTCCTTTACATTCCCAGATTGTTTTGATAACAATTTCGGATTTTTTTTTTGTATTTTTATTTAATAGCAACTAATTTCTCATGTTCTGGTTTTGATTCATCTGGGGTGGTGAGATAAATATTTCTTGTCATTTGAGTAGATCTATTTTATAGAATAGCTCAAACTACAAACTTGATTTGCTGTGAATTCTACAGAACATAGAACCCGCTCTAAATTTATTCACTAGTAGCCATGAGTAATAAGTGGCAACTTATGGTTTCATTTCATTTTTAAGTCTGAAGCATACAAGACTGACCAAAATAGAATATGTAAATAGCAATGTCCCTGATAAGATAAAGCATCTTCTTATGTAAATGTACAAAAATGAACAATGGGTTGACATTAGAAATCATAGATCATAAAGTAGGAGACACGCAAATCTGTTAACTAAATTCCTTTCTGATTTCTCATCCTTCCTATCCTTTTCTTCCGAGGAAGTTCAATGGCATCTGATTATTGTTTCAAAGTCTTTTCAGAATTGACGAAAATCATTTGTCCCTTTAACGGATTAGATATTTTCTATCATTTGATTTTCATTTTCCCATAGGAGATCAAGGAAAAACTGTAAAGTTCTTTACAGATTTGTACATTGTACTTCTTTGTATTCTTCAGATAATGATATTTTGGTAGGTCTAACAATTCTTCTTATTGTCTAGAAGTATCAAAAGAATCTGAAATTGAACTTTTACTGTCTAATGGTGTTTATTTAATCAATCTGTGTGAATGGATTGACATTAGTTAGATTTAGTAGCTTGTGGAAATATTTCTGTTATTTTATCTTATTCACGTACTAGTTGAAAAGTATCTGCTATGTGGTACATAAAGAATTATTGGAATATCCAAGTTACAATTTGTTCTCTTTCAAAAAGAAAGAAAAACTGTTTGATAGGTTTAAGCTTTGCCTGCAGATAAAGCCACTGGTGGGTCCAACACAAGCAATCATGAGTGTTCACATAAATACTTACCAATGGCATGAATTTTTTCCCCGGGGTAAACCTTTAAACTCTCACTTGTGCCTCGCTGCTCTACATTTATGATCCCTTTCTATGTGATTGAATTTTTGCTTTCTGCAGCAAGGAGCAACATTGGTGTTGTCATTGCACTTTGGGCTCCAATTATTCTGGTAACAATATCCTTCTCTTGATTCTCAATCATCTCTTAGGCTGGGGAGGAGGTCCCATAATTTTGGCCTTTCGCAATGACTGCTGGCTTTCTTCTGTGTTCTGTCCTATTTTGTCTTTTCTAGGTGTATTTCATGGATGCACAAATTTGGTATGCCATTTTCTCAACACTGTTTGGAGGCATTTATGGTGCATTTCGCCGTCTTGGAGAGGTCAGTGGATAGTGGTCTCTGTTAAATTTCAGCTGTTAAAGGTTTATCTGCTGATGCTTCAAGTTTTGTTTTTGAATTAGATATATGAATGATTTTAGTCTGAAAATAAGCTATTGAAGCTTGCATAGGATAAGCGTACCTCAGAATTAAAAAAAAAAAAAAAAATTTCTGTACTTAGTTGTGGGTTAGAGATGCTTTCCTTACTTTCTGATTTTAGTGTCACTGCCCTTTTTTTTTTTTGGAGGCTCTGTTGTGTATGAGGCTGCTTCTCTTCTGCTGTATGTGCATATTAGGCTTACAGATACTAATAGTCTGTTTTTTTTTTTAGTTTGAGAAGTTGTAGTTTATTTGAGTAGGGTTATTTTTTTGGACTTCATTTCAAGATTCGAGTGCTATTCATTGATGAAATAGTTGGTAAAACTAGTTTCTAGTTGCAACCTGGAGTTTCCCTGGTCGTGTTAGCTTTGACTCAGCCTTTGGCAAATAATGGAAGTATACAACTTTAGTAGAAGAGTAGAAAGAAAGTGCTTCCCAAAGTTCAGAAATCTCAAGAAACCAATTTCATATTTTTGTTGCTATAATATGCTTGCGGCTCTAATGCATTCTCTTGCTTGCAGATTAGGACTTTAGGAATGCTGAGATCCCGGTTTGACTCACTTCCTGGTGCATTTAATGCCTGTTTAATACCAGAAGAAAAGAATGAGCCAACAAAAAAGAAAGGACTAAAGGCCACCTTGTCCCGCAACTTTGCTGAGGTTCATAATTTGCTTATTTTCTTAGGCAGTGTAATAAGTATCTTGAATTTATGGATTATTTGCCGTTTGAGCTTCACATAACTTGAAACTTCGCATGCATGAATGTCATGTTTCAGATACCACCCAGTCGAGAGAAAGAAGCTGCAAGATTTGCTCAGTTATGGAATAAAATAATCACTAGCTTCAGGGAGGAAGATCTTATTAGCAATAGGTACATTTAGATATTTACAAAGTTTTAAGGGGTTGGAATTTAAAGAAGAGAAACATCAATTAAGACAGACACAATGATAAAGAGAATTCTTTACATATTGTAAGCTCCTTTGGGGCCCCATATTCTTGCTAATAGTTGTGGCTGTTTCTTTAATTTCAGGGAAATGGACCTTCTGCTCGTTCCATATTGGGCTAACCGTGAATTAGATGTCATTCAGTGGCCCCCATTTTTGCTTGCTAGCAAGGTTTTGGTTTTAACTTTTGCCACCATTTAATTGGACACCATCTCATTCGTAGCTTTTTAGTCGAGAAAGAAAATAGTCTTCATGCTTGTAGACATGATTGAGGGAGGCTGAGTTCTAGTTTACTCAATTATTATTTTAATCATGAGCTTCTACTACTAAACCAGTCTTGTACTGTCTTGCATAATGTGTTACTATATGTTGTCAAGTTTAACCTAATTGATAATTGACCATATCTCAAACTGTAGCGAATTCCACATCCCAAAACTGCAGAAAATATAAAGTCGGCACGTTATTGAGAAATGGTATGAACTGATGGTCCTACACAACCAAGATTTGCTCGATTATTTTCAGGATGCCATTTGTCTTTCCATTCCTTGCGGCCTTCCATTTGTCTTCCCATTACTTGCGGCCTTCCATTTGTCTTCCCATTACTTGCGGCCTTCCATTGCCTTCCCATTACTTGCAGCATTTCATTCTGTCGACTTAGATTAGAGATATCTTTCTTGGGGACCTGATTATCAGAAGGAAAGTAGAAGATGGTTTAGGCTTCTCTGAATATTGTCATAATACTCTGACCATGATTCAGCTGATGGACCATGTTGGACATTGCCTGATTACGAGTAAATAATGTTCGTACCTTTTGTATTAAAGTGGAAGAAATTAGTATTCCTGCAGTACTAGGCTAACAGAGGCGGTTGCATTTCCAAGTACAAAATTGGACTTTGTTGGGTCAGGTCCTGTGTGATCCTATTCATGCCTACGAGTTTTTCATTTTAATTACCTCTTTTTTATTTGATTCAAGGAGTCTCTAGATGCCTTATTGTTAACTTTTTGACTGGAATGATCAGATTCCGATAGCAGTCGATATGGCTAAAGACAGCTATGGCAATGATCGCGAGCTGAAAAAAAGGATTGAGGGTGACAGATATATGTCTTGTGCTGTCAGTGAGTGCTACAAGTCATTCAGGAACATCATTATGTCTCTCGTTCAAGGTGACCGAGAAAAGGAGTAAGTGACACTATTTAGTATCAATAAAAAGGAATTTCGGCTTTTTCCTGTCCAAGTCTTCTAATGTTTTTCCTTTACTCAACTTTCTATACAGGGTTATTAAATTTATCTTTTCGGAAGTTGACAACCATATAGAAGGCAGTAATCTGATCAAGGACTATAATCTGAGTGCTCTTCCAAGCCTATACGAACTCTTTGTCAAGCTTATCAATTTCTTGGTGGGTATCGAGAAGTTTAAATATGGCATCTTGTTGGCAAATCATTGAATACTTTTACTGTCAAAAGTAAAAATTGGAAGATGATAGGGTCTGAACTAAATCAATTTCCTATATGCAGCTTGAGAATAAACAGGAGGATAGGGACCAGGTTGTGATTCTTTTCCAGGATATGCTAGAAGTTGTGACGCGAGACATTATGGAGGATCAATTATCCAGGTCAGGCACTTTTAACTTTGTAGCTTCACTGTTGCTACTGCTTGATGTGCTATTCAAGATTTGACATCATCACTTGAACAGCTTGTTAGAATCCATCCATGGGGGATCAGGGCATGAAGGTATGGTCCCTCTTGATCAACAGTATCAGTTATTTGCATCTGCTGGAGCCATCAAGTTTCCCATTCCTGAATCAGAGGCTTGGAAAGAGAAGGTGTGTATTACATTGAATGATAGAAATTGAAAAGGGAGATTATATGTCATGCTTATATGTGGTGACTTGCTTGCATATTTTCCCTTTTAACAGATCAAGAGGTTATATTTGTTACTTACGGTTAAGGAGTCAGCGATGGATGTGCCGTCCAATTTAGAAGCTCGAAGGCGTATATCATTTTTCTCCAATTCATTATTTATGGACATGCCTACAGCACCTAAAGTCCGCAATATGCTTTCTTTCTCGTAAGTTTACCTGGGTCTAATTTTTTTTTTTAATGTAATTCAAGTTTGATATTTTCCATTGTATATCCTGTGTTTACTGGTACTGCTCAGTAGAGTTGTCCAAGCATTTGTTGTCAAGTAAAGCATCAAAACTGAACTGTAATATCCAAATGAATTAAGTCTCTTTCTAACCATATAGACTTACATTACCTATTCCTGGATATTTAACGACATATACCAGCCAAAAAAGGTGTCTATTAACTACTATATGTATATCTGCCAAATCCTTCAAAAAGTGGGACACTGAATGAACTTCATCAATTAACTACATATCCATGTCTGCGTGTTTGAGATTTGGGGAAGTAAATCTATTTGTTTTCCCTTGTTTGCCCTGCTGACAACCTTATTTTTAGTGTTTTAACTCCATACTATACGGAGGAGGTGCTATTCTCATTGCATGATCTGGAAGTGCCAAATGAAGATGGGGTTTCAATCCTTTTTTACTTGCAAAAGATTTTTCCAGGTTTGTTGTAAATAGTCTGATACTCCGTACTCCTTCATGCATGTGTTTTGCATTCGTATTAACTTTGTCAAATAACATACAGATGAATGGACCAATTTCCTTGAGCGAGTGAAATGCAACAATGAAGAAGAACTTAGAGGATCGGATGAATCGGAGGAACATTTGCGTCTCTGGGCTTCATACAGAGGCCAAACGTTGACCAGAACTGGTATGAGATGTGGCTTTTTCTTTCTTTTATTTTTTTTTGGTCTGTTCCAAGCCTTGGTTTTTGCTTTATTAGTTTCGAGTCCGGATTCAGAGCTAATGTTAGCGCAAGATTGCTTCTCATAGTTCTGGGGATTCTGCGAGTATTTTCTCTCTTTGCTCGTAGGACCCTGTTGCTTTTTGTAGGAAATAAATATCTGAAATTGTTTGTATTAATTCGTCATTATTCTCCAGTACGAGGCATGATGTACTACCGGAAAGCTCTAGAGCTTCAAGCCTTCCTTGATATGGCCAAGGATGATGGTATTTGATCTCCTGATCGAAACTCTTAAAATGGTTGTAATTCTTCAAAATTTGTACTGTCCCCTCCCCCCCTTTTTTTACGTGCTCCTTTTCTGGTATCCATAATCAAGATTGAAGGGCATGTTCTAAACTACTTCTAACTCACAGATTTGATGGAGGGATATAAGGCTATTGAGTTAAATGAGGATCAGATGAAGGGGGAGCGGTCACTATGGACTCAGTGTCAAGCAGTTGCTGACATGAAGTTCACCTATGTTGTGTCCTGCCAGCTGTATGGGATTCACAAACGATCTGGCGATCCTCGAGCGCAAGATATTTTAAGACTTATGACAACGTCAGTGTCACAATGCTTTTCTGCTTAAATATTGAGGTTACAACCTACAACCTGCATTGAATCTCTTTTAACAGGTACCCATCTCTTCGGGTAGCATATATTGATGAAGTTGAAGAACCAAGCAAAGACGGGACCAAGAAAGTCAATCAAAAAGTGTGTTACTCCACTCTCGTGAAGGCTGCTATGCCAAAATCAAATTCTAAAGAGCCAGGGCAAAACTTGGACCAGGTAATGGACAACATCATAAATGTCTCTGTGTCAATGTAAAACTGATAATTCAGTTGCTCAAAATTATCTTCAAAAACCTTTATTATGGTTGTGAAAAGGATTTCTTTAGAGCAATGCACAGACAAAATTTATGTTTTGCATTTGATGTAACCATTTCTAATCTAATAAATCATGTTAGAACTGCTGATGGGCATACTTTTTTTTTCTGATCCAAAATGATGTTGCAATAAAGATGGTTCATCTCTACAACACAATCATGGTTTTATTATCTATTTCTTCCTTTTCAGCTCTCTTGTAAAGTGACTTAAATCACTATATCAGATTAATAGTGCATCTTCACTTGCAGATAATATACCGGATCAAACTTCCAGGGCCTGCCATCTTGGGTGAGGGGAAGCCAGAAAATCAGAATCACGCGATTATCTTTACTCGTGGAGAAGGTTTACAAACAATAGACATGAATCAGGTATAGTTTTGTGGTGTGGACTTGCTGAAGTTTCTACTCAATTTTCTGTTGCCTGACATAAAGCATTATCCACAGGATAACTACATGGAAGAAGCATTGAAAATGAGGAACCTGCTTCAAGAATTCCTTAAAAGGCATGATGGAGTTCGGTACCCTTCAATTCTTGGGTTGAGGGAACATATATTTACTGGAAGGTAGCTAAATTATACTTCATTAAGTTAATAGAATTGGATGATCCTACAAGCGTTACTGTTATGAATATGCCTATAATCATTCTCTTGTCGTCTGCTGCAGTGTTTCTTCTCTTGCTTGGTTTATGTCAAACCAGGAGACTAGTTTTGTGACAATAGGTCAAAGATTGTTGGCCAACCCTCTGAAGTAATCTCTCTCTCTCTCTCTCTCTCTGCACACGCTTTCATAAAAGGTGTAAATCATTTCTTGGTAGTGTTACCTAGGAATTTTGCTGCATTGACAATGTTGTGAGCCCTTTTTTTTAGTTTCCCGTATGAAGGCGTGCTTTTTGTTTAGTACCACAAAGTCATTTCCAAATTCTTCCTTAAGCTATGTTTTCTGGAGGGAGAAAACATTTTGTATGCTGTTCATATCTCTGCTGCCTACAAATCATAAAGATGTTAATATCCAAAATTTGTTGTTGTCTATTTTGATGACATTCTGGTTTATCGTAGGAATTTAGAAGAACATGTTGAGCATTTGAAATTTGTTCTTGAAATATTTTGAAGGAAAAAATTTTATGCTAATTTCAAGAAGTGCTCTTTTTGGACTAACCAACTTGTCTTCCTAAATTTTGTTGTGAATGAGCAGAACATTAAAGTAAACGAAACCAAGGTAAAAACCATTCAAGAGTGGCCAACACCTAAGTCAGTTGGGGAGGTACGTAATTTTCATGGTTTAGCTAACTTTCATCATCTTTTTGTTAGAGATTTTAGCATTATTGCTGCCCCTTTAACTGTTATGATTAAAAAGTATGAAAAGTTTACGTGGGAAGAGGCTCAAGAAAATGCATTTCAATTGCTTAAACATAAGCTCACACATACACCGTTACTTGCATTACCGAGTTTTGATAAAATGTTTGAAATTAAGTGCGATGCCTCAGGTGTTGGAATTGGAGTTGTTTTGATGCAAGAAGATAAGCCTATTACATATTTTAGTGAAAAATTAAATGGGATAGTTTTGAATTATTTCACTTATGATAAAGAGTTGTACTCATTAGTTAAACCTTTAGAAACTTGGTAGCATTATTTGAGATCAAAAGAATTTGTTATTCACACTAACATGAATCACTTAAGCATTGTAAATTACAATAAACGTTGAGTAAACATCACATCAGATGGATAACTTTCATAGATACATTCCCTTTCATGATTAAGTATAAGATAGGGAAAACTAATATGGTTGCTGATACACTTTCGCATAGGCACTCTTTATTTATTGTACTTGATGCTGAATTACTTGGATTCGAAATGATTAAGGAGTTATATAGCAATAATCTAGATTTTACACATTTATTCTTCATGTGGATCTGCCAAAAATGGTAAGTTTTACCTTCATGATGGATTTTTATTCTATCTCAATAAATTGTGCGTTCCTAATTGTTTTAGTCGTTCGTTGCTTGTTAGGGAATCACATGGAAGCGGATTGATGGGACACTTTGACGTAATTAAGACTTTGGCAGTACTTCAAGAGCAATTTCGTTGGTCAAAAATGAGACGTGATGTGAAGTGCGTGGTGAGCAAATGCATCATTTGTCTAAAAGTTAAGTCCAAATTTCAATCCTATCATCTCTATACTCTCGTACCAATACCTAAGGCACCATGGATTAACATTTCAATGGATTTTATTTATGGGTTACCTAGAACTAAGAGGGGACACAATAGTATCTTTGTTGTGGTAGATCGATTTTTCAAAATGGCACATTTTATTCCTTGTCATAAAACAGATGACGCATCTCATGTTGCTAATTTGTTTTTCAAAAAAATCATTCGTTTGCATAGCATGCCAAGGACGATTGTCTCGGATAGAGATGCTAAATTTTTAAGCTATTTCTAGAAAAATTTTGTGAGGCAAATTAGGTACTAAATTATTTTTTTCTATTACTTAGTCATCCCCAAATAGATGGCCAGATTGAGGTGTTAATAGAACATTATCTACACTCTTTACGTGCCATCATTAGAAAGAATATTAAAATATGGAAAGAGTGTTTACCACATGGTCGAACTTACATACAACCATTTCTGTGAATAGTTCAACTCAATATTCTCCATTCGAAAATGATTATGATTTTAATC
This sequence comes from Coffea humblotiana, assembly GCA_023065735.1. NCBI lineage: Eukaryota > Viridiplantae > Streptophyta > Magnoliopsida > Gentianales > Rubiaceae > Coffea > Coffea humblotiana. The sequence continues at coordinate 4,355,698 of CM041208.1, read as the reverse complement.
TTTTAACACCGTTAGATTTTTCTCCTTTTACCATTGTCTGAGCATGTTAATCTAGATGGTGCTAAAAAAATCGAATATGGTGAAGAACTTACATGAAAATGTTTGGTTGAATTATTTCACATAAAACCACCGAATATACAAAACAAGCAAACAAGGGTCATCATCCAATGGTCTTTGAGCCTGGAGATTGGGTACAGTTGCACTTACGTAAGGAGAGATTCTTTATTCAAAAGCGCAAAAAATTGCTTCCTCATAGAGATGGATCATTCCAAGTTGTTGAGCGCATAAATGACAATGCTTACAAACTCGCGCTCCCTGATAAGTATAATGTTAATGCCTACATTTAATAATTCTGATCTACGTAAAGGAGAGATTCTTTATTCAAAAGCGCAAAAAATTGCTTCCTCATAGAGATGGATCATTCCAAGTTGTTGAGCGCATAAATGACAATGCTTACAAACTCGCGCTCCCTGATAAGTATAATGTTAATGCTACATTTAATAATTCTGATCTATCTCATTTTCATGCAGACGATGAAGTAGATTGAAGGTAAATCCTTTTCAAGATGAGATAAATGAATAGAGTTCAAGATGGACAATTATCAATTATTGTAGTTCAAGACAAAGTGCGAGTTCCATTAGATCCGATTACAAGAGCTCGAGTTAAGAGGTTACGTGATGAACTTCAAACTTTAGTACGTGCTATCCAAGATCAAGAAGTGGTATCAAGACGTACTAAAGGTCTTGAGGATGAAGATTGGAAGGTGGTTTATATTATACAAGTCATGAAAGAATCGGTTGAGGCGTTGAATGAGTAGCGATACGTGACTCTAACCATTTGGTTCCATGTTGGTCCAAATGTGAAGGGATGGTTTGTAGTTTATTAGTTATTAGAAATTGATTGATTAATTGTTATTATGTTAGTAGTAAGCATTCGTCTAGCTTAGAGTCATTGGAGCCGAATGTAAGTAGTCCAAATTGAGATAGGAGTTAGTTATCTTACATCTTTCCAAGTTTAGTTAGGATTACTTTCCAATTATAAGGCTATAAAAACTCCATTTTTTTGCCATTTTCGATAGAAGACTTTTCTAAAAATTTGAGAATTTTCTTTCTCTTGGATTTTGCGAAAGCATCTTGAACATCTTAGAGGATTTTTTGAGTGATCTCCAACTTATCAATTGAAAAATCACGTTCGATTGTGGCGTTTGCTACCTTATTATGCCAAAGTTCATTAACCACGTGATTAACGGGTCAAGGTCTTTCGTTCCAAACTTTGATATAAACTTCTAGATTCAGGGTCTGTGTGTTACGGGTTGCGTGTGAGATAGAACACAGTTCATATCACGTCTGGTTTCTAAACCTTTTTTTTATTTTAGTTTTAAGTCTGTACATAAGTTTAATCCTTCAGAATTTATAAAATTTATTAAATCTCCCGTAAATTAGATTTGCGTAAGGAATTTCTCCATTATATTGATTCCTTAAATTTTATCTAACCTTCTTTGCAAATAATTTTGATAATTCAGCTAACAATCTTTCTTTCCAATAAGCATGATTGCAATCTGATTTTAAAACTATTTTTGATAAAAACATATCTTTGTACCATTTAAAATCACATAATTTTAGACATGTTAAATTTATCAAAATTTCAGAACTTTTATTTTGTAATTTAATTTGGATCTCCTATAAAATGTTTACATACAACATATGTTAAGGTTGCTACTGAATCTGATGTATTAGTTATAATTACTTCTTGTCATGTGCTACTACTGGCTATGTCTAGAATAACTTGATTAGTAGCAGTTAATATGTGATGGCTTTCATTTTTGATTTAAATAATTATCTCACAAAATTTTTAACAATCTTGAAAATTTGATATTAATAATTGAGCACATTCTCTTATTATTATGATCTTTTCCATTAAAAGAACTAATAGTCATACTCATATTTTAAATAATTTATAAAATCTGATGTTCAGTTAACCCATTTATATTCCATTCATTAAATTGAGTCATCAGAATAGTAATAAATTTGATGTAAATAGGTTTTCTTCAAGATGCATATCTGGAAAACATGGTCTTGGATAAAAAATTTTTACCATGATATACCCGAAGCTGAAAAGAATTAGATCAGGAAGATCTAGTTTATTAATTTAAATAGTCTTGAAATTGAGAAACCAAGGTTTTAATCAATGTCTTCTTCTATAATCAGAGCTATAAGAGATAATTGAAACGTGATTATCTTTTTAATATCGTAATTTTGCTAATTTTTAGAAAAATTGTTTTATTAAATTAGAGTCATTATTTAATTTTTTGGGGTAATTCAAATGGTTTAAAATTGGTTTAATGGATCTATCGATAGAGATTTATTAGTATTTAGTATCTAATTAGTATAATTATTTTGTTGAATAATTTTGTTGATTTGTTAGTTTTTCATCATAAATTTTGAAAGGGGAGGCTATAATAGGTTGATCTCTTATGGATTAGTTTAATTCTTCTTAATAGGGGTGTACCGACATATTTGCTCTGAACTGGTTTGTCATCCTTTATTTGTAATAGAATTGATATTTTTTAAAAATGGATAGTCAATTTTATTTTTTTAGAATAAAATTCAAACCATTTGAAAAATTCTGAATTAACCTTTAGTTTTGTAAGATCTTGAAAATTCATCTCTATCATCTATGGATGAAGACTACGTTTCCATTACCTGATTTTTCCTTATTGAATTTATTCTCGTTAATAAAACTATCCATGTTATTCTAAGTAATTAAACTCTTTTTCTTTATTACAAGGACCACCCTAGGAACCACAAATTTACTATCTCTCACACTGCTGCTGACCAACAATTATTGGTGACCAATTATAATATAGATTCAAGTTTAATTAATAGAACAACAGTACTAGAAATTAACTTGAATAAAAATAGCAAGAAGGGCTGGCTCTGATACCAGACCTAACCCAGGAAAATGAAAGAGATGAAATGATAAAGAGATAACGAATGATGTAACTGGAAATAAAATAGGCGGTTTTGCCGACCATATGCATGTTATGCAGGAAATGCAATAAGCAGTAGTACTGGCCATAGATATAAATCTTGAAATCATAAATCTTGAATAGATAAGAAGTACTTACAAGATAAAAACTTGAATTCTTACCATGAAATTACAAAATCTTTGAAACCTATCTCTAAGATTGAGAGAGTTGTTTTTTAGAAAATTTTCAGAGTACGAGGAAATTCTTATAACTAGACTATCTGACCTAGGCCCTCTTTCTTACTGGTTTTCTTCTTTTTATATAGAATAGATAGGAATAATATGTCTTAGAGTATTCTCTTACTGAGGTCATTGCTTGAGTCATGGGAGTGCTTATTGATGTCATTTCTTGCATCATTTTATCTTCTTTTGTCCTGAAATCTTATCAAATCCAGTTCCTTACTCCAAATAAACCAGCAGTTTACACTTATTATGACTATATGAAAGCATGAGGATGTATATTTTGCGACCTTTTTCCCACTCTTGGTTTATTCAATTATTACCATCAATAATCTATGGCTTTCTACTATACTTCTACAACTGGTGACGCGATTTTAGAGAACTCTTTGAAATTATGCCGCTCAATTTTTAAAAAGATTACGAGTATTCAAAGGGTCCAACTTTCAAAGATTATTGAGAAGAACAAATTACACTCATTATTATATCAAGAACCAAATTCCATGAATTTTTTGCTTGAATTTTAACAAGATTAGTTTTCAAGAAATTAATTATTTTACCAGATAATTAAAGATTAAAATGGTGGACTTCATAAAGGATATAAAATATCCTGCTGCAAAAAGAGCCAACTACTAAGAAATTGCCAAAAACGCAAGAATTTTTACCCCACAAAAAATATATTTTCAATGCTTAATGGCTCCCAACACAAGCAAAGAAGATTTCAAGAAAAAACTTATTAGAAGCTTTATCTCAAATAGACAAAGAAGAAAAAACTCCAGACGACACTCAAACAAATGAAGATGATTGTTATGAAATTTTCAGTCCTATTCCAGAAAATTGGAATTAATCAAAGCCGGACCCAGCCAATTAAAAGTGTTGGAAACAATATATGTATATATACGTATATAATATGGGTGAGGGATTCTCTTTTATTTAGTTTCGGGTTTTCCTTAAGAGAAGTATAAGGCACAATAGAGTAGGCCATTATGCAATAAGCAAGTAGTAAGTATTTTTTTCTAATTATTGGGATAGAAAGGTCCTTATAAAGGGGGCAGGAAGTTTCCAACTTGGGTGAGTAGAGATACCTTTAAGAGCTGGCACCGGATAAAACCAAGAGGAAGGCCAGTGTGACAGTGGAAAGGAATAGAGTAAAAGCTTTGGAAGAAACAACGGATATGTATAGATGTATGTATATGTATATGCATAGATGTGTGTCTATGTAGTATATGCATATATGTGTGTGTGTGTGTCTATATCTATAATGTGACAAATTGAATACATGTGAACAAAAGTTTATTTTAGTTTTGATAGCAAGCAGTTGGCCTCATGTGCAAAAATTTACAGTCCAACCCACAATTTATTCTTATAATTATTTGGTCCAAAACCTAATCTAGTTCCCATTTGGGCATTTCCATCATAGGGAAAAGCAAACAAAAAGAAATCTTTTAACCCTCTTCACCATCTTGTTTCATAATTTTTTAAAATTTGAACCAAGACCAATCGACGTAGCACAAAATGAACAAGTTACAATGATATTAGCCTATCTTTTAATTAAACAACAGTTGAGGTAGTGAGGAAGTCTTCTTCTTCTAATGTGCTAAGTGACAACACCGGAAATTCATGACTCTTGATGGCCCTAATAATAGAATTCCACTCAATCTGATCAAAAGCCTTGCTTGTATCTAATTTAAGAGAAAATAAGCCTTCCTTACCCCAATTTTTAGTTTTAAGGTAACCCTGAAACTCATAGAAAATTAAAACATTGTCAAATATGAGTCCTTTTAGAATAAAAACTAACTAGTATTCAATAATAATACAGGTTAGAATTTTCAAAATTCTATTGGCTATGAATTTTGAAACTAATTTATTTATGATATTGCATAGCCTAATAGGCCTAAAATGAGTAATCAGCTTAGGAATTTTACACTGAGAATTAACACAACATGAATAAAATTCACATTATCGAGGATTACATGTTTATTTGGAAAAGAATAGGACTCCATTGATGACATTAGGACCTACGATATACCAATATTTATGAAAGAAAATAAAATTAAGACCATCAAGGTTCGGGGATTTATAAGAATGCATTAGTGAGAGGGTTTTTTTGTGAACTCTCGAGGAGAGTGGTTCTTAAGCAATTACTCATTCGTCCATGTGGTTACTTTGACTAGTACTCTTTCTGAAAGTAGATGAATATTTTCATCTTATGTGGTAGAGGAGGCAAACAGCTTCCCATGGTGATCCACAATAATATCTTCTAACTCCTTTTTTAAAGTATAACTATTTGCTTTCGTGACTTTTTGAACTCTTTAATATTATTTGTCTCAAGTCTCCTACTGGCATAGGCATGAAAGTAGGTAGAATATCAGTCTTCAAACCTATAGTAGTGACACTTACTTCGTTGATTCCATAACAAGTCATCCTAATCCAGGAGTCGTTTAAAATTTTGCCTCTAGCCTACTATATTTACTCTGGTGGTAGCTATCGAAATCTATTACTGAAGTTTGTCTATAAATATTCTACCCTTAATTCTATCCCTTCCTTCTTAATGTTCTCAAAGGATGACTTACTCTATTTTAGCTAACCAAGTTTGCAACCCTCTAACTTCTTCACAAACATTTGTCTCACAATTCCATCAAATTAAATCACATATTCGCACCTAAAGATTTAATCCATATGGTTCAAAATGGGACCAACCTCTTCTTTTGTGTTTGAATGAGTCTCTATCATGATCTTTGGTGTGGATGAGAATTGGTTTATGATTAGATGTAACTTAAAATAGGTTTTGAATATTAGTCTTATGTAGAGAGAATTTCACCACTTGTTTGTACAGCCTTATTAAAATGTGTACTAACTGTATTCGAAACCAAGTGAATTTGTATCAATTACCTAAAACTTGGTTTCACATGCTTTGGAAGTCATGTTATTTTATGAACTCTCTTTTCCATTTTGATATAGGATAATTGCATGCATAATTCCATATATGAATACATGATAAATCACTTTTAGCTTACAAGACTTGTAATAAATTGATTAAATCTCTTTATGTACAAGTTTTTGATTGTGCAATAAAAAGTTAGTAACTCAAATAAGATTTTAGAGAATGTTAAACATGATCTAATTCATTAATCTTTACCGTTATATCAACCCAACCTTCCTTTATCTTAGGATAGTAATATGTAAACTAAGACAAAGAAAGAAACATATATGGTGAATCTAAAATGACACTAAGTAATCTTGTAAATACAAATAAGGATTAGAAGTAGCAATTGGCAAGTTAAGTCAAATTGGATGAATGATAAGTTAGTTCTATTATAATAAGTTAGGTTCTATGGATTAAGTTGGGTGCCAAAACCAATTTGGTTGTATCTTATAATTAAGTTTTCATTGTAACAAAAAATTTGCTTGCCATAAATGGTGAATAGACTGTTAATAAATCTTTACCTCCTCGCTATCTCTGTATCTAAGTATGGACAAAAGCAATATTCAATTTTGTTTTTACATGTGTTGCATAATTTTATCATACTACTTATTAAGAAAATTTTGTTTCAAATGCCTTGTGTAGTTTTTTCACACTAGTTATCAAAGAAAATTTAATTTATCGAACAAAGATACTGCATTCTGGTACTTTATCAACAACGATAGAGTACGATATTTCAAAATCTATGAACAAATTATGTTCAGATTGGTTAGATACCATCATAGTGATAAAGTAGTTGCCTAACTTGTGTAACAAAATTCTTGCTCTTGGTGGTGATGTTATTTCCTGCGACTAAGTTGGCATGCTTAATTTTCGACTAGTTGGGTAATTATGGCTTAAAACCAAATTATAGGCTCAATGGTTGAATTAGACCCTATATCCTTGAGTTGGCTACACTAGTGGCCTTAATCAATGTCCTTACCTACATTAAGTTTTCTTTGTTAAAAAAAAACACATCTTTTTGTTTTGTAGTATTGTTTGACTACTTGCTTCAAGAGTAAGTTTTCTTTATTAGGTTGCAAGCTTTATAGAAATCTACTACGCAATTGAAATAGGAATCTACACCTCTACGTACTATGTGAAAAAGAAAGAGAGGGGGCATAAAAGCCCTTACTTTAAGCCTTTTTTTTCAAATTAAATAATTATTCAGTTAACAAATAAATAGAGCTAAAAATTATTTGTTGTTTCAACTTGCTCCTTGATATTGTTAAATCATATCCATCATCAAAATTAATGTCCAACTTAAAAATTCACTTACGTAAAACATAAGAGCAAAAAGTTACTGCTCGACAATTAGTATAAACTTCATCCATGTTATGTGATATGTTTGTCTAAAATATACAAATAATCCTTATATCATTTAATTAAAGAAAAATAGAAATAAATATATTGAAAAAAGTTTGGAACTTCATCATTTAAAGACAAATATTTTAATTTGAAGTTTGTTTTCACTTTAAACTTACTTAAAATACAAATATTTTAATTTGAAGTCTGTTTTCACTTTAAACTTACTCTCTATAATCAACAAACATAATTCTCACTTCACTTCTGTGGTAATTAGAGAAAAAAATAACAATAGTAATAAAAACACAATAGAATCTACAAAGTACACTTCCTTTTTCAATCTTACCTTAAGAACTAACTTATATATTTGAACTTCCCTTTTAATAATATGACAATGCCACGTACAAAATGCTCGTTTTAAATTTTTTTTCGAAACCAAAATTAATCATATAATAATAAAATTGCTATTTTCTCAAGTTTTTGTAGAAAAATATATTGTAATAATTTGATATATGTAAGATAAAAAGATAATTAAAAATATATTAAGATAAAATGTAAGAATTTTTTGAGAAAAAATGACAATACAAATAAGGCATAATTTTTTTTTTCCAATTCTGCCTAGACTAGATTAAAATATGGGTTAATTACATTTACCTCCCTTGAGGTTTGACCAAATAACGAATCGATCCCTGAGATTTGGACAAATAACAAATTACTCCCCCCCGTTAAGTTTGTCAGTTATAAGCAACGGAAATAGCCAAAAGTCTAAACAACCCTTATTGATTTCCATCAAATTTTGAAGACATAAAAATAGAAATATATACTTACAATTTTACCCCTCAATTTTCTGATCTACGGCATCCAAACCAAGCCCCTCAAGATAACCCGACCCATGTCTTCAAGCCTCTCAAGCCCTTCAAGTCCCTCAAGCCCCTCAAGTTTCTGATCAGATATTGCTAGTGTTAACCCGACCCATGTCTCCAATGCCGCCGGCGTCACGGGTCGTCGCAACGTCGACTGGTGGGAGTCCCACAAAGTTGAGACGATCCGAACAAGTTTTCAATGCCTCCGGCGTCACGGATGGAACCAACATCGACTGGTGTGGGTGAATTCTTGAGTATGATGCGGGTCATCCACTCGGGTCGGGTTTTGGATTCAAGGAGGAGGAAAAACCTGCAACTTTATTGGATCTTTCTATTCCAAGATCAAAGCCATGGTCAGTTGTCTTTCCTTTTATCTTTTCATTCATTTTTGGTTTACTATCTGAAATTCTAATAATTTATGTTTTAATTTTTTATTTTTGGAAATTGTGATTAACTGAGCTCGCGTTGTTATTTGGGTGTTTTCTCTTCGTTATATGGGATATTATTAATCTGTATCATTAGATAGTGGGTAGGCTGAATGGTTGTCAAGAACAGCATGCAATATGGTTTAATCCGGAAATGATAAAGAATTGCGGATTGTGAATTTGTGAAGCTGGTGCCAATCTGATTATTGAAGAATTGTGAAGAATTGTGGTTTAATCTGTATCATTTGATTATTAAAGTTTGAGTTTAGACTAATTGATGAGTTTCTTGCAAAAAGTTGTAATTTTTTGATGTGCGTTTTTTTTCGGTCTGTTCAGCTGAATCACTTTCTACAAAATCTTGCATTTTCGCCATTTGTAAGTGCGCTGGATTCTGTCCCCATTTGGTCTAATTGATGAATTTCTAGCAAAAAGCTGCAGTTTCCGATGTCTTTCTTCCCCAATTACACTGCATTTGTCCCTTTTTGAATCCAGTGATTTATATCAAATGTAATGTCAGCAGCAAGTGTTGTTACTGTGTTTCCAAAATGGGTTTTAGCAGTTTCCTGGCTGAAGCTATAAGATTGATATTTTGCCTTTACTTTTTCCAGTTTAAAGTTCTTCTCGGTGTTATTCTCCAACTCCTTTAAAGTATATTAAAAATTGCTTCATGTAATGTTGAATCTAGAGTTTATTAATAGAGCGTACTTTTCACGTTGGATACAATAAATGGCAATTTCGTCATTCCAAGTTTTCCTTTTCCTGATGTCAATTACAAACACTAACGTCTCTTAACAGAAGGGGATAATTGTTAAATGTCTGGTTATTCAAAGGGGTGAACTGTTATTTGTCCAAATCTCAGGGATCGATTCGTTATTTGGTCAAACCTCAAGGGAGGTAAATGTAATTAACCCTTAAAATATCGAGCAGTCTAGGCCCCAAGTTCCTCAGACTCCTGGTGCATCTTCCCATTCTTAAGATGGCACATCCTTTTCTTGTTGACGGTAGTCCAAAAGCAGCAGATAGTTATAGCCAACCATTCCCAAATAGGTCCCACTATAGATAAAGACCAATAAAGTATCAAGAAAATTCAACAAAAAGGGCAAAAAAAGAAAAGATAAAGAATTTGATGGAATAAAAAATAAAAAATAAAAAGAAAAAAAGGAAGGAAAGAAACCGACCATCATCCCATGTTTCCCATGTTTCTATCCTAGTACTTTTAAAACCTAGTTTAATGTCTTAATTACCCACTTAATACTCATTAATACTTATCTAATTACATTGCCCAACGGTAAAAAGATAAAATTTTTTTTTTGTATTAGTAGCAGTAATTAGTCAATCGTGAAGACAAAAATAAATTTTGAAAAGGACCAATCAGAGAAGGCTAGAATTGGGCGCGTTGGAATCCGTGAATTACAGAATATGACCCTGAAGTTGACGTGAATTCTTGAAGGTTAAAAGAAATTGCTGCTATCAATGGACTATGTGAGGGTAAAATAGTCTTTTCGTTCTTTTTGAAACGGCTAGGAAATTCACGGTTTTGCTGCATTTGGAATTTAACCAATCTACTTTTTTGAATGCCGCGAACTCGAGGAGATGTGCCCACGATTTTGCCGGTTTTTACCTTGAACAGCCACTGGTTGGTACCTGAGCTAAATTCACCCCCTATGGCCCCCGATTTGACGCTAGTGATGTACAGCTCTTGCACTTGATACTTTTCTTTCTTTTTTTTTTTTTATAAAAATTTTAATCATCTTACTATCAAATCAATTAAATAAGCTCTTATTAATCTTCACATAACTTTCTAAAGCACCTTACAATGTATTAGATGAGATGTTGTTTTATATTTAATGCCATACTATTAAGTTAGATAAGAAATTAAATAGTTTGAATAAATATTATTAAATAATTCAAATAAGAGAAATATATCATCAGATAATGTAAAAAAATAGTTGTATGTTAAATCATCAAGAAATTCTAAATTCTTGTTTGACATAACTTAAATTGCTTATGATATCCTTGCTAAAACAAAATAAATACTATTAAATTAAAATTTAATTTTATATATTTACAATTCCTGCTCTTTGTATTTTATTTTATTTTAACCTGTTCTTAAACCCAATTTCGTTAATAAATTCATGTTTTTATGTGCCAGTGCTTCACAAATGTAAAATTACTCTTAAGTATTTTGTACACCAAGCCACATAGTAGCCACACCAGTTTAAAAAAGTTTATTTTAATTTACCATTTGTTTGAGCCAAAGATAACATTCACTACATAACATTGGATGCCCAAAAAAATGAATTACTTATCCAAAATAATGCACAACTCTTTTAACTCTCCAAATTGCTGTGTTACTAATTGCTTCCGTATTTCTTATTTTCCTACCAACCAATAGAAACTTATTCCCCCTTCCTCGTCAATTCAAACTTGTCTCAATTGAAAATCATTTAAAATCTTTTTATCATAACATGACCGCATTCTATAAAACATAAAACGTAAAGTTAATTCCAGCAAGAGTTGGAAAAATGGCAACAAGAGGCTTTGCTTTTTCTCGCAGATGGCAAATTCGTAGTACTAACAAATCTCAGGGTCACTCTACTACCCAAACCCGACACAGGCACACAAAACTCCAAAGATTTTACTTTACCTTTTTTGGTTGCCGTTGGCTCCGTCCCCTCTCTTTCTCTCTCCCTCCCTCATTTTGCTTCCTTTCCTCCTAAGTAGCTTAAAGTAGCAGCACCCCTCACTCCCCACCCACTCACCACAACCCATAGAGTACCATTTCCCCCACCTTTCCCCTGTCCTCCACTTTCCCTCTCTCTCACATTCTCTCATTTCTAGGGTTTCTACTCCCCACATTCCTCCCTTACTTTCTCCCTCTCAACTGCAAATGCATCTCTTCTGAGATGGAAAAGAGGTAAAACAAAAAAAGTAGGAAAAAGAAATCAGAAATCTCAATCGCAAGTCATTTTTGCGGTTCTGATCTTGTTTACTTGCAGCATTTTGAATTTTAACTAAATCACATCATTCAGCACAGTGTATACTAGTTTATATCTTCTCCCCCTGTTTCTTTTTTTTTTTTCAACTTAATGTAAATGCTGATGATCTTGTAATTTTGTTTTCCTTTTTTTTTTTTTAAAGAAAAAGTGCGGATGAGCTCACAACAATTTGTGATTTTGGTTGTTCTGGTTTTCCAGTTCTGATCTCATTTATTTCAAACATTTTGAATTTTAACTAAGTATGTACTTGGTAATATCTTCTCCTGTCTTTTTTTTTTGTGTTCTACTTTTTGTAATTTTTGATGAGCTTGTAAATTTAACTAAATCACATAATTCATCACAGTATATGCTAGTTAATATCTTCTTCTCCCTCTGTTTTTAATTTTTTTTCTACTTTTTTGTAAATGCTGATGAGCTTGTAATTTTGTTTTCCTTTTTTTTTTTTAAAATGTGATCTGTTTATTTAGTTTCATTTTGTTTTTTTGGGGAAATGCGGATGAGCTCATGACAATTTGTAATTTTGGTTGTTCTGGTTTTCTGTGCAGGTTTGCATAGATATTTATTAAGGAGAGAAGTTAAGGCAGCTTTTTTTTTTTTGTTTGCTGTTTTGTTTTTATTTTGAGGCTTGCTCAAGCTGCTGGGGAAGTAGTAGAGTTGTAGTAGTAGTAAGGAAACGATGTCGTCGAGAGGGGGCTCGTCGACGACGCAGCCGCCACTGCAACGGCGGCTATCGCGGACTCAAACGGTGGGGAATCTCGGAGAAACTGTCTTTGATAGTGAAGTGGTGCCGTCATCGTTGGTGGAGATCGCTCCCATTCTTCGTGTTGCAAATGAAGTCGAGCCTAGCAACCCCCGCGTGGCTTATCTTTGTAAACCTTTCAACTACTGATACAAGTTCACAATTTTTTCCTTTTTTTAACACATTTTTCTGCTCGAAAGCAAAGTTAAAAAAACTGCCTTTTCATGCTTTATTTTTGCTCCTGGAAATGTGATCTTTAATTCTTGATAATGCCGATGAGTTAATACTTGGACTGCCTCATTATTGAATATTTTAGTATGTAATATGGATTATTTAGTTAGCAAAAAGAAGCCAAAAAGTTGGTACTTGAGAGAATTGAAATCGTGTTGGTCGGTTTTATGTTAACAAATTTGAGACATTTTTATGGTAGTGAATGGTTATGTAAGTGTTTTGGATTCCTTTATTGGTCAATCAACCTAAGTGATTCTTCTGATGAAGGAAGATATTAGTTTACAATTTATGTTCCAATTGCGTTTTAGTTTTCTAGTGGTGTTAGGTGGACGTGAAATATTTTTCTTTTAAGGCACATTTCTTGAGTTAACGGGAGTGTGAGGTGTGCCAATGAAGTTTAGTGCTGAGGTAAGCGAAGAATGATGGTGTAATGGGATAGGTTTGTACTTGTATTGGGGGGCGGAATGGTGCACCTCAAGCACGAATGAAGCTTCTGAATGACTAACTTTGGTAAAGTAAAAGTCACATAGCTATGTGCAAGACCATATACAGTGAAGGTTAAGTTTCAAGACTAACATTGAATACTAGGTTGACTAGATCAGTTCATTCCATGCATAGAAAAGTAACTGTGTTAAGGACTTGATGAAATTTTGCAGCTTAAGTTAGGACTCCTAGAAAGTTGTTAGATAACAATTGCACGTAGAAAACAGCAAAAATAAGTGGATTAATTTTCAAAAGTTCATCGTTTAGAAGACGTCATGTTTCTGAAGTGTGGCTGTAACTTAATTTTGGAAATTTGTGTATGTGCCGAGTAGCTTTCAAACCGTATGACATCATGAAATAATTCCTTGTGAACTTTTGAGATTATTCATCCCTTTGTGGTTAAATATCTGCTTAAGGTGAATCCAAGCCAACCTGGATTTAAGCCAACTCTCTTGATCATTGAGGAGCCTTAACTGAAGGATAATCTGCTGCCATCTTGAGTATGAGTTGAGGATCAGAGGATGTATGAGCTTTAGATAATCTATTCTAGGTTGAGTATAATGTTGTATGCTGAACCAAATTGAAAGCTTTGATCTAAAAATAATTCCAACTTCTCATGTGAAATCTGAAACAAAATGTTCAACAGGTTTTGTTCCCTGGGTTCAATTTTAAACAAAGTAGTTAATGCTTGTAATTAAGCAACAAAACTTGGGGTTGCTGAATTTTTAAAACCATGGAAAGAAGTTAAGCCAACCGCCTCTTACTTACTAAAAGGAGTTCAGGCATCAAATTGCAGATAGGATCTCAACATTTGTTAAACTAGTTCAAGTATAAAAAAATTAAGGAACAGTAAGCTGTATCCCTATGACTTCTTTTGTCTTAGTTTGCCAATCCTTTCACTCTTTTCAACAATGTGCTTCCTTGTTATACATGTCAATATTCATATGTTGTGAATCAAAATGTAGGCCGGTTTTATGCTTTTGAGAAAGCTCACAGGTTGGATCCCACTTCAAGTGGACGTGGTGTTCGTCAATTTAAAACTGCACTTTTGCAACGGCTTGAGAGAGTAAGAACCAGTAAACCAGCTTCTGGTTGTTTTATTTTCAACTGGGAAGTTTTTCCCTGCTTAATTGCAATCTGAGGTTTCTGATTCTTGGACAATAATTTTTTCTTAAATTTTGTCTCAGCTTTACATGAATTACTCTCAATGATACAAATGCATCATGTTTGGTTTTCTTAGTTATGATATGGATGTTCCATACTACCTAGTTGATGCATCTTCAGTTTATCTGCTGCTTTTTTGCTCAAGATGAAATTTTTTAGGCTCATACATATTCTTTATTCACTAAAATCTTATGCAGTAGGGATGTCTAAACTGTTTTCTTGTATCTTAAGCTTTTAATGTCAATGTGCTTTTGGAGTTGGATGTGCAGTATATGTTTTCTAAAAGTGGTTATAGTCTGTAACTAGACTGTATGTGTGATTATGATTGTGCATGTTTGCCGATGTCGCTTGGACTTGTAAGATGATTTGTTTATGCTGAATAAAGCTTAGCTTGGGTCCGTTTTATGGATTTGCCTTTTATTTTCAGTAAAGCTGTGTAGAGTTAATTTGTTTCAAAAAATAATCCAGGCCTTATTCTATTCTCTCTGCAGTTCTGAAGTTTCAATAGGAGATGCATGGTTATTTTGCAGATATGATATAGATTATTTAGTTCCCATGATTTTGCTTAGAAACTATGCAGTATTTTGTCTTACTTTACTGGTTAATTAGTTCATGCAGGATTCCATCTGGAAATAGCAGCCCCTTCTTCTCCACATATACTTGCACACTTGACATGCATTTTCTCATGAAATGGCTAACATTTAAGCTGACTAACTTAAACGACTAACTTGTGTATTTACAAGTAATGGGTGTACTCAACTGCTTGTCTAGTACAGTTGTATATGCTAGGAAATTGTTTACAAGCTTCACTTAGCTGGTGACCTGTATTCCTTTCTCTGCACGTATTCTTTACTGTTGCATGCTTACTCTTTTTATTCTTTCAGGAGAATGATCCAACCTTAATGGGAAGAGTGAAAAAAAGTGATGCAAGAGAAATGCAGAGCTTTTATCAGCATTACTACAAAAAGTATATCCAGGCTTTGCAGAATGCTGCAGACAAGGCTGATCGGTGAGCAACTTATCCTTTAAATTTTCAAGATTGGGGGTTCCTTTAGTCCTTCATTTTGTTTTTGCATTTGTAAGTATACAATGATCAAACTTCTGAAAATTCTCAGCGCACAGCTCACAAAAGCATACCAAACAGCTAATGTTCTCTTTGAGGTTTTGAAAGCTGTTAATCAGACACAAGCTGTGGAAGTGGATCGTGAGGTAAACATGATTCCTTGTCTTCATTTGTTATTGAAATACGTGTTGTGTTTGTTTATGCTTGCCTATTTTAAGGATATTAAAATTTTGTTTAGTTGTGACTGATGTGATAATAATTATTTACCCCACAGATTTTGGAAGCGCATGATAAGGTTGCAGAGAAGACTGAAATTTATGTCCCTTATAATATTCTTCCTCTTGATCCCGACAGTGCTAATCAGGCAATTATGAAATATCCAGAGGTTTGCCTGTTAACTACTAAATTTCTCTGCATCATCTTTCTTTTGTTCATTGTGATCACAATTTTAACTTTGCCATTTTCCAGATCCAAGCTGCTGTCTATGCACTTAGGAATACTAGGGGTCTTCCATGGCCCAAGGACTACAAAAAGAAGAAAGATGAGGATATCCTTGACTGGCTTCAAGCTATGTTTGGCTTTCAGGTGGAATAGTTTTTTTAGCTACTTATTTTTGTATGTTTTAAGTGCACTCCCCAATTTTACTTGTGGTGAAATGGAAATTTTTGAACGGTGAACTTAATTACTTGCTCTGTGCCTTGGGGCTGCCAATGATGTGTTATTTCTTTTGGCTGTTAATTGATTTGCAGAAAGATAATGTTGCCAATCAAAGGGAGCATCTGATTATGCTACTTGCAAATGTACATATACGACAATTCCCGAAGCCAGATCAACAACCTAAGGTTGGCCAGTTTCAGCTATTCTCTCACTAAATGGCTTACTTAGCTTATTTTCTATTTGGAAGTATTCTAAGAGGCAGCGGCCTAATTCTTTAGTTGTGTCATGGCTAATGCACTTGTGTAACTTACTTTTTAATATGCTGTAAGGTGTCTAAAGTAGTCTAATTATTTTAAAGCTCTTTATTTCCACCTTCTCTACACCCAAGGGAAGAAACAAGGAAAAGCTTTAGTATTTCGTTGTGAATGTGAAAGTTATTTTTTTTGAGAGGATCTTTGTGGACCTATAGTAAAACACACTAGAATCTCAATTAGAAAAAAACTATAAGAAAGCTCCTTTTGTCTTTGTTTGATTATAAGAAAGCTCCTTTCACATTTGTTCTATTATAAGAAAGCTCCTTTAGGCTCTTTTCTGTTATAAGAAATGCTAAGTGGGAAACCAAACTGCTGAAAAGTGAGTTAAAGGAAGCTGAAAATCACTTTTGCATGTTTGTTTGACAAGAAAAGGCGTGACATTAAAAAATGGTAGTGGTAATTATTGAAATTGTGATTTCTGTGGAAGCTTGGTAAGTAAGTAGCCATTTGACCCAAAAAAAATGTAGCTATTGTGCTTCTTTCCTCATGTATGTAACTAATAATAATCCTGTCTTTATCGGTGTTTCATTTGCAGTTGGATGACCGTGCTTTGAATGAGGTGATGAAAAAGTTATTCAAGAATTACAAAAAATGGTGCAAGTATTTGGATCGAAAAAGTAGTCTTTGGTAAGGCTCCTAAAGAGGTATCTTGAGTTGTTGGATCTTTTTTGATATCCCTGATTATCATCAAGGCCACAGATGGATATTAAAGTAAAGATTGTAAAGAGGCAATGCTTGGTTGTTGACGCCTCGTGACTTGACTGTTATTATATTAATATTTTCAATCTCAAAGGTGTCACATGTATAAAGTGACGTAGAGGATTAGCAACTTCAAACCATATTGCCTATAATTTGGTGTCATATTTCACTGTTTACAGTGTACAACTTAGGCTCGTAACTATTGTTTCTTTGAGCTTATTCATTTCCTTTGATCATGCTTTGACTTTGTAGGTTGCCAACTATACAGCAGGAAGTGCAACAGCGTAAATTATTATACATGGGACTTTACCTTCTTATTTGGGGGGAAGCTGCAAACTTAAGATTCATGCCAGAGTGCCTTTGCTATATATATCACCATGTATGCTTTTGGATGTTTACATCTTTGGTACCATTGGAGATAGGATGACATATTAACTTGAATTAATGCTGTGTTCTTGTATACTTCTTCATGTCTTGTCTTTCTCTTATGGATTATATATTGTTATTATATATTGCTTACTTTTTGACCATTGTTAAGACTATTGATGTGATTATTCACTCAATTTTCTATGTATTTTCTTTAAGTTTTGTTTTATTTATGAAACATTTCAATATTGTAATAAATGGTTATCACCTATACCTTAGCTGCGAGTCCACTTAAACTTTCTCTTATTGCTTGCTACCTTTTTGAGTTCAACTGTGTGTGCTATTTCCTTTGAGACATGTTGTATTTGCTAATGGGCTGGTTTAATTTGTACGTCAACTACATGCTTACCACCAGTCAGATCTTATATAAATGGTTACTTGAACTTCATCTACTGCTGCAACCAATTTATGCTTTTCCACCATGCTGCAGCTATTTTACATGATACACGTGCAATTATTTGGTGACTGCAGCTATTATTATTTTTTGACTATGTTACTTTCTAGACCTGATTGTATCTATCTTTCCTGGTTCCCCTTTGCTAGATGGCCTTTGAGCTCTATGGTATGCTGGCTGGTAATGTCAGTCCAATGACAGGCGAAAATGTGAAGCCTGCTTATGGAGGAGAGGAGGAGGCTTTCTTGACAAAAGTTGTAACTCCGATTTATAAAGTGATAGCCCAGGTATTTCATGAATTTATCTTTTTCAGTTTTCTGTTTCAGTTTTTCCTTTGCTTTTTGTATCAAGTTGATTTCGTCTTCAGGAGGCTGCAACGAGCAAAAGAGAAAGGTCAAAACATTCTCAGTGGAGGAATTATGATGATTTAAATGAATACTTTTGGTATTAGACAATTCCCCTTCTGCATTTATAAATTTCATCATTGTGTGTATGTTGTAACAAGTGAGTTTCTCTCATTGTAGGTCGGTAGATTGTTTCCGGTTGGGTTGGCCGATGCGTGCTGATGCTGATTTCTTTTGCTTAGAAAAGCATGGATTTGAGAAAAATGGGGTATGCCTATGCCAATTTTATTTTCAAATTGAAGTACTAATTGAGTTCTGTCTAATCCAAGTAGAATCTGGAGCATAGGAAAAACTAACTTAATGTTGTTGGGAGTTCACTATGTTAAAATTCTAAGGATACAATTACACTTGACTATTATCATTGGCTTTTGTCCGCTTTCCTGCAACATGTAACTGCTTTTCGGTGAGATGATAATGGTGTTGGTGTGCTTCTTTATGAAATGCTTATTTCATTGAAGCGGTGTTAGTGATGAATGCAGTCCATGTTAAACATTTGCTCTACAACTATGTCTTGCATTGCATTAAGTCAAGTGTGCAAGTGCAGCTAACAATTATTCGGAATTTGGTGTGCATGTATGCATGAAGATGAGCTTAAGTATCTTTGCTTGTATTAACTCTATGAAGTCAACTCAACTGCTGTCTTTTTTCTGTAACCTGGTGGTTTGTTATCTGAATGATTTGTTTCTGCCTTCTGTGCTGCTCAATACCATGCCATCCATTTAGTATGAAGATAAGTTATGATAGTTTCATGTTGCTTTTTATGTCTTACTAGTCTTGATTTTCTCTAGATATAAGTTCATTCTCAGCATTTATCATTTCATTCTTTCCTACATGGTGCTTTTGGTTGTCACTTTCAGAGCTGCCCCATTTTCTTTTTCTCAAATCCTGTTAAGACACTGCCTAGACTATCTCACGTACTCTTTTGACTATCCTATCTTTTCTAGCTATGCTGAACCTGTATGTGTATTAACATTTTCTTTGTTGGCATTCAGATTTGGGTTGTTGTGTTATAATGAGATGACACTGTCTAGTAGCTTTTTTTCTTTCCTCATATCAGGCTTATATGTCAACAATACTTTTCTATGTGCTTTCTGGGTTAACACATTTCTTATGGAAGCTTATGCTTGATTGTAATACTTGTCCTAGTGGTGGTCCTTTTTTTTCACGTGTATCTAAACCTAATATGAATTCTTTATATAATCTTCTGTGCCTCCAAACTCAATTTTTGTCCTAAAATACCTAAATCCCGTGTGAAACATCATGTCTCTTTTGAAATCTATTAGTCCTCTGGTTCTCAACAATGATCATCAGCTAATTAAAGAAGTATTTTGTAGTTCTTCTAATTACATTTATCTGCCACCCATGACATTTTGAGGCTTTTTTCTTTGTTCTTTTAACTGAAATGAAGGAAATGTTATGCAGGATAACAAGCCCAGCAGGGATCGGTGGGTGGGGAAGGTCAATTTCGTTGAGATACGATCATTCTGGCATATTTTTAGAAGCTTTGACAGAATGTGGAGTTTCTTCATCCTGTGCTTACAGGTATATTTGGCTTTTTCATGTGTAGACTCTTTTTGTTGGGCTGTTGCTGATATTAAAAATTTTGCTTTCTGACCATAAAATCCTTTGTTGAAGGCCATGATTATCGTCGCTTGGAATGGTTCGGGGCAACCAAGCTTGATTTTTGATCCTCATGTTTTTAAGAAAATTTTGAGTGTCTTTATAACTGCTGCAATACTGAAGCTTGGGCAAGGTACATTAAACTAGTTGATGTTGCCATGTGAGTGGTATCATGTACCAGCTCCTACTCTTCTAAGTTTCTTAATTTTAGTTTACCAAAATTTGCAAGCTTTATTCACTTCCAGATTCTGATTGGTGAAACACTATTTGAGTCTTTGTTTATCTATTATTATTGTTTTGCAATATCTTAAAAATTCTTGAGAACCAAATAAATGTAGTTCTTTTAGTCTTTTGTTTACCAGTAGAATCTCCAATGCAAACATTGACAAGTTTTACATTTCCTTTGGTGATTTATTGAGGGATCACAATTTCTTTGTATCTTCTGCTCCAATTAGATTGTTATCCCACAGTTTTGTAAGAATCTTCTGATATTTGTGATTTTCTTTTTCAAAAGAAAGATTGCTTCAGATGACAACAGCACAAACATAGCTAGGCCTAATGGTTGCTACTGATCTTGTTGAATATGGTGTGATGTTGTGGATGTGGTTAAAGATGATGGAATTACATAGATTGCATATGATTTGCTGAATTTGCTCCAATGAAAAGTTTGCAGAACTTCATTGTCATAGAAGAACATGTGGTAATTAATTTAAGAATATTTCTTACCATTTTCAATTTCCTGACTCTTACTATGACATAAAATCTCTTTGGCATGCATTTATTCACATTTCCTTCACAAAGAGGGAAAAACATGCTTATTGCTGAATGTAAAGCTTTATTGATTGCCAAATTCTTGATCTTTTACCCCCTAAAATTCTGTACCTGTATTTTTATGGATAAAATATTTCATTGCTGCAGCTGTACTTGATGTGATTCTAAGTTGGAAATCGAGGAACAGCATGTCACTCTATGTTAAACTACGTTATATTCTGAAGGTTTTCTCTGCTGCAGCATGGGTGGTTATTCTACCAGTTACTTATGCTTACACATGGGATAATCCTCCTGGATTTGCCCAAACCATTAAAAATTGGTTTGGCAACAATTCAAATTCACCTACCCTCTTTATCTTAGCTGTTGTTGTCTACTTGTCACCAAATATGCTTGCTGCCTTGCTGTTTCTTTTCCCCTTTGTTCGACGATTTCTTGAGAGATCAAATTACAGAATTGTGATGCTAATGATGTGGTGGTCACAGGTATGGATGGTGTTTTTGCTCTGGATCTTTATCTTTCCTGATTAGTTATGGACATGATAATTATAATGGGCTCTGAGGATTCATGTGTTTTTGCAGCCTCGGCTTTATGTTGGTAGGGGAATGCACGAGAGCGCATTCTCTCTCTTCAAGTAAGACTATAAATAATGGAATTGTATGAATTTCTAGTGTTATAATAATTTGATATCTTACATAAATAATAAACAATTTCAGGTATACCATGTTCTGGGTTCTTTTACTAGCAACTAAGTTGGCTTTCAGTTACTACATTGAGGTGCTTTCCTTTACATTCCCAGATTGTGTTGATAACAATTTCAGATTTTTTTTTTGTATTTTTATTTAATAGCAACTAATTTCTCATGTTCTGGTTTTGATTTATCTGGGATGGTGAGATAAATATTTCTTGTCATTTGAGGAGATCTATTTTATAGAATAGCTCAAACTGCAAACTTGATTTGCTGTGAATTCTACAGAACACAGAACCCACTCTAAATTTATTCACTAGTAGCCATGAGTAATAAGTGGCAACTTGTGGTTTCATTTCATTTTTAAGTCTGAAGCATACAAGACTGACCAAAATAGAATATGTAAATAGCAATGTCCCTGGTAAGATAAAGCATCTTCTTATGTAAATGTACAAAAACGAACAATGGGTTGACATTAGAAATCATAGATCATAAAGTAGGAGACACGCAAATCTGTTAACTAAATTCCTGTCTGATTTCTCATCCTTCCTATCCTTTTCTTCTGAGGAAGTTCAATGGCATCTGATTATTGTTTCAAAGTCTTTTCAGAATTGATGAAAATCATTTGTCCCTTTAACGGATTAGATATTGTCTGTCATTTGATTTTCATTTTCCCATAGGGGATCAAGGAAAAACTGTAAAGTTCTTTACAGATTTGTACATTGTACTTCTTTGTATTCTTCAGATTATGATATTTTGGTAGGTCTAACAATTCTTCTTATTGTCTAGAAGTATCAAAAGAATCTGAAATTGAACTTTTACTGTCTAATGGTGTTTATTTAATCAATCTGTGTGAATGGATTGACATTAGTTAGATTTAGTAGCTTGTGGAAATATTTCTGTTATTTTATCTTATTCACGTACTAGTTGAAAAGTATCTGCTATATGGTACAGAAAGAATTATTGGAATATCCAAGTTACAATTTGTTCTCTTTCAAAAAGAAAAAAAAAACTGTTTGATAGGTTTACGCAATGCCTGCAGATAAAGCCACTGGTGGGTCCAACACAAGCAATCATGAGTGTTCACATAAATACTTACCAATGGCATGAATTTTTTCCCCGTGGTAAACCTTTAAACTCTCACTTGTGCCTCGCTGCTCTACATTTATGATCCCTTTCTGTGTGATTGAATTTTTGCTTTCTGCAGCAAGGAGCAACATTGGTGTTGTCATTGCACTTTGGGCTCCAATTATGCTGGTAACAATATCCTTCTCTTGATTCTCAATCATCTCTTAGGCTGGGGAGGAGGTCCCATAATTTTGGCCTTTCGCAATGACATGCTGGCTTTCTTCTGTGTTCTGTCCTATTTTGTCTTTTCTAGGTGTATTTCATGGATACACAAATTTGGTATGCCATTTTCTCAACACTGTTTGGAGGCATTTATGGTGCATTTCGCCGTCTTGGAGAGGTCAGTGGATAGTGGTCTCTGTTAAATTTCAGCTGTTAAAGGTTTATCTGCTGATGCTCGAAGTTTTGTTTTTGAATTAGATATACGAGTGATTTTAGTCTGAAAATAAGCTATTGAAGCTTGCATAGGATAAGCGTACATTAGAATTAACAAAAAAGATAAAAAAAATTCTGTACTTAGTTGTGGGTTAGAGATGCTTTCCTTACTTTCTGATTTTAGTGTCATTGCCTTTTTTTTTTTTTGGAGCAGCTGTTGTGTATGAGGCTGCTTCTCTTCTGCTCTATGTGCATATTTGGCTTACAGATACTACTAGTCTGATCTTTTTAGTTTGAGAAGTTGTAGTTTATTTGAGTAGGGTTGTTTTTTTGGACTTTATTTCAAGATTCAAGTGCTATTCATTGATGAAATAGTTGGTAAAACTAGTTTTTAGTTGCAACCTGGAGTTCCCCTGGTCGTGTTAGCTTTGACTCAGCCTTCGGCAAATAATGGAAGTGTACAACTTCAGTAGAAGAGTAGAAAGAAAGTGCTTCCCAAAGTTCAGAAATCTCAAGAAAACAATTTCATATTTTTGTTGCTATAATATGTTTGCGGCTCTAATGCATTCTCTTGCTTGCAGATTAGGACTTTAGGAATGCTGAGATCCCGGTTTCAGGCACTTCCTGGTGCATTTAATGCCTGTTTAATACCAGAAGAAAAGAATGAGCCAACTAAAAAGAAAGGACTAAAGGCCACCTTGTCCCGCAACTTTGCTGAGGTTCACAATTTGCTTATTTTCTTTGGCAGTGTAATCAGTATTTTGAATTTATGGATTTTTTGCCGTTTGAGCTTCGCATAACTTGAAACTTCGCATGCCTGAATGTCATGTTTCAGATACCACCCAGTCTAGAGAAAGAAGCTGCCAGATTTGCTCAGTTATGGAATAAAATAATCACTAGCTTCAGGGAGGAAGATCTTATTAGCAATAGGTACATTTAGATATTTACAAAGTTTTAAGGGGTTGGAATTTAAAGAAGAGAAACATCAATTAAGACAGACATAAGGATAAAGAGATTTCTTTACATATTGTAAGCTCCTTTGGGGGCCCATATTCTTGCTAATAGTTGTGACTATTTCTATAATTTCAGGGAAATGGACCTTCTGCTTGTTCCTTATTGGGCTAACCGTGAATTAAATGTCATTCAGTGGCCCCCATTTTTGCTTGCTAGCAAGGTTTTGGTTTTAACTTTTGCCATTTAATTGGACACCATCTCATTTGACTAGTTGTTGGTTGCTTCATTATTCAAATTTTTGCGGCTTGGATTACTTCCCAGTTTGAATCATATATTTTTAGTTCGTAGCTTTTTAGTCGAGAAAGAAAATAGTCTTAATGCTTGTAGACATGATTGAGGGAGGCTGAGTTCTAGTTTGCTCAATTTTGCTTTTAATCATGTGCTTCTACTTGCTAAACCAGTCTTGTACTGCCTTGCATAATGTGTTAGTGTTACTATATGTTGTCAAGTTTAACCTAATTGATAATTGACCATATCTCAAACTGTAGCGAATTCCACATCCCAAAACTGCAGAAAATATAAAGTCGGCAAGTTATTGAGATATGGTATGAACTGATGGTCCTAGACAACCAAGATTTGCTTGATTATTTTCAAGATGCCATTTGTCTTTCCATTCCTTGTGGCCTTCCATTTGTCTTCCCATTGCTTGCAGCCTTCCGTTGTCTTCCCATTACTTGCAGCATTTCATTCTGTAGACTTAGATTAGAGATATCTTTCTTGGGGACCTGATTATCAGAAGGAAAGTAGAAGATGGTTTAGGCTTCTCTGAATATTGTCATAATACTCTGACCATGATTCAGCTGATGGACCATGTTGGACATTGCCTGATTAGGAGTAAATAATGTTCCTACGTTTTTTAGTAAAGTGGAAGAAATTAGTATTCCTGCAATACTAGGCTAACAGAGACGGTTGCATTTCCAAGTACAAATTTGGACTTTGTTGGGTCAAGTCCCTTGTGTGATCCTATTCATGCCTACGAGTTTTTCATTTTAATTACCTCTTTTTTATTTGATTCAAGGAGTTTCTAGATGCCATATTGTTAACTTTTTGACTGGAATGATCAGATTCCGATAGCAGTCGATATGGCTAAAGGCAGCTATGGCAATGATCGCGAGCTGACAAAAAGGATTGAGGCTGACAGTTATATGTCTTGTGCTGTCAGTGAGTGCTACAAGTCATTCAGGAACATCATTATGTCTCTCGTTCAAGGTGACCGAGAAAAGGAGTAAGTGACACTATTTAGTATCAATAAAAAGGAATTTCGGCTTTTTCCTGTCCAAGTCTTCTAATGTTTTTCCTTTACTCAACTTTCTATACAGGGTTATTGAATTTATCTTTACGGAAGTTGACAACCATATAAAAGGTGGTAATCTGATCAAGGACTATAATCTGAGTGCTCTTCCAAGCCTATACGACCTCTTTGTCAAGCTTATCAATTTCTTGGTGGGTATCGAAAAGTTTAAATATAGCATCTTGTTGGCAAATCATTGAATACTTCTTTTACTGTCAAAGTAAAAATTAGAAGATGATAGGGTCTGAACTAAATCAATTTCCTATATGCAGCTTGAGAATAAACAGGAGGATAGGGACCAGGTTGTGATTCTTTTCCAGGATATGCTAGAAGTAGTGACACGAGACATTATGGAGGATCAATTATCCAGGTCAGGCACTTTTAACTTTGTAGCTTCACTGTTGCTACTGTTTGATGTGCTATTCAAGATTTGACATCATCACTTAAACAGCTTGTTAGAATCCATCCATGGGGGATCAGGGCATGAAGGAATGGTCCCTCTTGATCAACAGTATCAGTTATTTGCATCTGCTGGAGCCATCAAGTTTCCCATTCCTGAATCAGAGGCTTGGAAAGAGAAGGTGTGTATTACATTGAATGATAGAAATTGAAAAGGGAGATTATATGTCATGTTTATATGTGGTGACTTGCTTGCATATTTTCCCTTTTAACAGATCAAGAGGTTATATTTGTTACTTACGGTTAAGGAGTCAGCGATGGATGTGCCGTCCAATTTAGAAGCTCGAAGGCGTATATCATTTTTCTCCAATTCATTATTTATGGACATGCCTACAGCACCTAAAGTCCGCAATATGCTTTCTTTCTCGTAAGTTTACCTGGGTCTAATTTTTTTTTTTTTAAATGTAATTCAAGTTTGATATTTTCCATTGTATATCCTGTGTTTACTGGTACTGCTCAGTAGAGTTGTCCAAGCATTTGTTGTGAAGTAAAGCATCAAAACTGAATTGTAATATCCAAATGAATTACGTCTCTTTTTAACCATATAGACTTACATTACCTATTCCTGGATATTTAACTAAAATATACCAGCCAAACAAGGTGTCTATTAACTACTTTATGTATATCTGCCAAATCCTTAAAAAGTAACTACCATGTGAAATTCACCAGACTTTTTAAAGTTTGATTATAGGAAATATCAAGTGGGACACTGAATTAACTTTATCATTTATCTAACCTCAATGTATTAACAACGCAAGATCCCAAGGGGTTGTTTGAGGAATTTAGCCCTAAGAAAAAATCTTTCTTTGGAGAACTCATCTTGTTGCTGTATTTAACACTTGTAAAACTTGACCTGATGGTGTTTTTCCATGTCTGCATGTTTGAGATTTGGGGAAGTAAATCTGTTTGTTTTCCCTTGTTTACCCTGCTGACAACCTTATTTTTAGTGTTTTAACTCCATACTATGCGGAGGAGGTGCTATTCTCATTGCTTGATCTGGAAGTGCCAAATGAAGATGGGGTTTCAATCCTTTTTTACTTGCAAAAGATTTTTCCAGGTTTGTTGTAAATAGTCTGATACTCCTTCATGCATGTGTTTTGCATTCATATTAACTTTGTCAAATAACATACAGATGAATGGACCAATTTCCTTGAGCGAGTGAAATGCAACAATGAAGAAGAACTTAGAGGATCGGATGAATTGGAGGAACATTTGCGTCTCTGGGCTTCATACAGAGGCCAAACGTTGACCAGAACTGGTATGAGATGCGGCTTTTTCTTTCTTTTATTCTTTTGGCCTGTTCCAAGCCTTGGTTTTTGCTTTATTAGTTTGGAGTCCGGATTCAGAGCTAATGTTAGCGCAAGATTGCTTCTCATAGTTTTGGGGATTCTGCAAGTATTTTTTTCCCTTTGCTTGTAGGACCCTGTTGCTTTTTGTAGGAAATAAATATCTGAAATTGTTTGTACTAATTCATCATTATTCTCCAGTACGAGGCATGATGTACTACCGGAAAGCTCTAGAGCTTCAAGCCTTCCTTGATATGGCCAAGGATGATGGTATTTGATCTCCTGATCGAAACTCTTAAAATGGTTGTAATTCTTCAAAATTTGTAGTGTCCCCTACCCCCTCTCTTTTTTTACATGCTCCTTTTCTGGTATCCATAATCAAGATTGAAGGGCATGTTCTAAACTACTGCTAACTCACAGATTTGATGGAGGGATATAAGGCTATTGAGTTAAATGAGGATCAGATGAAGGGGGAGCGGTCACTATGGACACAGTGTCAAGCAGTTGCTGACATGAAGTTCACCTATGTTGTGTCCTGCCAGCTATATGGGATTCACAAACGATCTGGCAATCCTCGAGCACAAGATATTTTAAGACTTATGACAACGTCAGTGTCACAGTGCTTTTCTGCTTAAATATTGAGGTTACAACCTGCATTGAATCTTCCTTTTAACAGGTACCCATCTCTTCGGGTAGCTTATATTGATGAAGTTGAAGAACCAAGCAAAGACAGGACCAAGAAAGTCAATCAAAAAGTGTATTACTCCACTCTCGTGAAGGCTGCTATGCCAAAATCAAATTCTAAAGAGCCAGGGCAAAACTTGGACCAG
Organism: Coffea humblotiana; assembly: GCA_023065735.1. NCBI lineage: Eukaryota > Viridiplantae > Streptophyta > Magnoliopsida > Gentianales > Rubiaceae > Coffea > Coffea humblotiana. The sequence continues at coordinate 4,327,907 of CM041208.1, read as the reverse complement.
GTAATGGACAACATCATAAATGTCTTTGTGTCAAGGTAAAACTGATAATTCAGTTGCTCAAAATTATCTTTAAAAACCTTTATTATGGTTGTGTGAAGGATTACTTGGACCAGGTAATGGACAAAATCATAAATGTCTCTGTGTCAAGGTAAAACCGATAATTCAGTTGCTCAAAATTATCTTAAAAAACCTTTATTATGGTTGTGAAAAGGATTTCTTTAGAGCAATGCACAGGCAAAATTTATGTTTTGAATTTGATGTAACTGTTTCTAATCTAATAAATCATGTTAGTACTGCTGATGGGCATACTTCTTTTTTCTGATCCAAAATGATGTTGCAATAAAGATGGTTCATCTCTACAACACAATCATGGTTTTATTATCTGTTTCTTCCTTTACAGCTCTCTTGTAAAGTGACTTAAATCACTATATCAGATTAATAGTGCATCTTCACTTGCAGATAATATACCGGATAAAACTTCCAGGACCTGCCATCTTGGGTGAGGGGAAGCCAGAAAATCAGAATCATGCGATTATCTTTACTCGTGGAGAAGGTTTACAAACAATAGACATGAATCAGGTATAGTTTTGTGGTGTGGACTTGCTGAAGTTTCTACTCAATTTTCTGTTGCCTGACATCAAGCATTATCCACAGGATAACTACATGGAAGAAGCATTGAAAATGAGGAACCTGCTTCAAGAATTCCTTAAAAGGCATGATGGAGTTCGGTACCCTTCAATTCTTGGGTTGAGGGAACATATATTTACTGGAAGGTAGCTAAATTATACTTCATTAAGTTAATAGAATTGGATGATCCTACAAGTGTTACTGTTATTAATATGCCTATAATCATTCTCTTGTCATCTGCTGCAGTGTTTCTTCTCTTGCTTGGTTTATGTCAAACCAGGAGACTAGTTTTGTGACAATAGGTCAAAGATTGTTGGCCAACCCTCTGAAGTAATCTCTCTCTCTCTCTCTCTGCACATGCTTTCAGAAAAGGTGTAAATCATTTCTTGGTAGTGTTACCTAGGAATTTTGCTGCATTGACAATGTTGTGAGCCCTTTTTTTTAGTTTCCCTTATGAACGCATGCTTTTTGTTTAGTACCACAAAGTCATCTCCAAATTCATCCTTAAGTTGTGTTTTCTGGAGGGAGGCAACATTTTGTATGCTGTTCATATCTCTGCTGCCTACAAATCGTAAAGATATAGCATAGTCACTATATTCTTGTAGTCAAGGTGGCACAATTGTTTTCGTGTCTTTTAGTTTTAGTCCTGTTTTCTACTTGAATCCAAGTTGAAATTTAGCATGGAACTCGAGAGTCGTGACAAAGCTTCTTGGTCAAGATGATGAGTAATTTAATTAGCAACCGTGCAGTGTGTGGTTTATTAACACTAGCAAAGTTCAAAATTTGGATTCATACTATAGCTTTAGACACAGATAATTAAAAACAGAAAAAAAAAGAAAAAGAAATTCATGAAAGAAAAAGGTTTGATATTCAAAATTAATATGTGATTGCATATTTTGGTAAATTCTTTAGAATCAGTTCTCAATTTGAATGCATAAAACTAGGTCCATCCCTCCAGGGAAGCAGGTTTGCCGTATTCTAGTTTTTTTGTATTCTGCACATCTCTCTATCTTGTCTTTAATAGATTCATATGATTTGGCTCTGTACGAAATATGACTCTATCTGACACTGAGTTCGGTGATTTCCTGTATCCAGTTGTGTCTCACAATCCTCTTTTTATTATTGTGGCTTACCACTTTCATCGGTGTTCTAACTTCTTCCTCATATACTTAATTGCTTATTTAGGGTTCGATTCCATTATGGTCATCCAGATGTTTTTGACAGACTATTTCACCTCACTAGAGGTGGAGTTAGTAAAGCCTCCAAAATTATTAACTTGAGTGAAGACATATTTGCTGGTATGCTTCTCTCCTAAATGGCACAATCAATTGCAGGGTTTAAAATTTGTTGTTCTTGACCCTTCTTACTATGTTACCCTCACATTAATTGCAGGGTTTAATTCTACTCTGCGTGAAGGCAATGTAACACACCATGAGTACATACAAGTTGGGAAAGGAAGAGATGTGGGTCTTAATCAAATCTCTCTTTTTGAAGCAAAAATTGCCAATGGTAATGGAGAGCAAACATTGAGCCGAGATATATACAGGCTTGGACACCGTTTTGATTTTTTCAGAATGCTGTCTTGTTACTTCACGACCATCGGTTTCTACTTGAGCACACTGGTATACAATTGAAGTTACTTTTTCTCTAACTTTATAGTTCAAGAGGATGCTTGATGTTCTGACACTGTTCATTTCTTTGTTGGCAGATAACTGTGCTCACAGTGTATGTATTCCTTTATGGCCGTCTTTATCTTGTTCTTAGCGGACTTGAAGAAGGACTTAGTAAACAACCAGCAATTAGGGACAACAAACCTCTTCAAGTGGCTCTTGCTTCTCAATCTTTTGTTCAGATAGGCTTCTTGATGGCCTTACCTATGATGATGGAAATTGGGCTAGAAAGGGGTTTCCGTACTGCACTTAGTGAATTTATACTGATGCAGTTGCAACTGGCACCAGTTTTCTTCACTTTTTCACTTGGAACTAAGACTCACTATTATGGGAGGACGCTGCTTCATGGTGGTGCAAAATACAGGCCAACAGGTCGAGGGTTCGTGGTTTTTCATGCCAAGTTTGCTGATAATTATCGGTTTTATTCTCGTAGCCATTTCGTCAAGGGGCTTGAGCTCATGATACTGGCTTATTGTTTATGAAATTTTTGGTCAATCTTATAGAAGTTCAGTTGCGTATGTCTTAATTACAGTATCTATGTGGTTCATGGTTGGAACTTGGCTTTTTGCTCCATTCCTCTTCAATCCTTCTGGGTTTGAGTGGCAAAAGATAGTTGATGATTGGACCGACTGGAACAAATGGATTAGCAACAGAGGAGGTATTGGTGTGCTTCCCGAGAAAAGTTGGGAATCATGGTGGGAAGAAGAGCAAGAACACCTTCGTCATACAGGCATACGTGGTATCGTAGCAGAGATCTTACTGTCGTTAAGATTTTTCATCTACCAGTATGGGCTTGTCTATCACCTCAACATGACAAAGAATACAAAGAGTTTTCTGGTATGTCATAGCTTGAACTATAATGCTCTTAGCTTCTGCAGATGATGGCGTGCTTCTTGTTGACCACATTTATCGCTTGGGTTGCAGGTTTATGGCGTGTCTTGGCTGGTGATCTTGCTAGTACTCTTTGTGATGAAGGTGAGATGTTTTCCATATTGTGCTAATCTCATGGCCCAAGTGAAGCTTGTTCCTTGATTAACTACAAGTTAGTTTCTTAGCTTTCCTGTAGCTGTATAGTAAGTGACATTATTCTGTTGTGAAGCCAGTTGACAATATGTCGTTTGGTTCCAAAGAAATAGAAAATTAAGTTCATGCCCATTATTGGTTTATGTAGTTGAAACCTTCTACATGCTGATTGATGCCACTATCCAGTTCTGGTGTATTAGTAGAAAATTTCCTCTAGACCTCCCTAATATTTCTTATGCTCATTGAGATTATCATATATTTGTTATTTTACGTATTCTTTTTGTTTCCATGTTTGCTACAGACAATTTCTGTTGGACGGCGAAAGTTTAGTGCCAAGTTTCAGCTCATGTTCCGGCTCATCAAGGGATTGATCTTCCTGACATTTATCTCTATTTTGGTAACCTTAATTGCACTACCCCATATGACTGCACAAGACATTGTTGTCTGCATTCTAGCCTTCATGCCTACAGGGTGGGGTTTACTTCTGGTGAGTTACACTTTTCTCACTTTCACTCCATATCTTTTATTCTATTTTATTTTGTTCTTGGTAGAATGTATTATTTAGTGTTTGCCTGTAAGCAAACTTTGTGAGATCTCCTGGCCGTCACAGTTACAGTTTTACAACTATGCCAGCCTTGCATAGTACTGATCTTATCTGAATGATTCTAATGTATCTCTAAAATGGAGAAAGGTTTAAAAGTGAAAAGGGGAAAAAATAAAGCAGTTGAATGTCTCTTTTTTCTAAATGGTTCTAATGTGTCTCCAAGGTATGAAAGAAAGGTTAAAAAGTAAAGAGGGGAAAAGATATAATCAGATGAAATATATTTTGTCCTTAATGAAGCAAGTTCCGGCTTGGCCTGTCATCGGTAGGTGGTAACTATCGAAAGCTAAATTATATAACTTTTATGAGCTTTGCATATAATGCTTTTTGTCATCATATTTTGTGCTAGAACGTATATAGAGAGAGCGAGCGCTTAAATTTATGTTTTCTTCTCACCTTCCTCTTGCTAGATTGCACAAGCCTGCAAGCCTCTTGTTCACAGAGCAGGATTCTGGGGGTCGGTCAGGACACTTGCTCGTGGTTACGAGATTGTAATTGGTCTGCTTCTGTTCACTCCTGTTGCTTTTCTGGCATGGTTTCCATTTGTTTCAGAATTCCAAACCCGAATGTTGTTCAACCAAGCATTCAGCAGAGGTCTTCAGATTTCTCGTATTCTTGGTGGACACAGGAAGGATCGCTCTTCCAGGAATAAGGACTAATCTAAGAACTAGAGAAACTGCTGTCTTTTGGCCTAGTCATTTTGTAAAGCTGCTTCAACAATATGGCAGTATTTTTGGGGTAGTATTGATTCATCTGTAGGTTGTATGTAATTAGTAATTTACGTACGTCCTGATCCTGGAATCATCCCATTGAATCAATACAGTTCCCTCTCGTGAATGTGAATCAATGCTCTGCCTCTCAACATTGTCCATGTTTTCCTTTCCTCTTATATTAACTTGTTTTTAAGAGCGTTAGCACTGAATATGTCAATCTACATTGGCATTACGAGTATGATGATGGTAGTTACAACTCAGGGGTCTAAAATTTGTTTGGATTTATCTAAACAGGGTCCCAGAAGGCAACTCTAAGTGGGAATTTCTCAGATGTCGAATTGGACATGTCCTATAGTACCTGTGTTTCAATTAGGTTATTTTTTGGAACTTGGATAGGGTATCTGTCACAGAGCAAATTCTGCACTCGATTCCTTTTCGAGTATCTAGACTAACTGGAACGAGGTTTGTTGAAAAAATGTTGGATTATATTATACTTTTTTTATATAAAGAAATGTTAATTGCACTTCGCTTTTTGTTAGTTGCATTCTTACCATTTGTTTTATCGAAGTCTAATAAATGAAAATTATACGATAAAAATGACAGCAAGTGTGTGATAAATAAAAAGTGAAGTGCAATTAATAATAATAATAATAATACCACTTTATCTGGGCTTTATCGTCGAAATTTGGCCTTTGGAATATGCTTAAGCTTTACACTTCGAATTACGCGCCCTAACGAAGTTCCTGACAGGAGGGACATCAAACGTCTCTTCTTGGATATATATAATAGTGGATCGAGCTTGTTTTCTATTCAGTGCCCTCTTCTGTTTTCTTTCAGTGCTAGGGGAGAAAATCACAAAAAGTCGAGAATGGATTTGGGTTTCCCTGCATTTAAAATTTTAAATTCCCAGCTATTTTACACTTCCCATTTATTTTGCACTCATGTCTACAACATTACAAAGGAAAGGAGCAATTCACCATTTTAAATTCCAAGTTGTAGCTACAAAACCAACTATGCCACTGTGCAGTAGAATATAAACTAATGCAAAATTTGTTTACCACCGAAAAGAAGTACAACCGCAAAACTACATCTCAAAGGGATCAAAATCAAAAAAATAAAAACAACAAAATCAGCAGTAATAATCTAGCACATCAATTCCTCTAAAAGACTAGGTCATGAGGTTTCATGCCTGCCGTGAGAGAAAACCTTGCAGCCAAGTAGGCCTTCAACTCTTCAACTCCTTCAATGGCTTTTATCAACTGTGTGTCCACAGCTTTCTGGTCATCCTTCTTAGCCTGAGGGAGCACATTCTTCGCCTGAAGTGCAAACACACGATATAAAAACAGTAAGAGAATAGTATATCAACAAAATCAGATGCAGAAGTGGAAGAGGCTAAATGTAGTAACAGTAATTGCAAGTTTATGAGAAGACCTCTTTTTCAGCCTCAAAGAACTCGCCCTCTCCTTTCTTCTTCTTCTTCTCGACTTGCTTGGCAAAGTACTTATCATCAAACTTGTCCACACTTACACCAGATATGTCAACCTTAGTTGAAGTGGCAATGACATATGCCTGATTGACCCTCCTCAATGGAACACCATTAATCTTGTACGGTCCTATAGAAGTAATGCAACAAATTAGTAAATGATCAGTTAACAAAAGGGAAGGAGAATCCAATAGCTGCTTCAGCTTTGATTAAGCAAAATAGAACAATGAAACCATGCAACATAGCAAACAAATTTTGCTATTGTACAAAGTGTGCTCATAAAGTTATTTGGTTGCTAGAAATCTATCAAACTAAGTGAAGATTAATGTAATCAAGACCACCAATAAACAGATAAAGTTCAAATGCAGTAGCAACCCAGTGGATCCTATTAGCAACTGAGCCGAAAGCTGTAATTTCAACACTAAGACAACTTGATAAATGCAATATAAAACAACTTTCCCAATAAATTCCATCAAAAGCAAACCAAACTTTAAAAATGAAATTTATCTTTTAATGTTACACATCAAAATCACCACAGTAGAGGAATAGCACAATCTTCTCTAATCCTTATGTTTTGTCAAAATTCAAAATACAAATCAATAACTGAAACTCGTGAATCACCAATTTCCCTCCAAGTGACTGTAACAAGCAAATCCCCCTTTTCCAAGATCAGTTAATTGCTCAGTGTTTCAGTCCACAAGCCACTCGTCTATCCTATTTCACAAACAAACAGATAAAAACTAATATACATTCGATAGCTCTCCATTTCAATCTTGACTTACCTATGCAAACTGAATCAGAAATAAATGAACTACCCTATTTACTAAATTTCCGACCAATTTTCACTCCCACATGAAAAAAAAAAATAGACACAATTTATCGCCAATAAACAGAAAAATGGATTCCGTCAATAGAAGAAAACTCACCAGTAACAAGAAGCAATCCAGAAGAAAGCTGCTTCAAGAACACAACTCTTTTGCCCTTAAACCTCCCAGCCAAAATTATCAACACGGTCCCAGGTGTAATACTTGCCCTAAACCAGTAGTTCCAAAAAAACCAAAAAAAAAAAATAAATATATCAATCGAAACTTCCTCAAATTAACCAAAATATCTCAATCAATTCAATTAATCAATTCACCTATCTTACCTGAGCTTCGTGGGCTTGGGCTTGCGCTTGTTGGCTAGCAGCTTTTTCACGTCATCGGCGGGGTAAAACTTCACCGGCTTCACGGCTGCTGGTGCAAGCTCCTCCGGCTTCTTCTCATGGCTGGGAAAAGTGCCGCCATTTTTGGCCTTAATAGCCCAAAGCCCTCTCTTGTGGTACATCTTGGAGCGTGAGAACCTGCCCACTCCCCTGATCAAATCGGGGTTTCTGCTCACCTTCGCCGTCTTCTGCTTCGCCGGCGCCATTGTTACTGTGTGAATGTGTGAAAATGAGAGAAACCCCAACGAAAGGCGAGATCTTTTCAGTGAAGGGGCAACTGTATAAGAACCCTAGTCATTTTCGAAAGAGTAAGTGTGGGAATTTTGAAGTTTGGGCTGAAATGGGTTTCTACGTATTGGGCTTCCTTTTCTTAACCTTTGGGCTTTAGCTGTGTTGGGTTGCTGATTCTTCATCCCAAAAAGTAACAAAAAGAATTTTAAGGACACTCCTTCACGCGGTTTGCTATGAATAAATTGAACCGTACTAACTTTCGTGAAGGAAAATTCTATACTAAATGACATACAACGTAATTGATAAAAACAAATTGATAGAAAATTTATCTCCTTAATTTTAAAAATTTTCATATTTATGTCTATCACTTAATAGTTAATAATATTGCGATTTACAGTCACAATTTTTAGGTGGACTTTTTTATGAACATATTTTTCTTTAGTGAATTGGTTGGCTCAGATAATAAGGATGGTTGGCCTTCTCTAAAATTTATAGGAATTAACTTGTAAGTTGCTTGAAAAGTTGTTGGTAACATGCCATCTAACATTACATTAGGAGTTAATTTAGTTAATAAAGACTGTTCACTTTACATGAATGAATTTAATCTATTTATTAGTACAAAGTTTAGCATGCCAAGCAACAATGATATTGGGCTGTCATTGGAATTAATGGTTTTGAATTAAAAAAATCATGCATATGAGACTATCATATGGAAGTGTCAAGGTAGAATTCATGAGAAGTATTCAAGAAAAAGATAGAAGTTAATCTGCATTAGCTCTGTAGGCAGGCATCTTATAAGCATACGCTAGTAAGTCGCTAGAAAATGTCCTAGAAACCTGCCATGATCAGATTAGCGTAAACATCTCTTGGTATTATTATTCATCTTATGTATTTGCCAGTTACTGCTATAATTTATAGAAATACAATATCTCTTTCGTTTTTTGCTAATAAATAGTTTTACTTAAGAGGTTAAATATCAATTAGGAATACAAAGGTGAATTTAAAAACTAAAGCTATAATAGCTTTTTCCCATTAGGGTTTCGTTCTCTCTGTGAATTGACTCATTGCTCATGCAAGTTTTTCCTCTCCACGATGAGAGTTCTTAAGTCTTTTAGATTTTGTCTTTGGATAATGATTCTCTCTCACTCCTTTTGTCCACGTTTTCTTCTAGTATTTCTATTGGGTCTTTTCTTGTATTAGTATTCATTGTTTTCTATCAGTGTGTTTTATGAGTCTTAACATCAGTCTTTTCTTTTCGACATTGTGTGGTGCTTGTTTCTTTGTTTTTTTTAGTTCTTTTTCTTAAGTTCCTTGGCCTCTTAGTCTTTTCATACTCAATTTATGGAAATTACTAATGGCGGAAGAGTTGGAGTAGTTGTGGGAGAATTTGAAGATTACCGATGAGGAAAATGAAATTACTGATGCTAATGGTATGATTAACGAGGAAATTGTTCAAAAAGGAGCACTTTTTCTTCTTGAAAAAATATTATCTCAGAAGCATGTTAATGTTTAGACAATGATTTCAACTCTCATTAAGGCTTGGGATATTCCAAGAAGAGTTAAAGGTATAGCCATTGGAGATAATTTGTCATTATTTCAATTTACAACTGAACGGGATAAAAGGCATGTTTTGGAGGGTGTGCTATGGACTTTTGATCATAATTTAGTGTTACTTGTTGAATATGATGGAGATGTTCATCCATTTAAGATTCAACTCAAGTGGTCATGTTTCTGGGTTTAGGCATACAACATTCCTTTCAGTAGGATGAGTGTGGAGACTGCTCAATTGATTGATAACAAAATGGGTAATTTTATTAGATGGGATTCTAGTGATGTGGATGTTTCTTGGGGTAGATATTCCAGAATTTGAATGGAAATTGATGCTACTAAGCCTCTTCGTAGAAAAATAAGAATTCATTTTCGAGAGGAAGTGAGATTTTCTTCAAGTATGAGAAGATGCCAAATTTTTGTTACTATTGTGGTAGGTTAGGACACGGTAAGCGAAATTATGTTTTTAAAGAAAATGACGGTATTTTTCATCAGCATGATCAGCAATACAGTCATTGGCTGAGAGCAGGAAGTGGCAATGTTACTACAAGGTCATTTCTAGTAATGGAAGACAGGTGATCACCGAAAAAGGTAGTTGGACCGAGAGTGGGGCATGCACGTTCTCAAGGACTACATAAAATACGTAGACATGTAGTTTTTTCAGGGCATATCTTATCCTGTTCAATTTTCGAATAAAAAGAAGGATATCCTTCTACAACAAAAGGATAAAGATTTGAGGAGGGATGAGTGCTTTTATCCAAATTCAAATTGTGGAAGTAGGAATCAGAATAAGGGTGAGGATGGCTCAGATCATGAGTTAGGCTGAGGAGAGGATATAGAGGGTTGGTTGAGGATCAAAGACAAAACAAGAGAAACTGGCTTACCAATTGATCTTGGCCTAGTAAAAGAAATGATATGGGCTTAAGAGTGGTGGGGTAGAGTGCTCTTCTTCTTTAGGAGGTAATGTTCGAAATGGATTACATTTTCATATGGGAAATAAGGGCTTGGTTAATTTGATAGAAAATATATATTGTGTTATTTCTTTTGTTCTGGAAAAGTCAAAAATGAAAGATTTAATTGATGATATTTTTCTGCTTGATGTGCTAGTGAAACAGCATGGATAATGTACTACAAATAGAAAAGATACCCAGGGCTTTTAAGAATCAGCCTGTAAGCTAGTATTGCGATAGAAAGGTGAAAAGAAAAGGTGGCATCAGTTGTCCTAGGATAAGTTCTCTGAGAAAGCTGGGAAATCAGTGTTATATTCTAAGAGGAACGGAATTGAAGAATATAGCGATGACAGTAGGGCTACTGTGGACATGTCATTGGTAAAAAGAAGTCATGGAGAATCTGATCAATATGTTCCATCCACTTTTCAGAACACATTAGTGGAGGCTGTTACCAATCCCCTCGGAATCAAGGAGTTGCTTTAGTTGGAACTACTGGGGGTTGGGGAACTCCCAGACAGTTCGTGAGCTCCGCTGCTTTGTGAGGAGCTATAAACCTAATTTATTTTTTCTTTCAAAGACAAAATGTAACGTCACTATTGTTGAGCATTTGAAGGAACAATTAAGTCTTTATGGTTTGGCAATAACGGCAAATGAGAGGTTTGGAGGTATTGCACTATAGTGAAATAAAGATGTTTTTATGTCTATTGCTAGTTTTTCAAGATGTTGGATTGATGCAATTGTCTCATTTTCGGACAATCAGAGGTGATGGAGATTATTGGTTTTATAAGAAACCTGATGTATCGTGCAGATGACTCACCTAGGAACAATTTAAGAGCTTGAACTGTAAGGTGAATTTACTAGGATTATGTGTTAAAGATTTTAATAAAATGTTATTTGCACATGAATTTGCTACAAAACAACAATACTTTCCGTGGTAGATTTCTTTGTTTATGGAAGTATTGGAGCATTATTGTTTACATGATCTGGGGTATAAAGGTTATAAGCATACTTGGTATAATAGGTGGAATAATCCAAACATAGTTAGGGGCCATCTCATTAGGACATGTGCTTCTGTGGATTGGATGGTGGTTTTCTCTACATCATCAGTTGAACACTTATTTTCTAACACGTCTGATCATGTTTCGATTCTGGTTAAAATTAAAGATAAACAAAACTGGCCTTTCTAGAAGACGAAACGATTGTTTCATTTTGAAGCAATGTGGATGAAATCGAGGGACTGTGCCGAAGTTATTAAATAGACATAGGATTGTGTCTCTCGAGTTGATGCTCATGAGAACTTGTTAGATAAGATTCAAAACTGTAGATTAGGATTAATTAAGTTGAGCAAAATTGAGTTTGCAAAATATCAACAAAGAAGCATTCTTTAAGATAAAAAATCCAAAGCTTGATGCAAGATACCCTGGCGGATCAAGTAAAGGGGAAATTGGAAGACTAGAATTGGAGTTAGATTAGTTGTTAGATAAAGAGGAGATCATGTGGAGTCAGCATAGCAAAGAGCATTGTCTTAGGGAGGAAGGGAGATTGTAATACAAAATATTTTCACTCTAAAGCGTGCCAGACATAAAAAGAATGAGATTTTAGGTTTAAAAGATGATACCGGACATCGGTGTATAGATCAGGAAGAGATTGAAAGAATTATTATGGATCATTTGGAGAGATTATTTTTCTCCGCTCATCCTTCAGAGAAGGATATTCAACTGGTGTTAGAGAGAGTTCAATGCAAGGTTACTAATGAGATGGACAAGAAGCTTACTAAATCATATACTTAGACTGAGATTGTTAAGGATTTGAGTCAAATGCTTCCTTATAAATCTCCCGGGTCAGATAGTTTTAGTCCTGTTTTTTATCAAAAGTTTTTGTATGTAATGGGTCATGCTATGTCAAAATATGTTTTGTCGTTTTTAAATCATGGTCACTTCAATAAGAGTCTTAATTATACTCATATAGTCTTAATTTCTGAGTGTCAATCTGTGTCTAATATTTCTCAATTCCGTCCAATAACTTTATGTAACGTGACTTATAAGTTGGCGTCTAAAGTTCTTGCTAGCTAATAGATTAAATGTTCTTCCTTCTATCATTTCAAAATATCAGTCCCGCCTTTATCCCGGATTGTTTAATCACTGATAATGTTCTTGTTGCTTATGAGATGAAATCGTTATCTTAGAACAAAATCCTTAGGATGAGAAGGTCTTATGTCTATCAAACTCGATATGAGCAAGGCATATGACTAGATTGAATGGACTTTCTTGATAAAAAAAAAACTACTTATTGCTTTAGGATTTCATTCAAGTTTTATAGAATTAATAGATACTTGTATTTCTACTGTTTCATTTTCTTTCCTTTTGAATGGCTTGAAGTTTGGTAATTCAGTACCTAAGAGGGGTTTGAGACAAGGGGGTCCCTTGTTCCATACCTCATTTTGATATGTGCATAGTTTTTCTCCATCTTGTTGCAGGATGCGACATGATGTGGAAGGCTGTCAAGTTTTAAGGTTGCCAATGAAGCTCCAGCTATATCTCATCTACTGAAAAGGAGGCAAAATGTTTACATGATGTCCTAGCAATTTATGGTTGTGTATCAAGTTAATAAGTCAATCTGGAGAAATCGACAATAGTATTTAGCAAAAGTACAAGTATAGAGGAGAATAAGAGACTTTCTCAAATCTTGGAAATTTCGGAAGTGGAGACTTATTCAAAGTACTTGGGATTGCCAGTGGTAGTTAGTTAGTCGAAGGCCGAGGTTTTCAACTCCTTAAAAGAACGAGTGTGGCAACGGATCTAGAGCTGAAAGGAACAACATTTATTAGTAGCAAGAAACGAAATCTTACTTATGGCAGTTGTTCAAGCCATACCTCCCTATGCCATGTCATGTTTTTTAATGTTGAATAACATGTTAAATGAATTGCAGTCTATGATGAGTAGATATTGGTGGGGTTCAGGTAATAAAAATGGGATTCATTAGTTGGTTTGGAAAAAAGTTTGTAAACCCAAAATGGAGGGTGGGTTGGGTTGTTCGTAATTTCAAGGCATTTAATTTGGCTATGCTTGCTAAACAAGCTTGGCAAATTTTAGTAAAAGAGAATTCACTATTACATAAGATTTATAAAGCAAAAATGTTTTCCTTATGAATCTTTTTTTAAGGCTAAGTTAGGTTCAAGGCCTTTTTTCACTTGGAGGGACGTAAGATGTTAGGTTTGGGTTGTTGAAAAAGTGCGGTAAATGGGGATTCGATTCATATTTGGAAGGATCCCTGGTTATCGCTGCCTACTTCATTCATGGAGGTGTTGTCATTACCAGCAGCTTTGCTTGAAAATGCAATTGTTAGTTCTCTTATTCAACAGAATCAGAAGGCTTGGGACACAGAGTTGATTGAGTCTATCATTTTGCTGTGGGAAGCTAAGTTAATTTGTAAATATTCAATTACGCTGATTTGCAAGGCAAGACAAATGGATTTGGCATTATAACAAAAAAGGATACTTTACAGTAAGGAGTGCTTATCATGCTGCAATGCACTCAAACAGTATTAATACAGGAGAGATAGTTGGCTTATAGTTTTGATGAAGTGCAAAGGAAGCTGTTTAGGATTATTTGGCAAATTACTTTACCAAATAAGATCAAACATTTCCTTTGGAGGTGCTGTATGGATATTCTTCCCAATGCTAGTAATCTTGAATCTCAAAGAGTAGATGGCTATTTGGGATAATGCTACACTGCCAATCGTTACCACAACTTGTGAATATTTTATATTAAACTACTGGTAACAACCGGTTAATAGTGGTCCCCACATCCAAGATTGGTATTTTTAGCGACAATTGCACTACTGTTCATTCAGGTTTCCAATATTTAAAGTAACATCAGGTGGTAATATGGTAACTTTGGTAATAAAATTAGTAGTTATAAGTGTCATATGAAATTTACTCTTTAAATACCGAACGTTACTACTTCTCTAACGAAACTTACTACTTTATAATTAGTAAGTTTAATTCAAATAATAGTAAGTTTTTGTTGAAAAATGGTAAGTTTTACAAATAAAATGGTAAATTGGTGAATTTTGTCCAAACTTACTACTTTATTTCACAAACTTACCATTTTACTTAAGAAAGTTACAACAATTATAATTAGTAAGTTTAATTCAAATAATGGTAAGTTTTTGTTCAAAATGGTAAGTTTTACAAATAAAATGGTAAATTAGTGAATTGTCCAAACTTACTACTTTATTTCACAAACTTATTATTTTACTTAAGAAAGTTACAACAATTATAATTAGTAAGTTTAATTAATTGACATAATGGTAAGTTTTACAAATAAAATAGTAAATTTGATGAATGATTAAAGTTACTAGTTTAGTGAACAAACTTACCATTTTAGTTAAAAAAACTTACACAGAATTTATAATCATTATTTTAATGGAATCAGAAAAGACGCTAAAGGACCAAAATTGTCGCTAAAGGTGGGTAACTTAGACAACTACTGGTAATTGCCATTATTTTAGTATTTCGTGAGGTGACTTGTCGTCATTGCTGCACAATCCTTTATTTATTGCCTAAGGTGAGGTGATATATGTATTGTGACCAAAATGATTAAGTAACAAGAGTTTGAAAGTTTTAGAGGGTCTGCTTCCAAGGATATATGTAGATAATGCTACAGTGCCAATCATTACCATAACTTGTGAATATTTCACATTAAAATACTGGTACAGCCGATTAATAGTGATCCTCACATCCAAGATTGGTATAGTTAGAGACAATTGCACTACTGTTCATTCAGGTTTTCAATATTCAAAGTAGCATCAGGTGATAATATGGTGACTTTGGTAATGAAATTGGCAAGTTATCAGTGTGATATGAAATTTATTCTTTAATATCAAACATTACTACTTCTCCAATGAAACTTACTACTTTATAATTAGTAAGTTTAATGCAAATAATAGTAAGTTTTTATTGAAAAATGGTAAGTTTTACAAATAAAATGGTAAATAGGTGAATTGTTCAAACTTACTACTTTATTTCACAAACTTACCATTTTACTTAAGAAAGTTACAACAATTATAATTAGCAAGTTAATTGAAATAATGGTAAGTTTTTTGTTAAAAAATGGTAAGTTTTACAAAAAAAAATGGTAAATTGTCCAAACTTACTACTTTATTTCACAAACTTACCACTTTACTTAAGAAAGTTACAACAATTATAATTAGTAAGTTTAATTCAAATAATGGTAAGTTTTTTGTTGAAGAATGGTAAGTTTTACAAATAAAATGGTAAATTGGTAAGTTTTACAAATTTACTCTTCATTGCACAAACTTACCAATATATTTGTGAAACTTACTTAAAGCTGGGTTAGTAAATTCTTTACAATTATAGTAAGTTTTAGAAAGATAAATAGAAAGTTCATGCATTAAAAAGGTAACTTATATGGATGACTAAAACTTACTTCTTTATTGTTCAAACTCATGATTTTACTTGAAAAACTTACATACAGCTAGATTTGTAAGTTTAAATGAGGTAAGTAGTAAGTTTTGTTAGATAAATGGTAAATTTGGCTAATAAAATGGTAATTTTTGAAATTTACTTTTTTATTGCACAAACTTACTATTTTACTTGAAATTACATACAACTAAACTAGTAAGTTTAATCAAAATAATAGTAAGTTTTGTTAGATAAATAGTAAGTTTTACTAATAAAAATGTAACTTTTGAAATTTGCTAACTTTGTTGGACAAACTTACTAATATACCTCGAAAACTTACCTATTGCTAAAGTGAGTTAGTTTGACAAAAAATATAGTAAAATTCATTACATAAATGGTAAGATTCAATATTAAAAAAGTAAATTTGTTAAGTACTTAAAACTTACTATTTTACAAGACAATTTTATCGATTTAGCTAGAAAAGTTACATGTACTTTTGGATGCATTATTTAATTCACAAAAAAATGGATGTAAAATGCTATAAACTATCACAAAAGGAAAGAAAATCGGATGTTCAGGTCAACTACTATTATTTTATATTAAGTCACCTAACAATATCTGTGACGAGCCACCTCTCCCTAGGGCAAACCCTGGGGTATTAGCAGATCGTCTGCCCAACTCTCGTCAGGGCTCACTACAATCTTCAAGTGAATTACAAATTAAACTCCAATATCACATGAAATACTCCACTAAAACAATCATGTACTCTAAAATATAAAGAACTATTCATACTTATATATTACATCCAAGATTTCCAATGTACTTTTACAATACCGAAAGCCCAAAATTAAAGATAACAACTAGTTCTACCCAAAGGGGGTCACTAATTAAGCCTCAGAACTTCTACTTCCAGACCTGTTAAGGAAAACAAATTGGAGTGAGCTAACGCTCAGTGAGGTCAAGGGGAAAAAACATGCAAGCATGCGAGCAAATACACAATATAAAGCAATAACTTGAGTAACAAGTAACTTCGAAACATTACGCAAGTAGGGAATTTAATCACAATAAAAGGATACGAGAGCTCTCAGGAGCTAGTCCACGCGCGATCCAAGCTCAGGTAGTTAACCCTCCGTCAACTTTCACAGTTATCCATGTAAAACTCCACTTACTACCTCCAGCCACCATGACACCCTCTTGGATCCGTAACCAAACAAGGCATGTAGGTGGTATCACTTAACAAGTATACCTAGCAAGACCCCTTATTTGGATCAAGCTATAACACTTCCCAAGGTTCACCAAACTTCTCGACCAAACCCTTGCCGGCTCGAGTTACAAGGCTAACCAATGGGTTGGGGCGTCCCCCCCATTCACTTTTGGGTCGATGAGACAAAGCTCCAATCGACAAAATTTGGTCATAGCATTGAGACGGGATGAGCGGTACCTCCCACCCTAAAAGGGCGTGATACATTCTGCCGCTCAATGCTCACGAAAAACACTTTCATTTGCATTCATATGTAACACTTATCACTTATCAAGCAAGTAATTTCATGAAAGAGAGGACAAGGGCGATAAAGTACACCCTAGCCTCATTAACTAGCAAGTACGAGAAACATTTCATTTAAACACTTAACATGCACTTGACACTCACCAAAAGTCGTGAGAGAGAGAAAAAGTGAAGCGGTTAAACGAGTTTTTCGGAGTTCTCGTATTCACTTGAGACATGTATAATCACGATCATTCACGTGCATATTTAAGGCCAAGTAAAATTATCGTCATTTTCATGTTTATTGTAAAAATCAGGAAACTGGAGGTTTATGGCAGAAATCTTTGGAAAATCGTAACTTAATAGTTACAAGTCCAAAATTTGCATGGTTAGTACCGTTGGAAACCTCATTAAAAGGGCTAAAACTTTGTAGAAGACATCTTGATGAGATTCAATATGTATTTTGCCCAGTTTTTCCATCAATAGACTGCTACAGTAAAATGCATGGCAGGGAAAATTCTGTTTTTCCAGCGGATTTTGAAAAATCACCAAAAATCACAGAAAATGAGTTAGCCCCTGAAATTTACATGGATTGTAGCCTTATGTGTCTGGTTTCAAACCAAACAAACGGAACTCGATTTGGAGGGGTATACACCAAAATATAACCTTTTTCCCGAAACTGGTCGGATGTTCCAGAAAGCAAATTTCCAGTTTTCACTTTAGCAAGTTCACTCCTTTCTTTTTCCTTTGAAGAGCTAATCGGTTTAATCAACCCAAATATATTTAAAATCCATTATTTTGGCAAAACTTTAACTCAAATAAAAGCTCCAAAAATCTGAAATTTTGTCCCAAAAATTTTGGCCAACTTGAAAGATTCAAAACAGAAATTTTCCTCTTGCTATACTTAAACACTCACAAGTTCATCCATCCAAATTAAGGAATATCTTGCAATAATTAACAAGCCAAACATGTAATAAAGCAAGATTTATCACACATCATACATCCAATCACATATCACACATCCAATATCGAAATATTGAGAGCTAGATTGAGTGCGATAAGATACACCCCCGTCTAAGTCTCATTTAATCACATTTAATCACATAAGACAGTTAATACAATAAATCCCAATTGCTCAAATCAAACACATGTCCTTAGGTGAGTGCAATAAAGTACACACTCACCTTATAAAGAGAATACAATTCACAAATCCCTTTAGCAAATCCTTTTAGTAACGGCAAATACATTTAAATAAACAAAGGGGCACATTTAACTAAATGCTTGAGGAAAGATTTTAACAAATAAGGAACACTCACTAAT
Organism: Coffea humblotiana; assembly: GCA_023065735.1. Lineage (NCBI taxonomy): Eukaryota > Viridiplantae > Streptophyta > Magnoliopsida > Gentianales > Rubiaceae > Coffea > Coffea humblotiana. The sequence continues at coordinate 4,309,629 of CM041208.1, read as the reverse complement.
CACCGCTCATGATCCCCATTCACCACAATTGATTATTGTCCAATTCCAATTCCTAAAACACAAAGTTCAATATTACATATCACTGTCACTTTTTAACAATTTAAGCACAACTCGAACTACACTTATCGGATTGAAACAAACAATATACCGTTTCGAAGCTAAGACATAGCTCTACAATTCTCATGAAGACATCGCAACTCAGTTATTTCCCTAACCTAGCCAAATTTACCCAAACAGCCCCTAGATTTTCCAGTTCGAAGCTCACTGTGAAATTCAACTAGCAGTCCTAATTCATTCAATCATAACTCAGCACAAACAACTCCGATTCAGGTGATTCCAAAGCCATTTGAAAGCTAAGATACAAGGCTACAATTCTTAAGAAGACATCAACAACCAATTCAGTAATATTCCCGGTCAAACTAACCAATTACAGAGGCTGATTATCATTTCGGATAGAAACAGGGCAGCAGGGGTAATTTTGTCATTTCACAAGCTACCCTACTCCGATTGAGCTGAAAATTTACAGGCATAATCTAAACTCAATTCTCTACAACTTTCATGTTTTGTGCTAAGGCTAATTCAGCCCCAATAATTTTCGAATAATCACAAAATTTCGGACAGAAAATGGACAGAAAATCAAATCATATCATTCTTCCAAACCAACAAGATTTCAACCATGCAATTCGATTCTTAACTTGCTAATTCCAATCCTCAGTCATCAATTCAAGATAAACTACAAGAATCAAGGGTCCTTGAGCCAATTTTACCTTTCATCTTTGAAGAAAACTGAAGCAAATGGACCAGCTTCTCTTCTTTTCTTCCTTTCTCTTGTTTTCCTTTTCCTCTTTCTCTCTATTTGTTTCTCACAGCTTTCCTCTTCTTGTTCCAGCCACCAGAACCTTTTCTTCCTCTTTCTTTCTCTCTTTTCTTTCCTTTCCTTCCCCACGGGCTTCCTTCTCTTTATTTTCTCTTAGCAGCTGCCCGAACTCCCCTTGCTATAGAACTTCATAGTTAAGTTTTGTATTTTGTCTAGCCAATTGTCTTACCTAGTCTTTATTGTAAGTCAAGTCAATAATGTCAAGCTTATACCAACTAAATCAACCAATCATCAATTAGCTTAGATAGACCTAGAGGAATTAATTCCTTTGGCTTGCACTCTTGTCCAATTCCTAAAATATCTCTTTCAACTTAATCCCCAAGTTCCCAATTCAACTTAACACAAAAATCACTAATCACATCAACTCAGGTTACTAATCACCCAACTACCGTAAACTCCTCCTTAAACATGCATTAACACACATTAAAGCAATTAAATAATAACCTTTTGATTTTATATAAAATTAGGATTTTGATAAAAAAATTAGGGTTTTCTCCTTTTGAAACAGGATAACACGTGAAAAATTTAAACAAACGGTGTAATTGCTTTTATAAAACATTAATTACTATAAATAGCACTCGGAAATATATTTGAGAAAATTAGGGAATAATCGGGGTCTCACATTTGAAACCAAGGTTTTGACAATTTTACAAACCTTCGGGCAAACTTAATAAACCAAAGCAAGGTTTTTAAAAACTAGAGTTTGGGAAAATTTGAAAATCTTAAACCAAAATTCATAAACCAAATTAACATATAAAATATCATTTTTGAAAATACAAGATGTTACAATATCGGTACCACAGTACTATCCAGCTATTTGACCTGTCCCTTTTGCTTAGCAGAGCGAAAAATCTATTGCATACTCTATTCTTATGTCTCTATGTAGTGCAGGTTTGAGCTCTGAGCCATATGGAAAGGAGTCTTACAATCTCTCAGGCTTCCGAGTGGCGGCTAGTTGGCTTGAAGAAGGCCTTTTTTTTGTCCTTGAAGGAGGATCAAACTCTTGACATTTACGGTTCTCTCTTGGGTATTTGGGGTAGTAGAAATGAAAAGATGCATAATGGTAGTTGTAAATGCCCTTTGCAACTTGTGAGTTGGGGGTCTAATTATTTGAATTGGATAAAAAGTGTGTATGCAAATGAGTCTACAGCAAATACCACCAATGAGTTTTGTGAGATGACTTCGTGGAAGGTACCTTGTCCTGACTCTTTTAAGGTGAACTTTGATGGGGCGATTTTTTGTGGTTTGAAGGCACTTGGAGTTGGAGTCATTGTGAGGGATCATGAAGGTAAATTTATAGCAAGATTATCCAAAAGGTTTCAAGGCCTTCCTTCTCTGAAGTGGTCGAATTGAAGGCGGCAATTGAACCTGTGCTCTTCTGTGATCATCTAATTTTGAACAACTGCATCATTGAATCAATATTATCAGGATGCTAAATGCAATAGGGGGAATTTGTCACACCTTGGGGCTCTATTGGATGATTTTTATTACAAGTCTCTAGGTAGGATTATTGATATTGTTTGGGTTAGGAGAACTTGTAACAAGCCAGCTTATATATTGGCAAAGCAAGCTAAGTTCTTCGAGGAACCAAAATTGTGGACTTCCACTCTTGTTCGCACTTGTATTAGAGGATATGGTTCATGAATTCAAAAAAATATTTTTACTTGAAAAGAAATAAGCAAAGTGTTGGTAATTTAAGTATGATAGCTTTCCACAAAATTAACATAGAGTAACAAACAATTAGAAAAGAACTACTGAGATAGGAAATAGGTTGGTAGAAAGAAAAATCGAAGGGGTAAAATAGAAGATTTAGGATTAGAAGATCAATTGTTTTGATTGAATTCTTAGCATCAACTTGAATTTTTTGCGGAATAGTTGTTCAAAGTGATTCGTAACGTAGGAAAAAGTACTCTTATCTTATTTGAATAATGTAGTATAAATAATTATATTACCTTGTTTGAATAACATAACAATGACAAAGATTTAAGTAGATTTGAGTGGCAATCAAATCTTCTAATTGGATTTCTAAGTTTTTGCCATTTTTAATTAATTTTCCCGTATGTTAAATATGGTAGGTTGGTTGACAATAGTAAAATGACTGATAAAATATTTTGTTTCTTAGACAACTACTCGACTACTTCGAATTGGTAGGTAATTTTTTATTACAAATGATAGGACGAAGGGTTTGTTAGAATTGGCAATATAACATCATTAGCATCTGTTAGGTCAATAAGATTCAATGCAGTTTTTGAAATCTCCAAAGGCTTAACTCTAGTTTTATTGAAAGTGCAAAAATGCGAAATTTATTTACTCTTGTATGTCTCCAAGTCCCAAAGGTGCAATGTACAAATGCAAATATTTTCAATTTCAATTGTATAAAGGAAATTGGATGATATCATATTTACTTAACTACATTTTTCAGAACTTGAGTTGGCATCCCACATTCATTGGTACGAGGAATGAGAATTTTTCTAGTGGCCAATTATCACAAACTAAAGTTGAAAATTTAAAAAATCTAAAGTTGAATTTTCTAGTGGCCAAGTATTATCCTCCTGAGTTTTAGGAGAACTCAATTAATTCCAATAACCCTCCAACATAGACAAATTAGAAATATTTGACAAATATTCCTTATGGAAATGGCAAAATCCAATTCTGGTGGGTTTTTCATATTCATCGTTCCACAATCCACCTGGTTGCATGTGTTTCGAATGTCGATGCAGCTAATACTCGTACTACTGCTTGGCCCTTACAACACTTCTTTAAAATCACTTCTCAAAATTTGCCATTTCATCTTTAATTGTAGCCCACATCAATGAAGATGCCTTGAAGAAACTCAATGCCCAACTACTTGAACAAGCAGCTAAATTTTGACTTCTTTTTCTCTGTCTTGGGTATATATGATCTAGTCCAAGCCTGTGCCTCAAACAATGTTCAACTAAGACCAAATCTAGTCTTTTCCCATGGGAAGGAGTACTCTCTCTAGTTTTTAATTTCTCTTATTTGAATAAATTCTCTCATATGATTTTTGAGTGAGAGATTCTTCTCTATTAGGATCTTGTAGTGAGAGTTTCTTTTCTTGTAGATTGTTCTAGTGAGAGTTTTTCTCTCTTAAATTGTTCTAATGAGAGTTTTATTCTCTCCTTGATTTTTTCTTGTAAGAATTTTTCAGTTTTATTTTTTTGTGAAATTTGAGATTTCATTGATCTAAGATCTAGTTTCTTAGATCTACAATTTCTTCATTATTGACAGGTGTAAATTTTCTCTTTGGAACCAGTTTTAATCAGATGTGACTATTAGAAGATATGCATGGATATATTAGATTATAACGATTCAATCGAATAAAAAATGTGTAGGAGCATCAATGTTATATTTATTTATATTGATTTCTTAGATTTGTTATATCAATTGATTTCAAATCTATATGTATTCATGTAATATTTGTTTAATGTATTTTCAACTCTCATATGATTTTTGAGTGAGAGATTCTTCTCTATTAGGATCTTGTAGTGAGCGTTTCTTTTCTTGTAGATTGTTCTAGTGAGAGTTTTTCTCTCTTAGATTGTTCTAATAAGAGTTTTATTCTTTCCTTGATTTTTTCTTGTAAGAATTTTTTAGTTTTATTTTTTTGTGAAATTTGAGATTTCATTGACCTAAGATCTAGTTTCTTAGATCTACAATTTCTTCATTATTGACAGGTGTAAATTTTCTCTTTGGAACCAGTTTTAATCAGATGTGACTATTAGAAGATATGCATGGATATATTAGATTATAACGATTCAATCGAATAAAAAATATGTAGGAGCATCAATGTTATATTTATTTATATTGATTTCTTAGATTTGTTATATCAATTGATTTCAAATCTACATGTATTCATGTAATTTTTGTTTAATGTATTTTCTCCTATTAGTACACATTTATTGAATGAAATGATCCTTTTATAAAAAAATTATTAATTTCTCCATACTTTTCTTGTTTTGATAACTTTGATGGCTGTACAACGGTTACATCAATTCCTTTGCCTTTTGGACAATGGTGACCACTGTAGCTTCAGTACTCTAGACAAAACACCTGGTGACAAGAATTGCAAATAAAGTGCAAAAAAATAGAGATGCCAACAATTTGGTCAGCACAATGCTTTCCTAAATTCGGAAACTCTAGCATTCCCATTCCTGGTTTGGTCAGCACAATGTTTCTTCTTAAATGAAGAAACAAATGTATTCTACTAATGTCGAAAACCAACGTAAAGGTGACAAATAGATAGTGGTGGGCCAGATGAGCCAAGCAAGCAAACTTTTTAACCGGTAGAGACAGGGTTATGTTACCGGCAAAATAATTCGTTGTGGGACCTCTCGGAATTAATAATATCTTCAGTAAGACCTTCTGTTGGCGCCAAATAAATACAATGGCGCGAAAAGTAAGACCTTCTGTCGATTAAGATCTTTCCAAATTGCCCGCGTGCCAATGGTCAGGAGGGAGATTTGTTATCAAAACTCAGGCATTATTTGATAGCTTTTGAATGCCTAAAAGGCGTGCTCTGCCATTTTGGCAAATGGCGTGCTTTAACTTTTGCCATAATTACACGCTTTTAAGTTATTACGATTAATTGATGTATATGAGATCATATTAGTAACTTTAATCAACTATGTTCGACTTAGTTGACCATGAACAATCATATAAATAGTCCTAATTAACAGTTGTATAAATAGGCCTAAGTAGTTATAATCGTTGGAATCCACCATCTGATTAATTGCTATTATGAGTTAATATCATCTTAGTCCAACAACAAATTGAGAGAATTCATAACGAGATGATCCAAATCTACCGTCATCTTATGAGCTAGCACCAAGGAATCGACAATTAGATTAGACCCTTAATTAGTTATAACCGTCGGAATTGACTATCCAATTTAATTGTTATAATGAGTTGTTATCATCTTAGTCCAACAACGAATTGGGGAATTCATAACAAGATGATCCATACCTACAACCGTCTACTTATGAGTTAGCACCAAGGAATCTACAATCAAATTAGACATTTAATTAGTTACAATCATCAGAATTGACTATCTGATTAATCGCTATAATCAGCTATTATGATCAGAGTCTTACAACGCATTGGGAATTTCATAACAAAATGATCCGTATCTACTACCATTTACTTACGAGCTAGCACCAAAGAATCGACTATCAGATTAAACACATAATTAGGTGGTGTTTGGTAAGAGGGTTTCAGAATAGAGAATTGGAATAAACCTCATAATTATTGTTTGGATTACTACTATCGGAATTGAGATTTTGTAATCATATTTAAAAATTTGGAGTTCCTCAATTCTCTAGTAACTTGGAGGGTTTTGGATAAAACCCAAGTCTGATTCCCATTTAGAAACGGGGCTTGTCCCACCACTCGTTAAAAAAATTAATATATAATTTATATTTATATTTATAATTATTATATAAACATATATAATATATTATATAACTATATATTATAACTATTCAATTAAATATAATTATATTTATATAATGTATATTATAAATTTATTAATATTATATAATAATATATTTATATTATTTATAAATATATATTATATGTGCATATAATTATAATATATATGTGTATATAATAATATATAATATATTTATATTTATTATAAATATAATAATATATACAATAATTATATTTTATATAATATACATTATAAATATATATTGTATTAGTATAATTAATATTTATATATGTTATATAATTATAATTATATATTTATAGTATAATATTTGTATAATTATATATATAATATTTAATTTAATTAGTTACAAACTTATAATAATGATATTATTAGTTATATATATTATATTATATATTAGTATATATAATATAATTGATATTATCAATTATACTAATAATTATACATGTTTACTAATAGAAATTATTAATTAGTTATACTAAATTTACTAATACATTTATACTAATACATTTAATTAGTGAAGATTTGTTATATCCCATTTCAAAAGAGCCAACAAACCAAATATCAATTATAGTGATAATATACATTCCTGATACTGAACCAAACAAATTTATTGAAATGACTGATTCCATCCCAAACCCAGGATGAATGATCCCAAATCCGAATCCGATTCCAATATGCAAACCAAACACCACCTTAGTTATAATCGTCGGAATCGACTATTCAATTAAGTACTATAATGAGTTGTTATGATCTTAGTGCAATGATGAATTGGGGAATTCATAAGGAGATGGATTATCATCTTAGGAGGTTTAATCTTTATTGTCTTATTTCCTTTCATCGTAGAAGTTTTAATCTTTATGACCTTATTTTTTTACATGTATATTAGAACCAATATTCGTTTCATTGAATGTGAATTAGTGCTAGTACTAGTTTTCATTACATGTGTATCATGTACTAGATTTAGCATTGTTACAAATTAGTATATCATTACACGTGTATTATATATTAACTTTGGTTTACACGTGTATAAAAGTAACTACTTCTATCCATATATTGATACCTCAAGACTAATCATTAAACACAAATTACAGAGCATGCTTGAACAAAAAATACAAATTAAAAGTCAATGTTAATGACGATAATTACTCTGCATGCATGCAAAATTTGCAAATTAAATGAGTTTTAGTGACAATGCATAACTGCCACGTTGGCATAACACTTTGTTTGAATATAGCATGTGGCAATAGATCCTTTTCAAGGACAACACAAATTGGCATTCAAGACAATCTTCCACCACCATCGCTAGCATTCTTTGGCCCACAAACATGAATTTATGTGTAGCAACATATTCTGGATAGAGCTTCGTTTTACCAACTTTCACAACTTGTCTGCTCCAGTCGTAATTGCCATAACCACTGCCAGAGCTCCATGCATAAGGAATTGCAGTACTGCTACCCATTTATATACAATGTTATCCACCCCATTATTAGTGTTTTTTGCATTCTTCTGGAATGCGCAGAATGGTTACCAGCATCATAGAAAGTTAGTGTTTTTGAGCTAAAATCACCAATCATTGGTTGCAATGACAGCACAATGTGTTCATAGAATAAACTTATAGCAGTAGGCAGCAACACATCAGAAATTAAAGTTAAATGAGGATTGATTCTACCTACATTTCCACATTCATCCAGCCACCATCTATAGAAGTAGACATATGTGTGGATAGCTGCATAGACCATCCACCCATTGATGATTGATTATAATCACTTGTGTGCATGATTTCATCACAAGCTTGCAGTCTAGATACATCATTTAAACTTGTCTGCCTACTGCTGCTTCTTCCTCCAAATGTTGATTGGTGGTAGTCCACTTCATCAAACTCTTCATCACTACCAAGCTCATCTGCTTCCTCATAAGAGTTGTTATCTTCTAAATTGTTGGCGTTCAAAAGGCACGTCCTTTTCTTATGGCCATCACATTTCCTACCAAAAATAAGAGTTTATACAAGAATTTGGTAGGAGTAAAAAATAATATATTTTATGACTGATATTAATTGTAGTTCACTCACCCATATTTTTCAAACTGAATAGTAGTTGACCTTCTCCTAGGTTCTTGTCTTCGGGTTCCTTTTGATCTTGCTCGTTCTGGATCTTTAACTCCATAGTTACGTTGGGGTTGACCTGATGTAGGTTCGGCGGGCCTTCTATTTTCACTCAATTGTCTCACTTCAGGTGTTTCTCTTTCAATAAAGCTCAATATGTGCTCATACCCAACATCCGTCTTGGAGGCATAGAAGCACATTGGCTTGCAACCAGTCATCAATCTCCCATACCTAGCAAGTTTAGCCACATTATCTACTATATTTTGCACTACTGCAGCCCCTCGCTGAAATTCTTCCCTTGCCTTTCGTGTCCACTTCTTCATTATGAGGCAATTTGGATTCTTTCTATCCGTTCAAGTAGTATAATTCTAAACATATGTATACATGGAAGGCCAAGGGTTTCAAACATCATATAGGAGCATGCAAGGATTCCATTTAGGATGGTTTGCTGGACCTTGAACCTGCCATTCTCCCGTGAGTGTTCAACAAAATGTATTTGTGTACCCCATCATCAATGAAGTCAAATCTATTATACATGCCTTGACCTTTAATAGCATTCTGGACCATCAAAAATATACTTCTAGTGTATATTTCTGATGCATGCTCCTCTATCCAAGGCATATCAGTGGTCGCAAGGAAGCTTGTTTGTTCGATCTCGACAATTAGCCTATTTTCCTCGTGTCATAAAGCGGCAACTCCCAAATCGAATGCCCGCATGAACTCAAATAATTTCAACTTCCTTGTCAAATGAATCTTTAGAACGTCATTCATCTTCTCATTTCTTTGGGTACTTTTCATGCCTGCAAAGAAATGATTTCGGAGATATGCCACAGCCCATTTATCATGTTTTTTGTAAACTGATTTCACCCAGTCATTGTCTTTCATGCCGCACTCGATAACTGCTTTTTTCCATTCTCTGTCAAATCTCTGGGGGGACCAATTATTATGCATGCATGAGGAGAAATGCTTCATGAACGTTTTGTTTTGCATTGTACTTTGCATTTTGCTGAAGATGCCAGCAACAAAGCCTATGCTTTGCCTCGGGTATTATATTTTTGATGGCATTTTTCATAACTGGGTCTCCACTTGTTACAACAGAAATTGACTTTTTCCCACAATTTGCATCGACTAGTGTTTGAAGGACCCAGTCAAATGCACCCTCATCTTCATTGGATACTAAACAGCACGCAAATATACATGTTGAGAAATGATTATTTACTCCATATAACACTACCAAGGGTTGGTTGTAATCATTTGTTCTGTATGTAGAGTCAAAGACTAGGACATCACCAAAGTATCTGTAATCGTATAAGGACTGTGAATCTGCCCAGAAGAGCCGCATTAGTCTATTTTCTGAATCTGTTTGATACTTGTAATAGAAGTCATTATCCAAGTCCTTTTTTCCTTGTAGGTATGCGATTGCACCCTCAGCATCAATATGTATAATCTCATTCTTACGTTTCCTTTCTATTTTATTATACAGATCTTTATTCTAAAAACTAACTTTGTCATAGTCGCCTGCCTCCAGTGCAAAGAGCTTCATAATCTGGCTTGTTCTTGTTCCAACCCTTCGTAATGCATATGCATGAGCATAGTCTGCATCCGAAACATTTCGATGTGCTCTCAGAAAAATGGCAGTTGAGAGCATTGCCAATGGATGATTGTGCTCCCTTAAAAATTCATTGACTATAAATTTTTCACTGGGAATGTCATACTTGATTCGAAAGCAAGCTTTGCATTTCACCCTAGTCACAGCTTTTGGTTCTCTCATTCGATTTTCCATCGTTTTTCCTCACGTTCACCCTACCTACAGCATAGCCATTTTCTATAACGTGTTTTCCCATCATCATAATATTTTCGATCACTTCTTCTTATGCCAAAACCCATTGCTCTAGCATACACGAAATAAAATAGCTCTGCATCTTCTACTGAGTCAAATGTCATGTTCATGACTTGATCATATTCCGGGTCATCTATGCAATAAGCTTGAACATTATTGGTTATCACAATTTCTTGCATTCCTCCTTCTCCAGCTTCTTCTAGTGTTCCTTTTCGTTCTCCAGTTCCGTCTCCAGAGCCTGTCATCCGTTCTGCTTCTAATTCTTCATTTCCATACTCCATCCAAGATGGCTCATGCCTACTCATTTTACTTCCTTGACTGTTCTCTACTCCTCACCTTTTAAACACTAGACAATCTGTTTTGTAAGAATATTTTATTCCTGAATATTTTATTGTACTTGATCGACTTCTATTTTGTATATTACCTCAGAAATTAATTCTCAAAAAAGTGGCCATTACATTTTTTAAGCCAATAATAATATTTTGTATGAATACTTTCTCAAGCAATTTCTATTCAAATAATAATTTATTGTTTTCTTTTATGCAATAGGCTTTTCATTATCTGTCCATTTCTGGACCACTAAAAACATCCACCATTCCAAAAGACAAATTTAGAGACAAAATCCAATTTATCTATTCGTTGTCTTCATTCTATGACACATATAAATCTCAATAAAAAAATTATCAGCCATTCAGATCTAAAATTTATATTTATTTTAAATTGGATAAGATGATTACTTGTTACAGTAGAAACCTTGTTCTCCTATTGTCCCACTTCCAGTCTCTATTTTTTCCCAATATTCTTGACTTGTTCTTGCTCAAATTCCCCTTTGTGAATATCTGAGGTCAACTTTTTCATGTGCTATTTGACGTTATTTAAGGGGCTTTGTAATTTTTTTTGTCCAATTTTTTATTTAATTTCATTTGCATTGGTTGTTGGCAGTAATAACCATCCCTATTTAGTTTTCACACCAAATTCCAAACTACATAGCTGGTCTGGCATTCAACTCTGATTTTCTGTCCCATATTCGAGGTTTTGTTTGATTTGATTTGGTTGCCAACTACCTCGTTGCATAATTTAAGGTTGCATCAGTTGAAATGCAGGCTATGTAGTTCATGTTTAATGAGTTGGTCCAGAGATACAAGTCGCTACTTTTACACAATGTTTTGAAACTCGGACCGTTGATTGAATCGGTGGAGTGTTCGAATCGAGATTCAATTAGTCGAACTGATTCAACCCTAGTTTAATAAAATTTTTTAAAAATAATTTATATAAATATATATGCACAAAATAAGACACGCATTGGACTAATTTAAGACTTTATATGATAAAAAGTTTAATATTTTCAAAGAACCTGGATTTTCACAAATAAATTTTTAAAATTATAAGTTGAAGCAAATAAATTTCATCTCAATCTTAATTGAATTTACCAAAAAAATATAACCTTATATCCAATCCAAAAATACTACAATATTCTAAAGTTATACAAAACGCACATCTATAGGAATTAGACATTGCTTTTACATGAATATATAAAAAAATTGAAGTATATTGAAGCTACTAGTCCATTTGGCTTTTGAATACTAGCATTAAATATTAATCCATAGTGTAGCACGTTCTAGTACTACTTAGCTACTAGTCCATTTGGCTGCTATATAATATACGTGTAATGAAAACAAGTTCTAGTACTAATACACGTGTAATTAAAGAAGTACTAGTACTAATATACATATAAAGTAAAGAAAATAAGGTAATAAAGATTAAAGTTCCTAATGTTATACTATAATAACTAATTATAGTGATAGTTGGATACTTAATCCAATGGTTATAACTAATTAAGTTCTATTAGCGATTAATCTGATAATCGGTTCCTATGATTATAACTAATTAAGTATCTAATTCGATAGGCGACTCTTTAGTGCTAGCTCATCCGTAGACGGTGATAGATATGAATCGAATTTCTCAACGCGTTGTAAGATATGATAATAATAGTTGATTATAGCAATTAATCGGATAATCGATTTTGACGATTATAATTAATTAAGGTTGTTTATAAGATTGTTCATGATCAATTAGGTTACACATATTCGATTAAAGCTGCTAATGTGATCTCATATGCTTCAATGAATAGTAATTACTTAAAAATGTGTAATTATGACAAAAGTAAAAGGACGCTATTGCTCTAAGTGGTAGAACACGCCTTAAGACATCCATAGCTGTCAAATAACGCCTGAATTCCAATGTCAAACCTCCCACCTAAACATTAGCACGCGGGTAATTTAGAAATCATTCTATTCGCTCTTACTTTTGGCTTCTATTTTGAATTCGTGGATGAAATATAAATCTCCCGCCTATATTTTCATTCTGATGATTCCAATTTGTAGGATTTGTATATAAATTCAAAAAAATCCGTTCAATATTAGGTAATGAAATTAGACTAAAATTCAAGAGCACTAGCTATTATTTCATTTCCTGCCTATATCTGGAATATATTTCAAGAATACTTCCATGTATTATATAAGTCCTACCCATGAGTGTGTCTTATATCTCTTGAATGTATTTCTGTTTATTCTCATTGTAGCTTTGGATGGGCTGTGTGATTGAACTCCTTAGTAGCAGATGATACTTTCCCAAGTGTTTTGGCTTATAAGTTGCTTACAAAACAAAGAAGAAGAAAAGTAAAGTAGAAATATCAGCTCAGCCTCAAACGTAAGTCTTTTTCCTGACATTCTGATGATTCCAATTTGTAGGAAGTGTGTATAAATTCCAGAATTCATGAACAATGTCTGCTAGCTAATAACTTTGTTTCGTATATTTGTCTATAAGCTTATTCTTATAAGCAGAAGCTAGTTAAGAGCAATGGTAGTGATGAAACATTTAACTAGAGAATATATCTTGGAAGTTCTGCGAAAATACTTACAATTCGACAAATATATGCAAGTCTTAATTTCCAATTCAGTTGCTGATATTTTGTGCCTTCAATGAAGACTAGTGGGGGTCTATACATAGCTAGCATTATTTTCTAGCAGTTAGCAGTTGAGCAATTAATGATACAATGGAACAGAGTTAATTATTGCCAGCTATGAATGTTATTCATATGTCTACTAATGGTCGGTAATTCTTTTGTAAATCAACTTCAAACCTTTTAAGCATTACAACAAACCCAAGATAAAAGATTAAAATCAAGGCAAAGTATCCCATACTTTCTAAGCATTACAGCAAAAGCTAATAAAGGATGGTCTTATAGCAGATCAACAACATAAAGCGTAAACAAAGAACCAAAAAACATTGATAATAGCTAATTTTTGCTTCTTTACCGAAAAAATACCCAAAAGCTGGTTTTACAGATGATCGGACTCCATATCCTAGACCTTGGCTAACAAATTAAGGCATAGACATATAACTAGAAACACAGAATACTTCACCATAGTTTGTGAAGCAACTACTTCCTTTATCATTGCCCTAATCTTCACGATTTCAGCTCTTGTTCGCATGACCTCATCCCGAATTTGGCCTTGCAATTCGTCAATCGTCGGTGCAATAAGGTGACCACCAGATTTCACTGTGTAAAGGGCATTCACATATTCATCACACCATCCTATCCATGGTCAGCAGCGGTAGATAGCTAAACTGAGTCGGTATGACAAAAAAGGAGGATGATTTTTTAACATTAATTTTCTATAAATTCTTTTTCTTAATAGATTGACCTTACCACTTCACCTCGGGAATACATAGTAGTGCCTCCCTCAATTTGCATCTGACTTTCCCACCACCATAATTCGGCAGAAGCCAATCTTGCACTCGCATTAGTGGTCTGGATATTTTGCAAATGATGTTGCTGAATTTGAAGAGCTATTGGCCATTATTTTTTTCGAGCTACACTATGCAAGTTGGAATGGTGTGAGAGAGTTAGGCGCAACAACGCTATATATAGACATTAATGGTGTCCAGTAATTTTTTTAATTTATCATGAGGATTTCAGGTGCACTTGTATTTATGCCATTGCGGGCGACCATTGGACATCCAATTCGGTCTTATCGAAGTCACTAGAGTATGTCAGACTTAATAGATGGTAGTTATGGTCCATGTGGAATATGAAAATAAACAAATTATGATAACTAATTACATAAACACGTAGTACTTGTAGTCATAGTCTTCCATTTCGTCTAACCTATACTAGGATTAATTTGAATCTTTTCACAATTGTTTTCACATAAAAACACATTACTTGTAGTCATTTATTCTTCCATTTTGTCTAACTTGTATTGGGATTAATTTGAATGTTGTCACAATTATTTTCAATTTTTTTTACCATGACCAGTTATATAGACATTAATGTTGTCACAAAACATAATGTCCAATTTCAATTTGGGTTTCAAAAACATCACTAGACTTACTACATTGCTAATAACCCCTGTCATTAACCCCTTCCAATGATTTGGGGTTCAAAAGGAAAACACATGACAAACCCATATTAGATAATCACATCATTGTCTTCTAATGATAACTCCAAACTAATTGAACTTCACAAAAGTAGGAGATGACTCCCAACCAATTGAACTTCACAAAAATTCCTACTTCCACTAAAGTTGCCACATATTCATACCCGTCAAAGCTCTTGACTTTCAATTTCATCACCAAAAAGAAAATTATCACAAGGAAGCCAGTTTGGATGCACTATGGCTGGAATATCTCTTGAAGGCCTTCAAATTCATCAATGCAAGTTTGTCTAGCTTCATTGGATGCATCCACAAATAGTTCAATTGCTCAGTTTCTCCTAGCTTGATTGGATATTATCTGAATCGAGGCAAAGGCAAAAATCCCATTTAAACAAAAAATCAAATGGACACACATGAAAATTCAACATAGTTAATGAATGAGTGAACTACCTACCTCAATCTTGATCCCCTCCTTCATTTCATCACATACTTCCATGTATTTCATCACAAACATAGCAGAGTCCCACCTACCAATGTTCGTGTGTAGCCAAAAAAGGTTATATAACAATTCACAGATTGAAAAATCAGGTCTTAAACTATTCAGCCAGACATAAACATAAACAAATTACTTGTTGATTTGCCTTGGCACCAGTTGGGACTCGAGTACTCAAAGTCATTGAAGTCAAATTTGAATTTTTCCCTATATCCCGTATATAGTGCACCACTAATTTTTGAACACTACAAAAGATGACAATACCAGTAGCTCTGAATCATTTCAAACTCTTCATTCTACGCACATCAAATATCATATATTGATGAAATATATCATGTAAGAGTTTTCATTTCTTACCACCATCTTTGCATTCATCAACCGCAATTCATTGAAATCTTCGTCAGGGTATGGGTCGAATATCATAACCTTATTCTCCTTCAAGTAAATGACAGCCAAATACCAGTGTTTTTCATCCCAATTCAGTGGTATACAAATCTACAAATATCAACAATGAATGAAATTACTAATCCCATATTTTTTAATACTCGCATTCATTAATAACTAATGAGACTTCTTATCTTCTCACACTCCATAATCAAGCCACCAAATTTGTCCTCAGTTAGGTAATAGATATACAGCTCATCTCATTTTTTGTCACCATTTCCTTCAACAAACAATTGCAAATATTAGCCCAAATCCAAAATCACATGAGGTGCTGACTCCTTCTACCAAGCAATGAACCCTACGGAAATGATCCTTGAGCTCAATTTATGTTCTTAAGAGACTTACTGCTGACCAACTCGGCATGTACCACCCGTGATATGATGCATTCCCAAAATTTCTCCTTGCACGTACTGTAAGCAAAGCAGAGTAATAATTAACAATCTAGAGGAACACATTGTCAGTATACTAATTTTTCACAATTAATATTTTGTGTTAAATATACTTAATTATGTGAGATTTACCTCAATTTCGACACACATACAAGGCAACAAACAAAGAATATGCTCTCGGTTAGCTAGTTGGCCTCTAATTGTAATGACGGCCTGCCTGCACGTGTTTTTTAGTCAGATATCTATGTATGCATATCAACACCACACGGGCAATGTGTTTCTAAATATAATTTTAGGCAACTTTCACTTACTCCAGCAGCAATGTCATATTCATGAGAAAATCATGAACCACATCACTAGCAGTTTTGCAATTATCAACTTTCTTTCCCCTCATTGTCTAGAAAGCTCAAAACAGAGGTTAAAATTTACATATTAGTGCCTCGTTTTACTATTATGGATGAGCAATTTAATTCACATTATTCAATATTAAGTTTCTTACCTCTAAAGCTCCTTCTACTCTTCTCCGTGCTTCATTCCTTCTTTGGGTATATACTGATAACCTTCCTGCTAGTCCTTTAGATTTTCTTTCATGTGCCCTGCTAGGTGTTTGTTTCTTGACCTTGTTTCTGTTTATTGAGTTTGATGACATCTCCAAATCTAGCTCACCAATTTCAGGTGATTTTTTCGAGATCTTTCTTATGGGTTCATTCTCCTGGACACTAATAGTCCCCCACTTTGTCTTTCGAGAGTTGTACTCTTTAGTTGAGGAGACCATAAGGTCACCAAAGTTGTTACCTTTTTCAACGCCGATAACCGTACGACTCTCTCTTCTTCCCCTACTCTTAACCATCATTTGCTTCATGGATTGTACTGGTGTGCTAGGAATGTGATTATTTTTTTTCAGCATAGTGAAATCATATCCCATTTTTTGATTTCCTGCTCACTTTCCACTCAGCATCCTCTACTTTATAGTGAATTGCACAACCATCACAGTAGCCCGCACTAATTCTTCACAGCTTCTTCATTATCCCAGACTCTAGATGATTCAGGGACTTGGATAAACCCACCACGACGTCCATAAGTTGTTTCTGACTTTTCTTTATCTCAAATGTGCATCTTTCAAAATAGTTGAGTCGATCCTCCATCTCCTCATAATTTTCAGCTTTCTCTTGGATTTGCATCTCTCTACTACTACTATTGTCGCCGCCCTTATGCTTACCTGATGGATAGTTTTCTCCACAACCTCTTTCGCTGGATGAACTCAAGTAGATGGTGTTGGATTGCCTCACCCGCCACACCATTATCACAAGACTCTTCTATGTCGGCAAGCGTAAGACTCTTCATAAGACTAATAAGACTTGGTGTCAGCAACCCTATGTGTCCTTATATGTTAGATTCATTTTTTACCCTTCAAACAATTTATCATTTTTTTTGGTTGGTCAAATGAAGGCTTTTACTTCTATAACTGGTATCCAATAACTACATCTTAAATTGTCCCACTTCTTGTAAGTACGATCCATCGGCCGAATCACACACAAGTCCACTTTATGGTTCAGATTAAATTTCTACCACAACAGATATCAGAATTATTTCTACACTGTAGACGCATCCCCCATTCCTAATTCCACCAATTTTTTCCGAGGAAGAAGTAAAGCGACCAAATTCAAAAGTCAATATAGTTAGCAGGTTAAATCATAAATGCAACACGGTTCAAAACTTTTGTTTTTTTTGACATAAACGTGTAGAAAGGACTTGACTTTAAATAGAAGTGGTATGTCCCCACATTACAATTTGATTAAGTAGATACGGGAGCTGATCCAAAGGAATTGGAGCTGTAAGTTGAATCATGGATGGTAGGAAGGAAATAAGAGCGCAAATTGGTTTGCTAAGGAAAGCGTGAGATCTCAAATGGTCCAAGAAAATATAGAAGAACCACCGGAAGGCTTGAAGCACACGCTCGCTGCAGATATCATTGGAGGTGCTACTCCGAGATTTATTTTGGTCTAGAGACTGTAATCTCTTCCCTTAAAGCAAAAAAAAAAAGAAAGAAAGAAGTGGTATATCTTAAAATGCAGCACGGTTCAAATAGAAGTGGTATGTCTTAATGGAAGTGAGCTGAAAAGGCATTGATCTAGTGGTTAAAGTTAAAATCCAAAGAATTAGAGTTTTTGGCCTCTAATCTCCCTGTTCTTTTTTCGCTTCTTAAAGCCTACTCCTCTTCTGCTAGGAAAAAAAATGAAAAAAAGAGTCTAATGGAAGTGGGACTTGGGTTCTTATTTGACGTCGGAATAATCCTTGGAAGATTATCAGCCAAGTGTCCAAGTCCTTTCTTACTTTGGGCTTATCTCCTTTGGGCCTTTGGAGCTGAGATTTAGTTGCCAATTCAGCCTGCCTAAAGTTGGAAAAAGGAAATTCAGAATTTTGAATGTTGTTAATGCCCTTCAATTGCAAACTATAGCAGTTTTTAATAAAAATTTAATGTTAAAAGTAAGAACATGGTGAGGGAGTGAATGAGGTTAAAATTGGGAGCAAAATTGATTACTTAATGGGATGCTTAAACTATTCTCAATTAGACGCCATCTCATAACTAATCTCAATTGTGAAATTGCAAACAATTATTGGACCTTTCTTACAAATCAATTTGTAGATCATGTAAAATACGCAATCGTCATATAGTAAAAAAAAATTATGAAAAATTGTGTGAATGAGGCTAAAACGAAAGTAAAATTGACTACTTAATGGAATGCCTAAACTTTCTTCAATTGGATGGCATCTCATATCTTATCTTAATTGGTAAATAAAAAGTTGATTATGAATCAAGTTGCATACCATGTAATGTATACTAGAGGTACCTTGGTTGTGCCTTACATAGCCTAGGCTCCCTAGTAATTTAATTGAACATATAGCAACATATCTTTTTGGTATATAATAAACAGAAATACAGGAAAAAATTGAAGTATTAAAATAATTAAAATTTGCTATGAAGAGAAATTTCATCTGTGAAATTAGCCACCTCCCCCTCCCCTGATTTTATTATGAATGAAATTAGTCCCCTAATTATTGTGATTTGGACAAAGAATTTTGAATACGTGACATGATGATACCAAAAAGGAGAAAAAGTAAATACACTTTGAATGCATTACCAATTCAATAGCAACATAGCTTTAATTATTAAACCTAAAGTAGTCAATTGAGTATGCAATTTCTCTTAAGCAAAAGTGAAGAACCATATTATGATTATGGGAAATAGGCAAAAAAAGGATCTATCAAATCCATCACTATTTTTGAGGTTAACGAAGAGAGGCAATAAAGCAAGTGCACGGTTAAGTACAATTGGGAAGAAAGAAAGCTGATTTTTTATGCAATTCTGAGAAATGATTTATAGTACAACAGGAAAAGAGACTTTAATCGATTATATAAAGGAGCTCTTTAATGTAAGAGTTGGGTGAGCTACTAATTAAACATAATTAATCAATATCCAAGAACTAAAAGCTTTTAATTAATTTGTAAAATTTGATAGTATAGTCATAAATTAGACAACACATAAAAGCAGTAGAAGTCCATATGGTTAAGCAAAAATGACTTGTAGTGAAAATCTTTCGTCTTAAACCGTATAATAGATTTTCTTTCTTGACTCATCAAGGCAGAGTGGAAAAATAAAAAATGGGAAAAAAAAATCACAGCTTCCTCAGAGGAGAGCTATGCCACGTGTTAAAAAAAATTAGGTGTTACAATAAACTCCCATGTCCTTTTATATAATATGTGGGAAACCCATTGGATTCAAAAAGGATAACACAAGTGATCAGATTTGTTTGGTTTGGCATGAACAAAGGAACAAAAAAAATGCAAGGGATATGAAATATTAGAGTCATGTCACGTGTCAATCTATTAAGAAACCATGTGGCAAGAAGTGAGGCAAATAACTAAACTCCCATTTCTGAATAGGTGGAAAACCAATTGGGTTCAGAAAGGATAACATAAGGGATCTAATCTGTTTGGTTTGGCACGAACAAAGGGACAAAAAATAAAGGATATGCAAGGAGTCAGAAATATTAGAATTATGCCAAGTATCAAGTTATTAAGAAGCTACATGAGAAGAAAGGAGGCAAAGAACTAAACCCTTATTTCTTCTTATATACAATGTTGATAACAGTCACATAAAATTTTTTGTATCATTCTATAAAAATTCTTTATATCATTCTATATTACATTCTATGATTTTTTTTTACATTATTATTATTCATTGTATATCAATGTTCGTATGCTTATGTGGATATTATATAATACATGGTGTACAATTAAGCTCATGGATTGTGTAAATGGCTAATTATTACTCGAGTTCACCTAGACAATTTCCTGGTGAATGTCTCTACTTTGGCTCGATTTGATTGTTAATTCTTTTCGTCTTGCAAAAATTAAAAAAGTACATGCATATTTTAAAATTCCTCCTAAAATTTTACTGGGTTTCCCAACAAACAAAACGACGTAGTACGTTGCTCTTTGTCTCTTTTAGTGGTCCGTAAAACCACGTATTGATAAACCCTCTCCAAAATTTCATCGTCAATTTTCCCTCTTTTGTTCTCCGTTCAAATCAAAATTAATTTTTGAAAAATCCAAGTAAATTGGCATGAAAATCCATGGCTTGCTATCAAAATTCAACTCATCAATTCTGGAGAGCTCTTCATTACTTCGGAAAGCACTTTTCAGCAACCCAAAGGGCTTACAAAAGCTTCAAATTTTCACCAGCAAAATCTTTTCTCACTTATTCTACATCCCCAGATTTGCAGAAGGTAACTTGCAAGAAAGCCCTTTGCATTTTCCTCAATCTTCTGTTCATTGTATGCATTTTTGTTTAACATTTGTTAACTTAATTGTTGTTGGTTTTTTTTTTGGTGGTTGGTGTAGGATTATAGCAAACTGTCTTGGAGTTTGAGGTCTAATTTTTCGGGGATTGCTTCGAGTAGTAGTGGTATTACTAATAGCAGTGGTGATGTTATTAAAGCTGCTGGAAATGTGCAAATGCAAAGGGAAAGTGCTGTTCTGGGTTCTGATCAGAGTGAAGATAAGTTGGTGGAAAATGTTGATTCTTCCAAGGGCAGAGTGATGCTTATCGATGGCACGTCAGTTATTTATAGAGCGTATTATCGGCTTCTTGGTATGTGATGTCTCTTTGTTGATTCAAGGCGTTACACTTGATTGTATTTTTAACATTTATATATTGGAATTTTCACTGCAATGTATTTAAAAGTTGACTTCTTGGGTGCAAGAATATTGTATGAGGCTTAGCTGTTTGTTTGTTTCCTTAGCTTAGAGATGGTAGCAAATTTGACTTCTGAAACTATAGCTGTAATCTTGGTAAAGGAAACTTCGACGGTTGTGCTGGCTAACATTTTGTATTGGGGATGGAGTTCTTCTACAACTTTCAAATGTGTCTTGATAATATGGAAACTTTCAAAGAGTTTTTGAGCTGTATGTTGCTCTTCATTGTGGGTTGTGTTGGTTTTAGTTGCTTGTAATGTGACTGAGGGTACATATTAAAATATGTTGACCTATAAATACGCAACCAGCTAATCCTAATGTTGGTCAACCTATTCCTGTAGTTAGGAAAATATTTTAGTGCTTTGAGCTAAAAGCTGTCATTTATGGTGTGCAGTTGATTTATGTTTTGAGAGTGTATTTGAGGTCATCAAAACTTAGTCTAAACATGGTTTAATTTCATTCCTCCAACTTGACACCTTTTTAGTTAGTATCTGAATTAGATTACTGTCTACTAATCTCAAAAGTCAATTTTCTGCTTCTGAATAGCTAAACTACATCATGGTCATCTTTCCCATGCTGATGGTAATGGAGATTGGGTCTTGACTATTTTTACGGCTCTGTCTCTTGTAAGTTAAATTTAGTTTGGTATCTGCTGAATTTTCTACTTTTTCATATCAGTCTTATTGTATTAAGTTACGTGGGACAAAATGGATTTAAAACAGCATCCTTTTCCTGAGTGCTATTTGATTCTTTAGCTTCTATGAGATGCATAACCAAGAAAGAGATTCATGATGAAATTAAACAATGAAGTATTAACAAATTAGGTTTTTCCATATTTTGTGCCTTTTACAGTTCTATTGATTACTGATTAGACTTTTCTTGCAGATAATTGATGTACTGGAGTTCGTTCCTTCACATGTAGCGGTATATGTCTTTCCCCTCTGTATTCTTGCTTGTCATGAGATTATTTTTATCTGTATATATGATAAATCATCTGGCATCTTCATTTTCCTTAATTTTTTCCTTTTTTTTAATCCTAAAATTTAGAGCTCAAGAATTTGTAAATCATTTTTAGCTCACCAATTGCACGAGCTTAAGGAACTTCCCTGTTTTCATAAGGACCGCCAAAAGTAATCTTGTAAGCAGTTGTCTATCATTGTACTACTCCAGTAGATTGGCAGGGTTGGATCACAGTGCTTTTAGGTCAGGTTATATGGACTTTTCAGATGGAACACAAATTTATGCCGTCGTAGTTTAAAGGAGAATGGAATATGCCATCATTTTTGTATACTGGAGAATAATTAGCTTTTGTGATATAAACTTTGAAGTATGTGATTCAAAAATTAACTAGCAATTGCTGAACCTTTTGAGAAAGAGTAATCACAAAATTATGTCAATGGGATACTTTGATGTTTGAGGTGTATATAATTACGTCTAGGCCATAGTGTATATAATTATGTCTAGGCCATAGTGGATGCAGGAGCACTTTGATTGTTTTGACAAAAGTTTGTGGCTTGCCCATCAACTATTGATTTGGCGTTTTTCTGCACTTATATTAATCTAGCATACTTATCTTGTTAATAAACTATGTCACACATTGGTTTCCCGGGGGTTCGAGGACCAGTTGGATTCCTTTTACTTCACATATCTCATGGATATAGCTTATAGGTTGTAAATATTTCTGAGGCGAATTAGAAAATTATTTTCGCTGAACTCTGCTTAAACCTGAAGCAATCATCCAAGGAAGTACCATTTATGCAAAGTAGGGCATACTCTATTGAAGAATCTCCAGTGCAGTATTCTATTTTCATGAGGAGCTATCTACTATTTGGCTTGGCCCAAATCATCTCTTGTGCAAAATGTGCCATGCTTCTTTGAAAATTTGCAGTATTTTTTATATTGTTTTCTCAATGGAGTCAATGTGTTTGTTGGATGTTATCAGAGAAAATGATGACCTTTCTACGTGGCTATCACAGTGAGGTATAATCGACATTGTGTCTGAAGCATTTTTTAGAGTTTGTGGTTGAAGTTTCCTTTGATTACACTATGGGAGTGTAAATCCAATTGGAAGTTATTATGAACTAATCTGGGATAGCTTTTCACAATTCAATGTTATGTTTAAGGACAAATTGCACCCCAAATAGAGAGGAGACCAATTTTTTGTGCATGACTTGGGCTATTATCAACTTTATGTGTCCTGCCATTGTTGAGGTCTTATTGTTTGTTTTATCTGTTTTATATAAATGCTAGGATGTTCATGTGCAATGCTCTAAATTCTCTTGCTTTTTCTTCTGCAGGTGGTTTTCGACCATGATGGTGAGGTGCATTCTATTGCTGCAATTCGATCCGTTGGTTCTATTCACCAACTCTATCTCTTGCTTATATAATTGTGGCTCTGCACATTATGTGCACAACCCACCACCCAGCTCCCTCCCCTCGTCCAGCTCAACCAGCAGCAAAGAGTGAAACAAAGCTTGAAAATTTGAGCATGAATTTTTTACTTGTTGACTAATTTTCTCATGCTAGCTATCTTGTGCTTAAATGAACATCAATGAAGCAATTACCCTGTGCATTGCCAAGTTTTATGATGTTACAATAGATATTAGACCATTTGGGTCCATCGTATGAGGGTGCTGCAACAAATGCTGAATAGTCTTATTTACTTATTTATTGTTTCATGTTGTTGACATCAATGATGCAGTTTATTGGATGTGGAATCTTTACAGTAAAGAAATAGGAACCTTTTGTAGAATTTTGTTTGGATCTTTTGACCCAAGGGATAGTATTGTTTCTCAAATTCGAAATCTAGTCCAGTTATTTTGGGATGTTCTGGAGAGCTTTTTCTACCTTGGATAGATCCATGCTTCTTCTGCTTCTCTATAGGTGACTTTGGTAATTCTTAAATCATTTAGTGAAACTTCTATGCTCTTGAAATTCTTGGTGGTTGCTGGTTGCAAGGGAATGTCAATAGAAATTATCTTCTTTTCTTTTGAATTTAAGTTGATAGAGAAGCAATAAGTTTGTGTCTGTGGAGAGAGAGAGAGAGATCTATTGATTAATTTTCTTCATCTTAGATTTCTCTCAATAATTTAATCATAGAGCATCAGACAAATTGCAAGTTTCTCCAGTTTATCATCCTGTCCCTCCTGTATTTATTTTGATTGGATTGGAATTTGTTGATCTAATTAAAGTGATGATCAATCTAGATAGACGCTTCAGTAATGTCAAAAAATCTGATTTCCCAGAATGCTCTTCTTGTTTTCATCTTTCATTTTTATTTATCTGATGTTCGTTCCATATTTCTTTGAAGAAGTTGAAACGGAACTAAATGAATACTTCAATCAGCCTATCTTGTGCCAACTTTTTGTGTCATTCTTTTTATCCTTCTACTAAGTCTTCTCATATTGGGTTATTGTGTGTTTAACTGGTATAAGCATTTGCATGAAATGGCTTGTTTAACAGTCAGAAAAATTGTTCTTCCGACCCTAACTACGTTAATGTTGTTTGAACATTTTATAGGAAGTTCTAGACCCTATAGACTTGTTCTGATATGAACTAATCAAATAATGAAGCTTGTCTGTAAAAAGTGTCATACCTCCGCAGAAGATATTGGGTTTAGATTGCATGGACTTTATGAGTTTTGCTTCTCTGATTTTGACAATATTGAGCACATATTGCTTTGATTTTGAGTTTTATGTTTCTTTATTCATATGGCTTTGTTCTATGGTATTTGAGCTTGTCAAGGAACTTATAAATCTTGGCATGGTTATACAGTGAGGGGTTTCTGTTAGGAGATATAGTTATGATAAGTTAAGATTTTCTGTTACAGGAGTTCCATTTGGTCATACGTCTGTTTCATCCCAACAAAATTTTGTTTCAAAAGGTATGTTGTTCTTTTGGTTTTTTAAATTTTGAACCTGTTTTCTGTTCATAATTTGAAAGAGATAAGAGATATGTAAAAGTCAGTCAGTTTTACCAATACTGATCTTAAAGATGTGTAAGAATGCAAAAGTGATGCGGAATCTAAATTGAAACTTGTATTGTATGTAGAAAATCCGTCTGTAATGTTGGCACTGTGGGGAGTGATTATCTTCAGTTGTGTGATATGATTTCCTTGGGGTGCATATGAATTTACGATGATGCTCTATACCTATTGTAACTAGATGCAATTGTAGGTTGACAAATTTGGTGAATGGTCATTTGTATTGAAGAAAGTCTTGTAAATAAATTCTTTTTCTAAAATCACATTCTGAAGGATTTTCTTTTTGATGGTTCTATGGTGCATTGTCCAACTATATGCCAGCTACCCGATATTTGATGGATTCAATCATGTATCAATCGTGAACTATTGATCATTTTGTGATTTGGTAATGCTATGCTGCTCTATGCATGGGAATTGCTTGTTCACTATTGAAACTTTCTAACAGAAGGGTTTAAGTCTTTTGTTTGGGAAACAGGTTGTATGCTTCCCTGGCTGTTTTATCTGTATGACACTAGGTGAGGTATTGGGTGGTCTATTGGTAGTTTATAGTTTGTTTAATTTTCTTTTTATGCAATTGGTATTGGAAGTGAGGATTTTTGCTGGGATATGTATTTGGGATGGGACAGGACATATTCTTTCCCTTTACATTTTGACCTATAAGTCACTCGATTCTGTGATTAAGTACCTAGTAAGGGTTTGTGTCGAAGTCTGTCATGCAACGAGGTGATCCTAATGGCTTCAGGTAGGCCCTGAAAACTTGAAAATAAAAAACTTGTTTATGATATAGATAAAGCTTTACAAAAGTCATTTTGAGCTGTTGCATACGAATGTCATAGTTATACACATACTTGTCTTCTAATAAAACCTGCAATTAACGACGTTTCTTGTTCAGGAATATTGATGCCTCAAGATAGAGAATATAGTAAAGAAAGAAGCTAGAAATCTTTGAAAGATCAGATGGCCATAGGGCAGGGCAATCTAATCACACTTTTGAACCAATGGCTATCAAGTCACGCATCTGAACCAATATGCTAGATCCAAATATCTTATCTTCCAGTAAATGGAATTTTAACTTCTGCCTTCAAACTAGAAACTAGGAACACTGATCAGAATTTTTCCTGTCTTCCACATTTTGTGCACATTCCTTTGGCAAGAAAACCATTAAATTGAAAGCACTGTTCCTCCATAAGAGAATTCTAGAATTCAGCCTATCAAATTTATGACTGAATTTTTACTTTGCTTTCTTTAACTTCATAGTAAAGCTTCAGATTTGGTGGAGTTCAGGATGAATAACCACCCGGTGTTTTGATATATACATAATCCTTTGGCTCTGATATGCTATTGATGTAGTGTCAATGAAGAGATTGGTGATATAAAATACATGTGAGACTTCCTAATTCTAGAATTTCTCTTAAACAAGATACTGATGATGGATCCATTTGGATTTGATAAGAATGATATTTTTCAAGATTGGACAGGTATGAGAGTGCTAAAATTTAGAATTTCTCCAGAAACATGATGATACAATATGGCAGACTGATTGAATTAGGAAACAGGAGTGGAGAGAATTTTACATCCTAGAATGGGTACAACCTTTTTTTTCATTCCATTCATCCTAGAAGTATGAATATGCTTTACCTCCTTTAATTGATTGGGCCTTGTGGGTGAAAAAAAATAGGCTATGGAGTTTTTCTTTTGACAAGTTACAATGGATTCAAGACCAGTAAATTTCTTTTGACCAAAAGCTTTGCTAACGTGATGCATTCTTAGCCTTAGATTCCTGAGAGGTAACATGCTGTGGGATCATTAGGATACCATGCTTAAACAGTACAAGTTATACCGTGATACCTCAAAGTTTTTGAGTCTGAATGAAATCTCAATGACCCAAGTGGAGAATACACTGAAAGTAGTGAGCCCCAAGCAACTTTATCAGGCCTGTCTGTCTGTTGGAAAATATCAGAAGTAGTGAATTCAAGCTTCAGCTGGCTGGATTTCTCCTACCAGTAGATTCCACCTTTTTTGAACCATGGGATTAAAGTCTTCCAAGAGTAATTTTACGAGACGTTGCAGCTGTCATTTCTTTTGATGCCACTATTTAATGCTGATTGAGATGAGCTAAATCCACTTTATATTAACTTGATGATGTGGTGTTACTGTTCTTTCTTTGTTTTCACCTTTTCCTTTGTGATTAAACAACTTCAGTTTGGTTGGGTCAGTTGGATTGCTATGGGATAAACCATCAGGTGTATGTACTGTGGCCTCAGTTGTAATATAATTTTTTTGATGCTTATTATTTCCTTTGGTACCTTGTGTTGTCTTTTCATGTTATCATTGTGATTGATGTATGTGATTGAAGTTATTTTGTTCCCTTAGCGAGTTCATCAAAAAATTGTTTGCTTAAATCTTGTGTAGGCCTTAACTTTCGTCACACCCTTTATCCGTTGTACAAAAGCCATCGTCCTCCTACACCTGATACCATTGTTCAGGGACTTCAATATCTGAAAGCATCCATCAAGGCTATGTCTGTTAAAGTGATTGAGGTGAGAGCAAACATAGTTTAGGTTTAACCTGACTTTTATTCGATTTATATTGTTGACTTTCCAGTTTAATACAGGTTCCAGGGGTTGAGGCTGATGATGTAATTGGGACCCTGGCTTTGAGAAGTGTTGATGCTGGATTCAAGGTAGTTATTTTAACTTTGCAAAATCTATGAGATGATTTTCTTGGTAAAATACCAAGATCTTATGTGCTAAGCTTTTCAATTGACTTAACCTTGTTTTCTGTTCGATATTTAGAAGTATGAAGTTGGTATAAGTTTAAGCCATGCATATATTTTTTCAAAAGTAAGGCTCTTGTTGACTTTTTCAGAAGATATACAAGATCGAAAGGGATTTTTTTTCCGGGTAGAATTACTTCTAGAAGCACGGTAGAGATGGATGGAGTACTTTTCTTAATAGGGAAAATTTCAGAATCTCCTTAGCTAAAGAAAAGATGTTAAGTTATGCATCTCTGTTTTTCCTTTAGGCTATTGAAGGAAAGATCATTTGTTTCGGTTTTAACATGCATAAAAGGATTATTTTACCAGTATTGTAACTTTAACAAAGTGCTTTAAACAAACTTCATTGGTTGATGGTACTTGTGGTCACTTTGGTCCTAATTCAGTACTTCCCTTGTCGTGCATTTATTGCAGGTGCGAGTAGTCTCCCCGGACAAAGATTTTTTTCAAATCCTATCTCCTTCGTTGCGCCTTTTGCGGATTGCTCCTCGTGGATTTGAGTGAGTATATTATCTTCATTTTTGTTGATTTGGTCTATAAGTTGGACAACTTTTGTGACGTCTAAATTATACTTTTTATGTATGGATTCTTTTACAATCTTATATTTTTGCTGTACTGAATGAACTTCTATTTGAAATTGGACTCAGATCTTTAGATCTTATTTCATCAAATTGATTGTTGATAGTTCATTGAAGATATCAATATAAACAGCTGATCAGCTTGAGATAGCTAGGGCCTAAACCGTATGTACCCAATGCATAGTCAAACTAAGCTTGAGACCGAAAATTGTAGTTCCAAGAAGAGGCACGCAACCAGCTTCTCATGGGAAGTGAGAGATTATAAAGATGGTGTTCGAGCCTTTAATGGCAATTGGTTATGTTTAATTGCAGAGAATTTTCATATACTGTTCTTACTTTGGTTCTCTGTGTCATACCGCCTAGTGTGGGAAATTTTACTTTGGGTACAAACCTACTGTATGTACCCAATGCATCATATTAAATTAGGCTTGAGACTGAAAATTGATGTAGTTCCAAGAATAGGCACACAAATAGTTTTTTGTGGAGCTTGAGATATTATATAGGTTGTGTTCAAGCTTTCAATGGCAATCTCGGTTATATGTAATTGCAAACAACTTTCATCTACTGTTCTTACTTGGGCTCTCTGTGACTTGCGCCGCCCTGATGTGGGAAATCTTGCTGAAAGTTGGAAGAAACTGGTCTATATTTAATTTGTGGTGGGTCTGGTGACCCATAATTTAGGTTGTATTTCGCATACCCCCCAGTCCCACACCCAAGTTGTTTTTTGGATCCCTCTCCCTGAACTGTGATAGCTGATGCATGTTTTACCACTTTAATCATTTTTGTCCTTTCCTTTTTGGGAGATTGTCCATGCCTATGAACCCTTATCATTGCCCAACTGTCTTAACAAAGAAAGCCTTCCCAAATCCTTCTTCCGTCCTTGAACAACCTTTCTATTCCATCTTTTACTCGTGCTAGATGGATTGAGTCAAAACACAAGGGTGAACTTTAACAGTTTTATTTTTCATTGGTATTTGCTAACGATACCCTCTCTCCTTAATGGAGTGGTGGCCAACTAGCAACTGCACCAATTGTTCTGGTGCCTATAGCTGAGATGGGCAATGGTAGGCATGGTCATTGTTTCAACTTTTAATGGTGGAGAGGGTGGTGGTGATGGTGACCGTTAGTGACTGTGACGGTTACATGGTTGTGGCAGCAGTAGCAACAGCGCAATGCAGGTGGTGGTTGCCACCAACAGCTGCAAGGTCAGCAATGATCATGTTGTTTGGTGGCAGCATAGTTGTAGTAATTGAAGGAACCAAACTGGAAATAAAGGAGAAAACATGGGAAAAAGAAATAAAGAATAAGTATACAGATAGGAAGATATGTCTTTACCTACATTGTATGAACAAGTCACTTGAGGTGTATATAGTTGCAAACACCAAACTGATTACCGTGGGTGAATTTTGACCCTGATCGCTTGGAGAAACTACTAAACTGTCCACATTCTCCCCCCCCCCCCAAAAAAAAAAAAAAAAAAAAAAAAACCCCCATCTTTAATATTCAGTTGTTCAATCCAAAATTTACTTCTTTTTTCTCATTTTCCTAGTTAGAGCTTTTGACTTTCTGATGCTGCTACTTAGGATGGTTTCATATGGCATGGATGATTTTGCTGAACAATATGGATCGCTGACGCCTTCTCAGTTTGTTGATGTTGTTGCCCTTGTTGGTGATAAGTCTGACAACATACCAGGTTCCATCTTTCACTAGAAAAATGCTTGCCCTACTCACTTAAAGCTGAAAAGGAAGAAAAAGAAAAAGTCTCTATATGTGAAGAGTTAATCAAAAGCTGTCCTGTATTGTAGTATTCTAGAGTTATGCATTTCAGATTTACGTATTATCATGTTAATAAACAGCCAAAAACCACTATGTTGTTTGTGCTTTGATTTTACCTTTTCATGTAATCGAAAACTAGAGGTGTCATATATGAGATATTTGAGATATAATATTTTCAAAAGAATTATTCCTTTCAGAGTTTGCCTCCATCTGTTTTATGGCAATTGGATGCAAAAAAAAAATAGCTGCTGATCTATAGTCTTGTACATGCTTTAATTCTTGTTAAAATGTTTGTTGATCTCTAAATATTTTGTTCTTTGGATTTCAGATTCTTTTCATTATTTCATTTTGGATGTATATGTACTTGTGGATCTGAACATATTTGAACTTCTGGGTTCTTTGACTGGAGTTCAATGTACAATGCTCAGCACATAACATAATTAGGGCAGCACAACATTTTGAACTTCTGGGTTCTTTGACTGGAGTTCAACGTACAATTCTCAGCACATAACATAATTAGGGCAGTACAACATTTTAAACCTGTCCTATAACTAGTCCATCAGTGTGGCAACTAGGTACAAGTCTATGGGATGTTTGAAGGTCTTATTTTATAATGATACATCCTTGTTCATTTACCTCTTCTTCCCGGTAAGTAGATAGATGGCTTTTCTGTATGTTGGACAAAACCTCTAAAAGCCTTTATGTAGCTTGTTTTGAGATTTAATGTATGACATGAATATTAAGCATGCTCAACGAGTCTATACAAGCTAGTTTTGATATACATAGATGGAACTCCTAACTTCTTCTTGTGAATACTTAACAAAAAACGTAACTTGCTAAAATATCCTGAAAGTTAACTGTTAGCTTCTTGACAAAGGCATTTTTCTGTGAATGAAAATCATATTTTGCTTTCACAATCTTTACCACCTCACCTTTGGCTTCTAGTGCTTTAATAAGTGTTTACACTAATTTTTCTAAGTAATCTTTTTCTCCTCTCTTTCTTCCTATTTTTGATTTTACATTTGCGAATTTGCTGAATATTCATGCGAACCTGTTTCTTTGAAGTCAGTGTCATATACTTCATACTTTCAAACAACCACAGGTTATGGTTAGTTAACTTGATCTTAGATTTAGGGGCTGCATGACGAGTTGTCTGATTTCTAGCTTGTGCATTATCTTTAGATTCTTCATAGTCAATAATTTGATAGTTGCTCGTAGCCAATCAAAATGCTGCTTATGAAATTGATCATTGATTACTTAAACTGTCAAATGCAGGAGTGGATGGGATTGGAGATGTTCGTGCCGTGCAATTAATAACAAAATTCGGTATGTTATTGCTAGTTTACAGTTTTCTTGGGCAAACACGTAGAGCCTGTGATACCTTTTCCTCTTTAGAAATTTCTCTCCCGGAGCAACTTCAACATTGCAGGCTGAGATCTACCTCAAGATTCTTCCCCTTGACAGGGACTGTAACAGGAAAGAAAAAATATCAAAATTAAATCTGATACTGTCACCAATGCCTGCATACCTCTTATGAATGAGAAATTTAAATATTTAATGGTAACTAAATCATACAAATGCAAAGATGTAGTAGATGGGCTGCGAATTGATGTCAATTAGGCATCAAGTTGAGTGTGAGATTTTTCTCTGGCTGCTTTTATATGGATGTTTTGGTCAATAATCGTCTGGGTGTCTCCGTCAAGTTGCATCAAGACATGGTATTCATTGATTCTGGTTTCATTAGTTTCTTGTTATCCAAATATAACAAGGGAATGTTCTTAAAACACAATATGTATTTTCAGATTAATTAGAAGACTCTACCTTCCAACTACCCCTATGTATATACCTACTTATGAAAGCTTTGACATTTCTTTCATAACCATCTATTTCCTGATTAAGTTTGACATCTTATTTCTCCGACTGCTGTTTGTTTGAAATAAAGGATTTTTCACTTAGTTGCTTGTCAAAACTGCTTTATGAACCTTGATAAAAAGAAAAACCTTTGTTCCTTCAGAAACCTCTCAAGTTAATTGCCATGTGTAATTTGTTTGCAAACAAACTGTGCTGTTGGATAGGCATGTAAAATCTTGATCTTTTTCCTTTTATTGTAGCTACATTGGAGAACTTGTTGGAATGTGTTGAGCAAGTCAGTGAGGAGAGAATCAGGCAGGTATGGAATCTTTGTTAATTGCATAGATCATCAATGCCATATTAATGGTTCTGATGTTGTCTGTGGCTTTCTGAGGGTGTTGCTAGTAAAAAGTCTTGATTCTTCTATCACTGTTCTACGTTGGTACTTTTCTGATAGCTGGATTATGTAGTTCTGCTCCAGAGTTATACAGCAATTGACAAATTTGTTTGAAATTAATTTTATCTGCTTTCAGGCCTTGATAATGAACACTGAACAAGCTATCCTAAGCAAGAATCTGGCAAGTCATCTGCTGCTCTCAGAATTTTCTTTTGTTCCCCTTTTTCCATAGCTAAAAATGATGTGTTTGTACAGGCAATGCTACGTTGTGACCTGCCATCATATATGGTTCCTTTTGCAACAAATGACCTCTTGTTTAAGAAGCCAGAGGTAGGGGCAACTATTAGCTGCTTAGAATTATTTTGTTTTTGGATTCCAATAACCATGAACTTGATTTTGATGACATTGTATGTTTCCTTAATACTTGAGGGCTCCTGCAGTATATCTGTTTCCATATAATATTTCAACTGCTTATCTAGTAAGAGCTCTGGTGTTAAAGTTGTGTATTGTGTCCTTTTCCTGCCACTGATTTTTTTAGATTTACTATTTAACTAGAGTAAAAGGTCAAATGCTATGCTTTGTTCAACTTTGCAATCCTGGTGTTAATTATTGAATTTGAGACCATAATAATCTAATAGCAATACTTTTAACTTCGAAATCTATCTGCTAATCCCTTGCAAACTTTTAATTGTATTTTGAACTTGAATGGTGGTATAAAAGAGAGAAGGGAACTAACAATGGGTATTTGAAGACGAGAGGAAAAGAAAAGATGAACCCATCTCATATTGTAGCATCGCAAGCTGGCACGTTACAGAGTATGCCAAATATGATATGTTTCGCTACTTGAAGGAAGTCAGATGTACTTTTTACTGAAAGAAAAATACCTCCACGTTTTATTTGAATGTGATTCCTTCACTTGTTGCTCCTCAGTTGACCATAATCACAGCAATCTTCTCTGAAATTTTTGAAATTGCATTTATGGTCCTTCTGGTTGTTGACACATAGTGGCTCTTATAAACTCACCTATATTTTTGACTTATGGTGTCCTCTATATTATTGTATTTGGAAGGACATTGCTGAATATAAAAGAAATACCTGAGAGGGTACCAATATCATTTGAAGAAACTCATGATGGAATTTGATGGAATTTCTTAGATCATCAGAACATATTTTGTCCAGGAAAAAGAAATCAGTTGCCTTTAGATGAAACTTAAGATGACTATCTTCTCTTGACCATGAAGATCAAGGATCCGTTAGCCTTCTCAACAATATTTAAGAGAAGATAGAGGGCCATAAATGACAGTATGGGGAAAATGCTTTTAGTAACTTCACATCAAAGCTGATGCTGAGGAGTGCTATCTGATATCGATACATGTTACTGTGGCGTGGACATGAATTATACATCTTGCATCAAGTTGCTGATCTCATATTGTCCTGTTTTGATATCTAAATCTTTGGTGTTGTTATTTTCTCATTCTCTAGTCACCATGCGGAACTAATTGATAATGAAAGTTCTGCTGCATTATTCTGTTCTTTATGCTATATGTGTTATATATCTAAAAGACTTCTTTATGCAGTTAAGGACCAACTTAGGGTTCCTTTGCTCATGCTTTGATTTTCGGGTATTTTTGCACATATCTGCTGAGGAATGGAGTACAGGTCCTTATGTGGTCTAAAGGAAATGTGTTTCTGCAAAAGCCTAAGACATCTAAGGTCTTTGGTGCAGGATGATGGGGAGAAATTCACAAGCCTCTTGACAGCAATAAGTGCTTATGCAGAAGGATCCTCAGCAGATTCTATCATCAGAAGAATGATTTATTTGTGGAAGAAGCTTGAAAAGAAGCAATTGAGATGATAGTCTTTATTGATCACTCTAACTGTTCTTATTTGCTAATGGAAGATGTCTTTTGTGTACATCCCTTTGTACAGAGTAAATTGTTGCTCTCTCTGGATCACAGCTTGCTTGTAATTTCGGGTATAGGAAATGACTCAACTTAAATTGCTTGTCAATTTATTTCTTTGGTCATGTGTATCTTAGAACTCTCCTCACAGCATTCTCTTTGCCTTTGCAGGTTCCGGCTAAACAAGCTTTCAATCAATCACATATATGGGAAACTTTACAAGCGATCTGACTAAGCGAGGATAGTAGCATAAAACATGGACAGCGGAAGAAAATATGGCACCTGCTGTGGTCATTTAAAATCCATTTTCGGGTCAAACAAACATCTTTTAGTCTAATGTATGGAGCGGTTGAAACTTGTTTCTTGTGCCTTCTGGTATATGCTGTGTATGCTAACGTTTTGATCTGCTAGTTTGAATGATAGAAAAGAAGAAAAAATGTGGATTAGTATTTGAGAAGCAAATGATCAGATTTTGTCAAGTTGTTTTGCATCCTGCGTCTATCCTTGTATTCGCGTGGGAATTCCAGATCTTTTACACTCAACACCTGACCAAGTGAATCCCGTGGTAGAATATTATCTGCACGGTGCATGTGTCTAAGCTTTTATCAGCAAATTTTCCTATCGAAAATGGATAAAAGGTGAAAAACCTATTAACCAAAGAATCAAAGAGAACTAACAACATTAAAGACTTTTCTATTGACTGATCAAAATCTTACAATAGTTGCAGCTCTCCAGAAAGATGAACAGCTAGTTTGCGAGTTTAGGATAGAAAAGAAAAGAAAAGAAGTGAAAACATAAGTTACGAAATAAAAGAAGCGAAGAGAAAAGAAGAGATTTAGTTTTGATGTTGTTTGAGAGTTTAGGAATGAAATGGAGGTAGAGCTAAAGATGGTTTTCACCTCCATCTAGTGGAGCTATAGAAAATGCTCTCCCTTGAACCTCCATCTCTACCTCCTCTAGTTGAGGACCATTACTAGTTTCACGCCATAACCCTTCCTTAGAAAACCTAGTTCAAGTGGTAGGAACCATTACTAATGATAAACCCTCTTTCAAACAAGCTCTTTTGAAAAACGAGGGGAGGCCTTTGTGAGCAAGACAAATACAGAACCTCCCCCAAAGCTGCCAACCAATCTTTCATTTGGGACAGTATCCTTGTGTTGGAAAATGCCTCAACAGAAATTTTAGAGCGAAGTTCGAAACTTGATGGGCCGTGAAGGACGAGTGGAAAGTAAAAATTTGTCCTCTTGACGACGTCAAGATTCGCATAAGGCGAAAATGGAGCCACTCCTCTGGTAGAAGCTTGGGTTCAAGTTCTTGGACCAGAAAGTCAGGAAGTTATGGAAGCCTCAAGCGAACTTAGACATCTTGGATCTTGGAGTAGTCTATTTCATCGCAAAGTTCTCAGAGCAAAAAGATTATCAGATAAGGGTGATACTGAACTAAATAACTCGACTCGGGTTCGCAAGCTAGTCGATCATCAACTCGATTCGAGCTCCATTTGATCGAGCTTGAGCTTGAGCTCCAATATTTTGTACTTGAAGATTTGACGAGCCTAATCGAGCTTTTTATAATATATGTTAATTCTTTTATATTTATTATTGTGAAATATCAATAATATCAATTATTTGAAATTATATGTAAAATATTAATTTTTATTATACGGGCTTGATTAGACTCGAATAGGCTCGATTATACTTAAACAGACTTGATTGAGCTTGATTTAACTCAATTAGAGTTAATTAAACTTGAGTTTGTGTAAGGTAAGCTGAAATCAACTTCTAAAAACTCGACGAGTTCGAGCTCAATTATTTTACTCGAGTGCATCCCTATTATCAGAAGGTGGACTCTCAAGGACCATGGTTCATTAATAGCCATTTTCTTACAATAAGAACATGGCAACCTAACTTCTTCCCAAGGCTTTCGGGGTTGTCAGTGGCATACTATGATCGAGAAGTTCTCCGGAAGATTGGAGCAGCCCTAGGTCTTCTACTAAAAATTGACCCATAGATTGTCACCATGATTAGAGGGCGGTTCGCAAAGACGTGTGTATTTAGATATCATTCTACTATTAGTCCACTCCTAAGGTATAGATGATCATGTGCAACCAGTCCAGCATGAAGGGCTGAACTTCTGTTTCAGGTGTGACAGAGTGGGAAGGATTGAGAAAGATTGTTTACATTGCAATCAGGACGTGGAAGGGCAAAATCAAGCTAGGGATTGCCCCAAGCCAAATCGCCTACTTGCAGCTTTCTTACGTTAATCTATCTCATAAAAAACGACAGCTAAAAACAAGATAAATAAAGTAACTTATGGTCCACAAAAAGAAATCAGATATTGCAGAAATCACAGCAATTCATGAATCCAAGATCTCGACTTGAATTTGAGTCAAGTTTGAACTTGACATTTTGAGTTCGTTGAGCTCTAGTTCGAGTTTGACCTTTGTAAAATTAACTTGAGACCCGACTTGATTAGGTCAAAATTCGATTTGATTCGGCTCGTTTACACCCTACCTTTGACGGAGGAACCTAATACATTGCAAAAAACTGTCTCCCCTAGAGTCAAGCTTACTAATCCTTTCATTTTGCTCCAAAACGAGGAGTCACAAAAAAGGGAAGAATTGGAAGAAGCAATCCTAGGAAAGCCAACTATGGATGGTGTGATCACCAAAAGACGCTCCCATTTCCATAATAGTGTGTACAAGAGGCCCAGAAGAGGAGGAGAGAAATCTCACTAACAAATATCAGAAGGAAAAAAGATTAGATCAAAAAACTTTTGGGAGGGCTACTTTGCTAAGGACGCTTCATCAGAGAAGAACTCATCCATGCCAGAGGCCATTATGCACCAAAGCACATGCCCAAATCCTCTAGACAAAAGGCCTCACCACATGGAGCAAAGAAGGATAATGATGAA
This sequence comes from Coffea humblotiana, assembly GCA_023065735.1. Taxonomy (NCBI): domain Eukaryota; kingdom Viridiplantae; phylum Streptophyta; class Magnoliopsida; order Gentianales; family Rubiaceae; genus Coffea; species Coffea humblotiana. The sequence goes on along the minus strand of CM041208.1, from coordinate 4,272,146 downwards.
ACACACCATCAACAATTGGATCCAGGAAGCAGAGAAATTCACCAAGAGGAGAATGGAGAACTGGTAGACTCCCACTACCTTTACATATCGTAGTACCTTTGGGAAAGACTACTCCAAAGAAGCCCCAACTCCACCAGTAGAGCCCACTTGAGCAACATATTAGGGATGTTTAATCTGTGGGTGACATGCACTCGCCTGGACATCTCATATACCTAGACCTCTTCAACAGAAATGGAGAAATCAAAGAGTTGGAGGCTCACAACAAACATGGAACTAGAGAACATATGACCTGCATTGGAGGACTGGTTGTCAATGGTTGGAGAAAGAGAAAGGGATGGTCTTCTACAACTAGACACCGAATTGGAATTAGAACATCATCTAAAAAGAAGATGGAAAGGAGAGTATCTTTCATTTTTCCCTTTAACATTGGGCATAGATTGGCTCGAAGAGGTTGGAACTTTCAACTTCCTAGGGCCAGAGGTAGCAGGAGCATAAGTGAGCATCATAATAGACAGAAAGGCAGAGAGTCCCTACATAGACTTTATTATGAGAATTTGACCACTGATGGAGAATTGAAGGGGAACACCTAGAGAAGGGAGGATGAGTCACCAAGAGAGATACAGTAGAAGGATAAACAGACATGCACTATATGTGCTAGGGCTCAACCTACTGAGACGTTTTAGCTAGATAAAGATCGTTACATGGAATGTACAAGATGTCAGGAGCACCATATTCAAAAATCATCTCTTGGACCTCTGTGACATGCACCAACCATTGGTTATGATCATAGCAAAAAGTAAGATCTCTAGGCGAAAACCATTGACATGTGTCAAAGTTTGCATTTGACGGATTTGAAATTGTGGATGCAAAAGGTAGGAAAGGAGGTTTATGGCTTCTTTGGAAACAAAACAAGGTGAGGGTCAACATACTCAACAAGACCCCTCAAGAAATTCATGCCACTATCTAGGTATCACCTGATACCCCTTATTGGTTGATTTCTGCCATCTATGCTAGTTCTAATTACAATAATCAAGTGAAACTCTGGAATAATCCTAGAACAAAGACTAGTCACCTCTTTACCTTGGCTTTGTCTAGGCAATTTCAATGACAAATTGTCTAAATCAGATAAATTAAGAGGGAATCCCATTAATCAGAACCATGTTAGTAATTGTCAGAATTGCCTGAATTTTTATAATTTAATGGACATGGGATACTCAGGACCTAAATTCACCTGGCTTAACAAGAGGTACTTAGGGCGCTTATCTTTGAAAGAATTGATAGGGTTTTCTGCACCTCTAAATGGAATCAATTGTTCCCAAATTTCTCTATCCTGCATGTACCAAGGACAAGATTTGATCATTGTCCAGTGATGGTTGACCTTCTTAAGTTTAATAGACCGGAAAATTGTTTAGGATTGAATAGTTTTAGTTAACTGAACCTACCCTTAGGGAGGTGGTTTAGAATGCTTGGATAATGGCTGTGACATCTCTGATGCCTTTAACCAATTTAATGTTGCTGCTAAACAATGGACAAAGCCATGTTCAAGGATATTATTAAAGAGGAGAATTTTACTGGCTAGACTTCAAGGCATTCAGAGGAGCCAATAAGCTGGTCCCTCTACTTTCCTAAATGACCTTGAAGAGCAACTTCAGCAGGAGTACAACCAAATTTTGATCATAGAAAAGGACCTATGGTCCATGAAATCCAGAGTTGATAGTTTAATCTGGAATGATCTAAACACTAGGTTCCTCCAATCCTCAACCATACAGAGGAGAAGAAGGAATTGAATTCTAACTCTTAGAACCCATTCTGGAAATTGGATCAATGAAACCATACAACTGAGAAACCATATTATTCAGTTCTATCAAAAATTGTTCACTTTTGAAATGGTAGTTTCCTTCTTACAGCTTGATAGCTTCCCAGTGATGAAAATGAGGCTTGATCCCAACCTGAAATTGCAGTTGGGATCCATTCCAATGATCTTGAAATTTGCCAAGCAATTAAGGACCTAAAACCTTTTAAACCTCCTGGGCTAGATGGCCTCACACCAGCTTTCTATCAAAAATTTTGGCCAGATATTAGGAGCTATGTTTCCTTCATGATCCATAACACCTTTGAATTAGGTGACTTTTCAGATAATGTTAATGACTCCTTCCTCTGTCTTATCCCAAAAAATAATCATCCTGAAACCATTCAACAATATGATCCTAATAGTCTCTATAACACCTTTTATAAGATTCTATCTAAGGTCCTGGTTAACAGACTTAGACCTCTAATGGATACCTTCATATCCCATATGCAAACCAGTTTTATTCCAGGACGTAGAGGGACTGTTAATGTAGTTATTGTGCAAGAACCTGTCCATTACATTAGCAAAAGCAAAAAGGCGATGTTGTGCTATCAAATTGGATCTATAAAAATCTTATGATAAGCTTGAAAAGAGTTTTATCAGGGAGGTTTCGTACCACGTTGATATCCCCTTATCACTCAGTAAGGTGATTATGAAATGTATCTCTACTTCTATACTGGTTGTTTTGATCAATGGTTCACTTATAGAGTAGCCATATCTATCAAGAGGAATTAGACAAGGGGACCCAATATCCCTATACATTTTCCTCATCTACATAGAATTTTTATCCTTAAGCATACAATAGATTGTAGAACAAAAGAAATGGAAGGCCTTAAAGATGGGGAGAAATGGACCTGTTATATCATACTGCATGTTTGCAGATGATGTAATCTTGTTTTCAAGATGTAAGCACTCTTCCATTCTGGAGGTGGAAAAGGTGTTGGATAACTTTTGTTTTAGATCTGGGTTGTTCATTAGACTAAAAAAATTCAAAAATTATCTTCCCTAACAACACTACACCCCAAAGCCAGACTATGACCACTCTTATCCTAGGCATCAGCAGCACTAATGATCTAGGAAGGTATTTGGGTATTCCTCTTTCCAATTACAGAATCACAAAACACACCTATAGCTTCTTACTTGACAAACCCAGAGGCAACATGGCTGGCTGGAAAGCAAATTTACTCTCTTTTGCTAGGAGGAAAACTGTTATCCAATAGTGACATCCTCCATCTCTTTTTTTTTTTTTTTTAATATCCATAGCATCCCTATATCTAAAGCAACTTGTGAAGCAGTGGATAAAATTCAAAGCGACTTCCTTTGAGGCTCGAACCCAGAGAAGAGAAAGCTTCACTTGGTTAAGGATCGGTTTGGCATTGCGGTAACTTATTGAAAAATACTTTATTAATAGAGTTTTTGATAAAAGCACTTATTAAGTATTTAAGTGCTTTCACATATATTGTTTGGATACATAATTCAATAAGCACTTATTGTATTGGATAATATGTAATTTAAAAAATTTTGAATGTATTTATCCCTTTATAGAGTTTATAGCATATGATAAAATGATTAAATTCAGTGTTTCATTTTTAAACGGCAGAAATTATATTAAAAGTACCAAATTTGAACTTTTGCTAAAAATGCTTTTAACACCAAAAGCTCTTCTTCTAATTTTATGGGATAACATTCACCAAACACCTCAAAAGTACTTTTAACACCTAAAAATGCTTTTTAATCAAAAGTACCGCCACCCCAAATGACCCTAAATGGGAAACTAACACTACCCTTACTTCTCAACGAGGACATGGCCTCTGAAAACTGCCGATACTTGTAAGGCTGCCATGGCTGGTTTATGATGGAGGATGAGGCAAAACCAAACTCAACTGTGGGCCCATATGCTTAGTATAAGATATGTTGATGAGAAGGCTTCTGCCCAACAGAGAAAGCTTATTCTCTCCAAAAAATAAAAAATAAGGCTCCATCAACCAAAAAATGTCCTAATGTGGGTGTAGAGCTATACAATACAGGAATGGTTTGGGCAGTAAGGAATGGGAATCTGGCTAGAGTGTGGTTAGATGATTGAACAGACATTGGACCAATTAGAAGGCATATCTCTGGACCTCTAACAGAAGAAGATCACCTAACTGTCAATTAAATTTTTGGTCCAGGTTCCTCATGGGACCTCAGTCACATATCAGTCCACCTACCTGATCATATCCTTCAAGTAGTTAAATCCATTCCTAAACAGTAGGTCACACAAGCTAATGACTCCATCTGTTGCAAAGGGAATGCTTCTGGCCTTTTAAGTCTCAAGTCAGGAATAGATATGTTATCCTCCAACAGGGGGAAGTCTGTAATTCTGATTTGAAGTGGATTTGGAAAGTGGTAGCTAGTAATAGGGTCAAAATTTTCCTATGACTAGCCAGCTGGGACAGGCTTTCCACCAAAAATAATCTACTGAAAAGAAAGATTGTTCAAGAGGAAAAGTGCACTCTCTGTGATCACATAGTAAAGAAGATGCTCTTCACATGCTGGGGTGGTGCACGAATGCTGAAAAACTTTGGAGTAGCCTGGCTATTCCTACCTCATTCAAACCTGCTGAGAATGACAAAGTGGGAGGTAGGGCGAGAAAAGTCTGCTTGAAAACAGAACATTCTCCATACTTAAACCTGCCTTGGGGAACCATAATTGCTTAGGATGTTGGCTGCTTTGAAAAAATAGGAACAAAAGACTGTTTGAAGGACAAAATATTTCCATATGGCTTCAAAAAGCCATGGTGGCCTCTGCAGCAGAGTTTCTAACAATAGGCCCAAACAACGGAGCAGGTTTCAAGGTCAAAGAGCAGATTAATGTCTGCTGGCAACCTCCCACTAGCCCTTACTGTAAATTGAACACAGATGGATCATCCATGGGTAATCCTGGTCCTGCTGGAGCAGAAGGCATAATCCGTAACCATTTGGGAGAATGGATTGGAGGATATAGTAGGAAGCTGGGATGGTCTACTACCTTGAATGCTGAGTTATGGGCCCTAAGAGATGGATTAACTCTATCTCAATCTCTCAATATTTCTCATCTTAATGTAAAAATGGATGCTAGAGTCATTATGGACTTGCTACTGGATTCTAACTCTAATACTCATGCATCCTCTTCACTTCTTATTGATTGCAAGACTATCATGAGGAGCTTCTAATTAGTTTCCGTTAGACGTGTTCTGTGAAGTCGACAAATGCGCGGACCTTTTGGCAAAGAAGGGCGCGAAAGCTGAAGGTGATTTCATTTTGTTTGAGAATAGGCCCCTAGATATTTCTAAGTTATTAGCTGATGATGTTAGAGGTTTATGCCTGCAACGTTTTGTAAACTCTTAACTAATATATATATATATATTCTGCTTTTCTTTCGTTAAAAAAAGGAAAGAAATGAAATGATATTAGATACATATGTCAATAAAATTTTGTTTAATAAACATTTAGGAGTAAAGCTGGTATTTTAAAAAATTTTATAAAGCTTGTTTCAACTTTCTTTTATTTTCCACCCATATTTGGGCAAAAAAGTTTTATTAACTAGAGCTGCCAGTGTGATCCAAATCTTCTCGTTTCTTTTCTTTTCCGTCAAGCCACAACTCCTAAACATCAGAAAAGAGCTACTTTCCCTCACTGTTTTTTTATCTTTTCCCCTCAAATCTAAGCTTCCAAACTAAGCAGAAGTAAAATTGTATCAGTTGGAAGATTGTGTTGCATCAGTTGTTCTTAGGTTGGAGGCATTACGTGCGAGAAATGAAAAGATGAATCTCAATTGTTATCCACGTCAATCAATTTGCGTCTATACAAATCTTTGAGGTCACTCTGCTTTGGTGTGGTCTCTTGGCCACAGAAAACGATACTAATCGGGGCAATTCAACTTCCGCATTCTTGCTTAGCGTGCAATTGGGTTGTGTAATTGGGGTCTGCAAATAAAAGAATATAATTGCTTTCGCCTCGTTAGGTTCCAGTCTTAACAAGTTTTGTTTCACTGATTATATGGAAAGGTTCCCGAATGCCATTGAGTTGAGTGGAGTGGTAGTTTACATGAATCATGGACTTTGATCATACAAACTCTGTCATTCTTTCATGAATGGATCAGTTAAAATGTAGTTTTTCTGCCTATCTTTGCTACCAAACAGCCTACAAGTGAGATGAGCAGAAAAGTAGAGGCATATGTAGATAAACTATGAACAATCTTCACCTGTTAATGCATTCAAGCGGGTTATAGAAACCTTTCACCGCGAGGACCAGAAATAGTAAATACTATAGCAAAGGTAAAAGATCTCGTCACCTTGTGTTTCTAAGGATACATTTTGAAGATAAAAATAATTGACCCTGATAATTCATTTTCGCATGCTTTACTATCTTATCCACGAACAGACCTCTCTGACAATATAGCAGTTAAACATTTTCACTGTTTTTGATCCGCAAATGCATTCCTGGTTTGATGTGGTATGCATGAAAAGTACACATCCACCAAATCAGAGAGAAGAAAAGGCTAATTAATAGCGAATTAGCCAAAAAAAACAACCATCATTTTCAGTGCTATATTTTTGGACCAAACTGGCTGAAACCTTAAAGAAATCAAGTTCTGCCTAAATCAAACAAGTTTGCAATAGCCTCAAGGGTCTCCAACATTATCAATTGCTTCCCAATTTCTGCCAACAATCAACTTCCTGTAATCTTTTACCATACACCACTAGTATACCATTGGGAAAAAACAATAAAGGTTCTTGAGATACAATTCAAAGCTGAGAAAGCCACTAAAACCTCCATGATGACTTAACACTGAGGACTTGCTAGTGTCAAAACACTTGCCACCAAGCAATTACCTATCAAATATTTGTGACGCTACTCTGAGATAGGTTTATAGACCCCTGCAGGCAAAGGAAACCAAAACGTCAATAACACAATAAAAGGTTGATCTAGTCTAATGCTAGCAAATTAACACAACTAAAAACTAATTGACAGTTGTTCATCACAATACTGTACCGATTGCAGGACATAAAAGCGATGGTTGACTGAAACTTAGGAACATCTACATAGAAGTGCAATGCAGACATGAAAGCCTACTATAATTTCTGAGCCAGTCCAAATACTTTCTTAATCATTTTGCAGTTATAACCATAATATAATTAATCCCTCTATCTCTTTACCACTTAGGTATCTTTAAAGTTTTGTGTTAACCAAAAGAAATATCTATAATTTTGGTTTTCCAAATAGGAGCCTTGTTATGTTTCCCTGGATAAGAAAAAACCAAAGATTGAATCTTGACCTAAAATACACATGAAACTTCAGAAAAGAATAATGTAAAATAACTTCATCGTGCTCTTGTACTAGAGACATCCTAAAGGGAATTAAATCCTTTGAAATTGGCATCAAGAGAATCAAGCAAATAAATGCTGGAAACAAAGTTTAATTTTGATTTAATTTCCTAATGATTTTCAATTGATTATATTGTACTTGTAACTATCTTTTAAGTTGACAAAGATCCAAATGCATTAAGTGATAATTCTGTATGCTTAATACATGGAGAAATAATTTCTACTTCTTACATCCTTTGCCTTGATCAGGAGTCATTTGTTTGTAACCAAAACGGGTATTGTGTATTTTCTTTTTCTTTATTTCTGCTCCTTTTAGAGGTAAGGCACATACATAAATGAGATGTTGCAAAAAGTAGAACAAGTTTTAGTACAACAATAGGAATTTTCCTGCTCAAAGATGTGGACATAACCTAAACAAGAAAGTCCAATTTGAAATCAGGCCTTGGGAAACAAACTCACAGAAACGGTATGATAAACCATGATATACCCAGGTTTACAGCATTTTCCTTTCAAAAATAAGTATATAACAGAAAAATTGGAAATTAGCTCTAAAAAACAGGGCAAGAAAATCTAAATGAAACATATACTTCAGTAGTCCACCTCTATCCTTGCAGTCTGGTGCTCTTAATTGCTAACTGTCAAAGTTTTTCGTTTCCCTTCTTACTCTTTTCTATATCTTCTTGTGCATAGATCCTACTGGCAACATCTATTTCACCGAACTATATCTTGCTGACTTGCAAATTTTGAAGTATCAGCATGGCTCAAAATCCACAATGAAAATAATTGCCAGGAAGTTTGTTTACTCCTGGCATTATCTATTTCACTAAGCAGATTGTTCAGAATTTACTGAATCCCGGTCACCCACAGACCAAAAAGAAAAAGTCGCCACCTGTGTTCAACTTCTTACTGTATACTAAAGATTGAACTTCACTCTGTGTATTAACTAACTCAAGACTATTGCCACCCACATTGGATAAATAAGAAAAAAACAAATGAAGAGTATTAGCAGAACACATCAACTCTAAAATCAATCAAGACAGGCTTTTCCCATAACTTGCAAATCATTATGCCTCACGTCATCAACCCTCAAGTCAGTAACATTTAAGTGCTATTAGAAGTTAAAAACACACAGGGTATTCTTCATTTAGCTTGACGCTTGCTAGTAATATATCTCATAAGAAAACAGTGGAATTTAAACAAGCAATCAATTTTATTTTTTTATCCTAACTCACTGGATAATTTTTGTTCATCAGTCCAATGATAACCAAAAATTTCCTACTTGATTTCTAGAGAAGGAAAAGAAAGCCCATTGAAAAAAATCTCCCAAACCTCCCCATTTGATCATTATCAAATTTTGATACAATGTAGAAACAAGTTCTCAATCCTTGTTGATTATAGTGAAAAATTTCAGCAATGCGATTAAAAATCAAGTGTTCCATCCCCTTTGATCATCATCATCAAATTCAATTATTTTTTCCCTTCCAAAACATAATGATTGCTCCAACAAAACCAAAAAATAAAATAAAATAAAATAAAATTCTGACAACCAAATTACGTAAGGAAAGTCCAATTCGACAATCCAGCAGTCATTCAAAAAAGTTCTTAGATCATCCAAGTGAAATAGCTTATTTCCGCCTTCCAGAAAAACAAAATAATCAGATATTAAAAAGCAAGCGAATTACAAAATTGCAGAAATCAACCAAAAAAAAAAAATCTTTACCTGACTTTCTTGTCGAGCAGACATTTGAGAACGCGAGAAAATTGCTGGGACTGAACTCTACGTTCGCGTGCTTTACGAGCTAAAACTCGCTTCTCCGAGTTCTTAATATGATGAGTTTGCTCGCTCTTTATCAGCCGCTCAATTCCACTGGATTGCATCTTCCTCTGCATAAGCGATAACGCTCGCTCCAAATTCCCTTCCCGTACCTGGACTCTGATGCCTCGCTGCTGCTGGAGCTCATGACTCACTGAGTTCAGCGCCGCACTTGAGCGAGCCAAAATCGTCGGCATGTACTTCGCGACGACTTTCATCATTTCTTGTATATAACTTGAATACTGAGAAATAATGATGAAAATAATTGAGAAAAGAGAAACCCTAAATCCCCAAAAATAATGATAAATGATATTAAATAAATACCGATGTCCATTTCAAGTTAGTGGGAGAAAAGGATGAGTACCTCCGGCGATAATTGATCGGCCGCGAAGAACCGATGGCGAGAGAAAATGGGGAGAAAGTGAAGTGGAAAGGGTGAGGCGTCTGGGAGTTAGAAAAAAAAAAAAAAAACCCCCCTTTCCAATCACCTCTTTTTAAGGGGTTAAAAATTAAAGGTTGCGGCTTGGAGGCGTGACTAGTATTATGATTTACAACGTCACGCCTTCAAAGTTATGCAGTAAAGGCGCAACATAATATATTCTTTATACTATTACGCCTTTAGTGGTGTAGGGATAATACCGTGTAAAGGCGCGATCATCCCAGACAAGTTGGGCTTTTCTGATTGTGTTTTGGAAAAACAGAAGGATGTTGCAAGTTGTTGGCTTGGTTCAAATTACTTTACAAAGAATCGAGTTCAAGAAGAATCCTTGTATCCTTAGCATCTTATCTTTGGAAAATTAATATTCTTAATATCATTAACTCCGTTTGGATTAATTATTTTTGGAGATATTTTTAAAATATTTTACTATAGTAGTGTATATGAAAAATTTAACTATAGATATTTTTTAAAATATTTGATATATTATATAAATGATATGTTTTTTGAATTATTTTTATTTGTATATAATTGTAGTATTGTATTTAAAAAACTCATTTGTGAAAAATAGGCCAATCCAAACGAATTATATTTGATAAATATATAACTTTATCAAAAACAAAAGTAGTAATTAAAGGTAGACAAATGCCCAAATTTAGTATTGGACTATAGTTGCATCAAAGACAATGTGCTTTTCAAGATTATAGACATAATGTAAACTTTCGAAATTTTAAGAAGTCGCAATAGTGTTCACTTCACAAGGGTAGGTATAACTCAACTTTAAACATACATACTTGAAATTTTAAGAAATTGCAAACAGTGTTCACTTCTCAAATGTAGGTATATCTCAACTCTAAGTATACAGTGAATATTAGATTGAGAAATTGATGTATATTAGAACACTATCATATGGTTTATAAAAATTTCTAACTCTCAAAATACAGAGTTTGTTATCTTGATGTCTTCCTTTAATATTAACTCATATATACATTAGTCATTGAAATTACAGTCATCACATAACATAATCTGCATAATCTAAGACAATTGGCATATGTGATCCATAGCAAACAGGGTGACAAAGTTTATGGTTACAAAACTTCTAATAGTGTAAAGTTTCCTCAACACAAGTTACTGTAAAAGGATGCGTAGAAGCATCAATATCCATCAAGTGAAAGAGCTCGCCAGCAGTAACTTGTATCTGCATAGATCTCCTGAAAAAATCCCTGGAATTGTCATAGTAAGGAAGTTCCAACCTCTTGAGAGAAGTACCACAATCCCTTATACTTGTTAAATCAGTGCATTTATGCAATCTCGGAAATTTTATATTAGGATGGTTATGATTATTGGATAGTAATCTCGGAGCTACATATGAAAGATATGTTAGCCCAATCATACCATTTTCACCAATTATTTACAGGGTCGAGAGGTTGTTTACTTTGCGGAGAGTCATTTTTACCAGCAAAAAGCGGTCAACTTCTTGATTTCCAAACTTTTAAGACTTATTATTTTGAAAGTGACAGATGTCGATCCTGTGCATTAATAATCCTAATTGCCAACAGAAGCAGTTTCGTGTCAATTCTAGTACTGGAGCAGGGACTCTAGATGTGCAATGGATTACAAGATTCACCCTGATTCCGAAGAGCTTGCTAAATTCGATATACTAAAAATTACTCACGAATGATCTTTAATTTGTATATAGGGCAAGTAGGATCGTATCCTCAGGGACTGGGGTAAATTTGCTCCTTTTCAAGTCAAGGCGAAATGGGGGTTTTTGGGAATTAAAAGCTAATGAATTATAAACTAAATTAATCGACTGCGAAAAATAATAAAGAGAGAGAAATAATGAGAAAACTCTAACTAAGGATACACTTCAGAGATGGTTCATACAACTGATTATTGATTCAAGTATAATTCCAACATTCATTAATAAGCAGGTTTTTAACTGCCGATACAATCTGACAGTTAGTCCCTCCTTACTGTTTCGATAGTCAAGGTACGACCATTGACTATTTTCCTAATTTAGGAATAACCCTAGGTATAATCATAGGATTTAATTCTCCAATTGCATTAGAAACTAGAGAAACCCTACTCTAATCAATAAACACGTTACGAGGGTTTATTTAAATTAGATTGTACGTTTCCCCGACACAAACCCAATTATACCAATTGCTACCAGGACGAGAGTAATCAAATAATTACGGATTCAACTACTCCTAATTAGCAAATAGACTACGTGGATAATTAAATATTGCGCAACTATTAAATTATACACAATAGTCACAACCACTAAAAGCAGAAAACATACAAATACCAATGAATAAAAGAAGTAATTAAAATAATTTAGATCTCACAGTTATTATTGAACCAAATCTTCAGTTATCCCCTTGACTAGAAGTATGAAATTAGTTCTCCATTAATAGAGAACAAGCCATGCGAAAAAGCATCTCCAAAAGCTTACAATTGTCTTCTCTAAAAAATCGGTCAAAAGGAAGAAGTAAAAGACAAAAGCACCATGCTACTTTTCGTCTCTAGCCAAAAGATGATGTCTGCCAAATTTGACTTGGTTCAATTACCTAATTGATTGGTTTCCTAATACCAATCCAACTCCCAAAAAGGTTCCTATTACAAATCAATTTCCTTCAGCTCTTTTTTTCCTTGAGAATGATCTCCTAAAATAAAAAAAGTCCTGACAGCTAATAAATTAGGAAGTTGACTAGGATTGGGAGACTGCCCAATATCTATCCTGACTTTCCGACTTGGAGCAGTGAATTTAGGCGCGCCCACGTGCAACCATTATATGTTTTTCACTAGAAAATTTTCATTTAAGCACTTTTCATTCCCACTCTTGAAATGAGCACAAAATATCAAATATAAGTAGAATCTGACAATTAAAATAATATTTGGTTAAAATTAAGAAAAAAATAATTATAAATTTAGCAACAAATTATGACCTATCAATTTTCCTCACATCTAAACCATGCTTGTCCTCAAGCATGAGAACAACAAATCAAACAATCAAATTGAAACAATGGCTATTGCTCAAATCTTTTATTGCCAAGATACAATTAAAGCATATGTCAAGTATTAGTGGTTAAGTTTCAAGAAATATCTCTCCAGTTAGCTTTCAAGATCAAGAGCTCTTTCAATTTATGACTAACTAATCTAAGAATATAAAATATTCAACCAGCATCCATAAGCAAATGGTTTGACTATTAAGCAAAATCTCAACATTGAAATTCATGGGATCAGCGGGTGAAGGAGCCTGGTTACTCAACTTTTATCGCTAAAAGACCACATACTCATAGTTATCGTCGCTTTTTGATGCGAAAATCGACACTTGTGATGAAGATCTCCGGTTACTAGGTAACGATACTAGCGGAGTATAGCCGAATACTATTCATAAATAAGCACAAAATTAAAATTAAAGATCACACAACCCCGCTTCATTTCTTAAACATGGAGAACTAAAATTAATAGTTGAACTAATTTGCATAAAAAAATGTTAGACAAACATTTACAATACTTAAAGAAGTTAACCAAAAAGTGTAAAAGTCATAAAATCTCAAATATTCACCAAAGAGATACTCTTAAACTTAACCATATCATACTTAACACCTTAGAATATAAAATCTTAGCAATAGAAAATTTTGAGACATCTGACCATCGTTTATCAGGAACAATCAGAAATATGCATAAAGATAGGCAAAAATTGGATAAAATTCGACAAAGTCTAATAAAAAATTTTAACAAAAATGTCTACACTCACACTTTTTCAATATATTATCAATATACTACTTCCCCCACACCTAAATCTTATATTGTCCCCCAATGTAAGAGATAAAGAATAGAATACGAAATAAAAGAGACAACTAAACTTCCCTAAACACGTGATTGAGGGTTTCGATCAGTTATGGCATAGGTGGGAATGGTGGTGTGAATCCAATATGGTGGACCTCCACTTCCCCCAAACCAAAATCGAAAATGCCAACAGATAGCAGAAATGGAGATGGTCATAGGTGGTAGCTAGTGGCGGCAGCATGGTATGGTGACGAGCAAAAACGGCGCAAGCAGCAGCGATGGCGTGTGAGCAGTGATTGGTAGCCGTGTACATCCGCAGAGAGAGGGAGAGATAGTAGTGGTAGCAGGAAAGGAAGAAAAGGGGATGGAGAAGAGAAAGAAAAAGAAAGAGAGAAAAAAAATAGGGCACCGTTGGTTTTTTCTCTTGTTTTTTTGAACCGATGTGTTAGATGTGGGTACGCCTAACTGCTATCGAGTCTTCTGACCAACTTTCGAAAATTAAGTTCCTTAAGTGTGACCACCTGGTGTGGGCACGCCTAACTCTTAGAGAGTTTTCTGACCAATGTTCGGAAATTAAGTTCCTTAAGTATGACCACTTGACGTGGGCACGCCTAACTAATGGGTAGTCATTTGTCCGTCAATTTAAGACTTTCTTTCTTAGGCGTGACCACTAGACGCGGGCACGCTTAACTACCAGCTTCCTGCCACAGAAGCACAAATCACTAAACGCAACGAACACTTAACAAAAACTCCAGAAATATAAGAAAACTAAAAACAAAGGGCCTTGGATTGCCTCCCAAGCACACCTTTCTTTAACATCTTTGGTAGACGTTAAACACCACTCATCAATCCGGATGTAATTCAAATTTTCTTGCATTCAGTGATATTCCTCCGGGATCTCAATAGCTATTGAGTGTAACCATCTTCTTTAATTTTCTACTCATTTTCACCTCATAAATTGCTTTCATCCCAAAACACTTGTTCACAGCAATTTTAAATTTATCCCTACAATCAAACTCAGGAATTTCTTGTATAGAGGGATTAGTTGTGAGAACTCGAGAGAAAAAAATCCTTATTTTAGGGTTTTATCGATTTTCGTGCACACATTTTTTTTATTTTCTTTATTATATTCATTTTACATATATTTTATAAGTAAATATAGTTTTTAAATCATTTTCCTAGTATAAGTGAGTTCACGAGAAATTAGGAGCGAATAGTGGATGTGGGACCCGCTAGTGCGTTAAGTGAGAGAAATTCGGTCAATTAGGTTAAATTGTGCCAGAAAGGCATTAAATTACTAGGTGTCAAGAGGCAATTAGAGGTTGGTTAGATATTTAATCATTGGTGAGTAAGAGGATAAGGAAGAAATCCAAAAGGTGCCACGTGTCGCGTCGTGGTTGGAGGAAACTTGCCTAACTTTCTTTAAACTTTACCAAAAGTTTAATTTGACCAAAATCATCTTTATTTTAGCATCTTCTTGGCCGAAAATTAGAGAGGAAAAAAGGGAAAAAAGCTCCAACTTTTCTTCCAATTTCTTGTCCAAAACTTGAAATCCAACCGATAAAATTTCGAATTCCTCCGTAGAAGTGACCTACTAAGGAAGATTGAAGGTGCTTGTGGAGTTGTTTTGCAAGAGAAAGTTCTAAGTTGCTATCTTTCTTGAGGATTAAGGTAGTTTTGCTTGGAAACTCAACTTTTGTTCATAATAATGGTCAATTAGTGGCTTATAACGGTTAAATCGCTTATTTTATGGATGATTTCATGGATTAAAATGAAGTTAGGTGAATTTCTTATTTTCTTGGGAATTTTTCTGTTTTCATATGATAATTATAGTTGGCTTGAATTGATGGCCTAATATGGTGTGTATTGGAGCTATTATGCGTTAATTGTAGCGAATTGCAGAAAATTTCAGCTTTGTGCGAAAAATTTCAGCTTTCTATGGAAATTTCAGCTTTAGGGTTTTTCAATTTGGGGGCTTTCTTATGGTTGGTTATCGAGCTTGTAATTGGCTATAATTGAAGGGTATTGTGACCCTAATGGTGTGTATTTACTAGCCTATGATTGATATGTGAATTGTGGTTGGTTTGGATGAATTGAGTGATTGTTTGTAGGGTGGAAATGTTGAAATTTTAGGGGAAATGCTGTCCGACTGTTGTAAACATTGGGGCTTTGTGAATCTAGGTTAAAGATGGGTAAATGTGAAAGACTTTAGGGTTACTTCGCCTTTTAACCTTAAATTCGATGTATTTTCCATTTTGAGCTATTATTGAAGCTATATTTGAATTTTTGCTTTAGTAATCCATTTAAAAGGTACTCGACTCGCGTTTGAGTCTCAATTGGCATTTTTCTTGATTGTATAGGACGTGTGGGTGATCCAAGGCGTCCGTCGGACGGAAATCTGTGAATTTGCTTAACTGAAGTGGTGAGTGTACTATTGCATGATTTAAATGCTTAAGTGATTACTTGTCCTTGAAACTATGATGTGAACGACTGCAAACTGTGTGCGTGAGACGAGAGTGTACTTTATCGTTCTCGTTCTCTTACTTGTGTAACTGCTTTCGATATTCTTGTGAATCTGCACTGTGTTTAGCTTGAATCATGGGGCATGAGCTCTACCACTGTACTGTGATAACTGAACTCAAGCCCTAGTGGAAGTTACTTGAGTCGAGCCAGCAAGGGCCGGTCGACTAAGTAACGACCATAGGGTTACTGTTTGTCGAGTGGAGTGTAGCTCCTCGACCCTGTGGTATACTTAAGTATTACCCCCTCAATCACTGTGAGGTGTTCGGGCCCGGTAAAGGGGAATGTACGGTGGAAGGTATTGGGAGTAAAGTGGGGTCTACGGTCGTGTTTCTTTCTTTGAACGTTGACGGAGGGTCAACTGTGTGCGATCAAGAACTGAAGTGGGGAAATTGGCTCCTGAGGGCCACCCGTATCCTTTTATTTGAACTTGTTACTGTACTTTTATTCTATGTGCAAAAGGTTTGTATAACTGAGCTTGTTACTTCACCAATTTGGGTTGCATGATTGTTAGTACCTCATTGGGCGAAAGCTCACCCTCGTTACCTTTGTTTTCCTAACAGGCAAACTTTTGAGAAATACATGATTTTTGAGAAGCGGGTTGAACTTGTGAAATAGTTTTGTTTCCCTGTTTAGCCCCTCGGGGTGTTCGAAACCCTAAATGTATCTCACTTGAATATTCCCTTTTGAAGTGTGTATTTTGATAACGTGTACATGTAAATGGTGGATCATGTGTAACTGATATATATATTGGGAATGTATGTTTTAGCCCTATCTAAGGGTCTTTTGCACTTGGTTTAGCGTGTGTGAACGTTAGTAGTCATGGCGAGAGTTGGGCAGGCAGTTCGCTAACCCTTAGGGTACGCCTTAGGGGGAGGTGGGGCTGTCACATTAGTAGCATAAATGGCAAACACAGAATGAGAGTTAATAGAATGTTTCATTGTATCAAAAATATCAAAGTGGACTATTTCTCTATCAAATTTTATTGTGAGAGCATCCTTACTAACATCAATCTTAGTTTGGGCAGTACTCAAGAATGGCTTTCCCAATATAATGGGTTATGGATTTGAAACACTTCTATCATCAATGTAAAGTACATAAAAAATCAGTAGAAAAATTAATCCATCTACTTGCACTAAAACATCCTCAATTATCCTATCCGAGTAAGCAAATGTACGATCAACCAATTGAATTATTATCCCTGTTTCTTTCAAAGATTTTAAATTTAAGGAATCATAAATTAATTTAGGCATCACGTTAATAGAAGCTCTAAATCTAGCATGGCATTTTTAATCTTTGGACGTCTAATCTTACAGGGGATAATAAACATACCTGGATCCCTGCATTTAGATGGTAGTTTTCTTTATAAAATCATTGAAACGTTCTCATTTACCACAATTTGCTCATCCCCTTTCAATTTCTTCTTGTTGATGCACAAGTTCTTCAAGAATTTAGTATATTTTGACACTTGCTTGATCGCATCCAATAAAGGGAGATTGATTGCCACCTTTCGAAACATCTCTAGAATCCCCTTTTCCTTATTTTGTTTCTTTGGTTTCTCCAACTTGTTAGGAAAAGGTGGGGGATTAGTCACAATGTTAACAGGGGAACCAGAGGTTACCTGAGGAATTGCATTGCTCCCTCCATCTTCCAACTCTTTCTGGATTTGATCCTGACTCTTATCCTTCAGAACCGTGGCCCCTTTAATTTCCTTTCCACTTCTGAGGGTTATGGCACTCACGTTCTTTGGGTTAACTTCAGGCTGAGATAGAAGTCTTCCTTTCTCTTAAGACTCCAAACGATGTAGTGTAGAGGCTATCTGACTCAATTGATTTTCTCTGTTTCTTATGTTTGTGTCCATCCTTTGTTGGTGTTGAATGACATTTTGCTGGAGTTGCGAAGTGTTGGCAAGCAATTGTTTCACCAACTTTTCCAAAGCGGTTGGGATTGGTACTGTTACTGGTGCCCTTGCTGTCTATTTGGCACGAAATTTTGCTATTTATTTCCTCCATAACTGAGATTCGGATGGTCCTTCAACCTTGGTTATAGGTGTTGGGGTATGAATCATACTGCTCTCTTGGCGTAGGCACGTGACTAGTCATATTTATCTGTTCAACTCCTTCATCTTGTAACATTGGGCACTAATATGTGGAATGACTCGTGTCCTTATAAATACCACATGCTTTGGTCTGTGACAAATTTCCTACAGCCAATTGTCGAATAACCGAAGTTAATTCAAATAATTGTTGTTGAATTGATGAGACATTTACCTCATTTACTCGGCAAGTATGGACATCATCTCTTGTGCCAAATTATTAAGAATTTTCTACCATCCTTTCGATCAATTCCCAAGCTTCTTGAGAGGTCTTATTCGCCAAAGCACTTCCACTAGTAGCATCTGTAAGACTTCTATCTGTATATAGCAAACCTTTATAGAAATATTGAATCAAGAGCTGCTCGCTAATCTGGTGCTGGGGGCATCGAGTACACAGTTTCTTGAATCTCTCCCAATAGTCATAGAGAGACTCTCCCCGATACTGTGTAATGCCACATATTTTCTTCCTCAAACTCGCGGCTCTGAATGCAGGGAAATATTTTTCCAAAAATTTCTTCTTTAACTGTTCCCAAGTTGTTATACTACCTAGTGGCAGATAGTACAACCAATTTTTTGCTGCGTCCTTGAGGAAAAAGGAAAATGCTCGTATTTTTATCTGCTCCTCAGTAATCCCCGAGGGCTTTATACTTGTTCATATTACATCAAATTCTTGGAAGTGCTTGTAAGGGTCCTCACCTTAAAAACCATGAAAAGAAGGTAAAAGGTGAATTAGACCAGACTTTTATTTAAAATGGGTATCATCATCTAAATTTGGAAAAGTAATGTATAATGGCTACTGATTTGGAGCAGCCAACTCCCTTAATATTCAAGCATTAGCCATTTCGATGTTTGTTTGACAAGAATCACTCGATGTGGCACTATGCCCAGTCTTCTCTATCTCAGGATCAAAAATTAATCACCTATATAAGAGGAACGAGGCATAAAATCGAAAGAGAAAAAAAACCAAAAATTCAAAAATAAAATGAACTAAAAAGAAAACAAATTGACTAAACAGTCCCCGACAACGACACCAAAAATTGACCGGTGTCGAACCTGTGCAATAATAATATTAATAATGCTAATTGTCAACAGAAACAGTTTCGTGTCAATTCTAGTATTGCAACAGGAACTTTAGATGTATAATAGGTTACTAGATTCACCCTGGTTCCGAAGAGTTTGCTAAATTCGATATACTAGAATTTATTCACGAAAGATCTTTAATTTGTATAGAGGGCAAGTAGGATCGTATCTTCAGGGATTGGGGTAAATTTGCTCCTTTTCAAGTCAAGGCAAAACAGAGGTTTTGAGAGTTAAAAACTAATGAGTTATTAACTAAATTAATCGACTGCGAAAAATAATAAAGAGAGAGAAATAATGAGAAAACTCTAGTCAAGAATACACTTCGAAGATGGTTCATGCAACTATTCATTGATTCAAATATAATTCCAATATTCATTAATAAGTAATTTTTTAACTACTAGTACGATCTTACAGTCAGTCTCTCCTTAATGTTTCGATAGTCAAGGTACGACCATTGATTATTTCCCTAATTTAGGAATAACTCTAAGTACGATCATAGGATTTAATTCTCCAATTGCATTAGAAACTAGAGAAACCCTACTCTAATCAATAAACATGCTACGAGAGTTTATTTAAATTAGATTGTACGTGTCCCCGACACAAATCCAATTATGCTAGTTGCTACCGGGACAAGAGTAATCAAATAATTACGGATTCAACTACCTCCAATTATCAAATAGACTATGTGGATAATTAAATATTGCGCAACTATTCAATCATACACAATTGTCACAACCAATAAAAGTAGAAAACATACAAATACCAATGAATGAAAGAAGCAATTAAAATAATTTAGATCTTACAGTTATTGTTGAACCAAATCTTCAGTTGTCTCCCTGACTAGAAGTATAAAATTAGTTCTCATTAATGGAGAACAAGCCATACGAAAAAGCATCTCCAAAAGCTTACAATTGTCTTCTCTAAAAAATCGGTCAAAAGGAAGAAGTAAAAGACAAAAGCACTATGCTACTTTTCGTCTCTAGCCAAAAGATGATGTCTGCCAAATTTGAATTGGCTCAATTACCTAATTAATTGGTTTCTTAATACCAATCCAACTCCTAAAAAGATTCCTATTACAAATCAATTTCCTCCACCTTTCCTTTTCCTTGAGAATGATCCCCCGAAATAAGAAAAGTCCAGGCAACTAACAAATTAGAAAGTTGACTCGGATTGGGAGACTGTCCAATATCAATCCCGACTTTCTGGCCTGGAGCAGTGAGTTTAAGCGCGCCCACGTGCAACCATTAGATTTTTTCACTAGAAAATCTTCATTTAAGCACTTTTCATTCCCGCTCCGGAAATAAGCACAAAATACCAAATATAAGTAGAATCCGACAATTAAAACAATATTTGGTTAAAATTAAGGAAAAAATAATTATAAATTTAGCAACAAATTATGACCTATCAGGAAGAATCTTCAATGATCAATGTTTCAAGCATGGGAAACAACAAATTAACAACTGCATCCTTGTCTAGTTCCATTCAATTTCCAAGTACCTCATATTTCTTAGGAATAGCGTCTTAAAGGTTGGAAACGGTTTTTTTTTGTTAGCTTTAGTCATTCCTGATCCTTCTCCTTTAAAATCGTCATCATTACTATAGAATGAGAGCCCAATGCATCTTAAGTTATCCAATCCACTAAATCTAGGATTTTGGAGGAATGGTAATTATCTCAATGCAATAGGGACTTCGCTGCATCTTTTGCATCTTATTAATCTCAACTCTACTAGCTTGGAGTGTTAGGAGAGAAACATCTCGAAAGAATCCACCAAAGAACCCAATATGTAAGTCAGGAACCAAACTCTGAGCCAAAAGGTTAAATTATTAGGTCTCGAGTCCTTACTTACATATTAAATACTCTTTCTTTATCTCTTGAATTAATATGGAACATAATTCCTTACTCATGAACCTAACATGGAGAGCCATGCTGACAAGTCAACCATCTCATCTCCGAAAGCATAGTGAAGATGTCTTAATCCAATCAATTGCTCATTTCTTTTGGACGATCACTTAGAGAATGAACTCTTAATGTCTACAAACAATAGAGTTTGCAAATAGACTTTGTCAAATTTCTAACTCCAAGAAAGTGAGATCAAGAAACGATAAATGGATTGCTTCAACAATTGAGGTTGGTAGCTCCTTTACATGTGTTTTAGATAAATTCAGAACGTACAAGTTCTTGAATTTTGGCAACTTAACATTTGATAGGATCTTTTTTATAAATAATGTGCACAGAAGTGTTGTTGATATATCTTTCAAAACCTTTCCCGTCATATTATCACATGAATAATGATTTGCCTATTCCAGCATTTTCCAATTTAATTGTCTTAAGTATTGAGACTAATTTTGCAAGGTCCTATACCAAATCATGCATTTTATAACATGTTTCCATGCTATATTTTACTTCTTCTAACAAGGAGTTATGTAATAAAATTTTGATATACTGGTCACCTATGTCCTCTATTATATATTGATTTACGAGATCTGACTGGAGAATTATTTCAGCCATCCAAAGTTCAATTAGCAAATCCCCTTCCATTTCTATATCCTTACAAAATATTGAACAATATGCAAAACATTTGTTAATGGAAGGATATGGCAAGTTAGGAAAGCTTTACTTAAGTATTTGCTCGATAGTGCTCTTATCTTCACTTAAATTTTGGAAGCCATTCCTCTTTTCGTTTTATATGTAGCAAACCTCTAAATTCATTTGCATCTAGAGGTCAACCAACACATCTTTTTAAAAGTTGTGGTCTCATAACATTCAATTCTTAGGAAACTTTCCTGTTCCTTATTGCTTTTTTTTTTTGGGTCAAAATAGACCAATAATCATCATCCATTAACTTTTCTAACACATAAGAGAATGTCTAGACACAATGAATGTTACTTGTTTTAAACGAGTGGTGACAAGACACATAAGGATAAGTCCCACCAAAGAATCGAAGAAGTCATCTCATTACTTTTGGTTTTTGTTTCGCACATTACTTAGAAGTAGTAGATATCAAGAACTAGCAACCACATTAGATAATTTAATCTTTCTTTCCATCAATGATTTCAAAATGAGTTTGAATAATTCCATCCCTTCAAATTTTTCAGACACACAAATCCAATTTTTTTTTTACTGGAGTGCCCATCTATCTATTGATTATTATAGATTGATTTAGCAAAAGTTATTTTTCCTAATTCTCCCATATTGATAACAGAATAACAGAAACAACTTCTTTAGATGAGTTCAATAATATTTCCACTATCTTCAATTCATCATGGGCTTTTTCTGTAATATTTAGATACATAACAAAGTTGGTTTGCCAACTAACGATCACTCAAGGTGTGGTAGGAGTAAAGGTAGTTTCAATTTGGTGCCTAATATTTAGCCCAAAATTATGGATATCTTGATTGATCATTTTCAACTTCATATTGATGTCATTAACCTTAGAAACAATTCTCCAACAAAAAGTAATTCTAATGGAAGAGAATGAGAGGAAGAAGCATACCTTACTCCTCTTACTTTGTTGGTTTCGGTATGCAATCATCTTACAACGAAGAGTTTTATAGTAGAATTTGTCCAATACATGATTAGCATAGAAAATCACGCCCTCAAGTCAGACCAACTAAAAAATCAAAATAGATTATGTATTCTTCTATTAATATAAAATGACAAATATATTAGCAAAAATAATTTAGATATAAGGTGAAGATATAGAATTTCTCAAGTATCTACTTTATTTGAATTGCTAATCATTAAATATTTTGATGTCTTTTTGCATATCTAATTTTGCTATACTAGCAATAGTTTAATTGTAGTACAATATTTTTTTTATTAAAAACAATTATGCACGATATGTACACGAATTTTGCACATGTTATGCATGGGTCTTTAAGTTTTTAACATGTATGAAATATTAGGGGACTATCACATTACAGATATGACATTTTTTAATTCTTTAGTTGTACTTTTCAATAGTTATCAACTAAGTAGCATCATATATTAGCATTACATTGAGATTTTTTTGGTTGAATTTTATAATTGGCTAATATTTAAGTTTTCATTATTTAATTAATTTCGTTTAATTCAAAGGACTTACTAGGTAAAATTACTATAAGAATATATAAATCTTATTTCTTTATGTTGATCAAATTATTCAGTGACATATTGTTCTCGTTTTTTTCTAGCTTTATAGGTGATTACTTGGTATACTGACTTTTCAAACTGTAAAATTAATTGAAAACTATATGCCAAACTTTGAAATATGTAAGAACAACAAAAGCTATATACATTTCGCATTTTGATAAATAACAATTTGCAACTACTATACGAAAACAGATAGTTTATAAAGTTAGAATCATTCTTGAATAAAAGAATATTCTCCTATACTAATATTGGCTCCAAATCCTTCAAAAATCTTATCTTCTCTACTACCTATGATCTTTAATATGAAGTATAAGATAATACCCCTATAGATAAAGCAATAACACTCATGAAAATAAACACCTAAATGGCCAATCCACAGAACAGCTATAATATGATTTGGGTCAATACCACAAACATCACTACATAAATGCTAATCTTACAGCTTGATCCTAAAGTCTTGCAATCAATAATATACTTGTAATCAATCTAACTATAAGAGCATACTATAAATGAGGATGCTAAAAACAGTCATCGATACGAAAATGAATGAATTTTGACTTGCTTAGATTGAAATTAAAATTTCAACTAAGTAGAAACTAAGCCAGATGTAGAGATAATGCAAAAATGAAAATATTTTAGCTAATTATAATTAGACAAAAAATACAAAAATAATGTGAAAATAGAATTTAAGAAATAGTATGCGATACAAGTATCTAATGAAGTAAAATCTGATGATGCATAACAAGATAAGGAGAATCCTATGCCCAACACTAAATATATAGGCACTAAAAAAGTCATAGAAAAATCTAACCCTACTTGTAATCTAGTATCTCTAGAATAATTGGGCCAAAAAAATATATAAATAAAGTAGTCCTAATATGCCATTGAAGAAGTTGTGTAGATGAACTAATGGCCAAGATGACCATGACGGTAAGTAACGTCCTTCAGTTGCTTTATATCCTGGTGGTTCTCTTCTGCTGTCATAGTAAATTTTATCTCAATTCACTATCAGATCTCCTAAGCCTACTAGCATCTTTAAGGGCTCTCATTCAGTTTTCAAGTTGGAAGGGCCACTTTGGAGATTCTTTGGTATATCACATGATATCAACACGAGAACAATAGTCAACAAAATTAGCATGCTATAAAATAGTTCCAATTGTATTCAGAGAAATAAGAGAGAATGAAGTTGACCAAGTATGTTAGTATATCGCCTAATGATAAAAGACAATAGGTCAATCTAGCCTCTACCTTTCTTTGGAATCTTTAACATGCCGAAACCTGCTAAGAAATCCAACCTTGACATCAATATGCTAGAACTATGGATTGCTTCCTTCCTAAGACCGCATATCAATCTATCCATAGAGTTTTCTTTGCTTACTCTATAAAATATTTCTCCATATGCATTCATAATGACTTGTTATGAGAATTCAGTTGATTATTGTTAAGCAGAATAACTCGAAAAGCAGGGCCAAGGTAGACAATTAGTTAATGAAAAGGAATGACAAATGACTTTTTTGTTTTAAAACTAGAGGGAAGTCCCATGCAAAGAGTGGGGATTGATACCTGCAGTGTGGTCAAATAACTTAACAGTGTTGGAAAACTTGATATCAAGTGGAACACACTTACATGTTCCTTATGTTTTCTGTTGTCATAATTTGCATTACATTTTTTTGGTGCTTGGCTAGATTCTTTTCTTGAGCAATAACGACATGCTTCCTACTTTCCTTTTCAATGTCTAATACAAATGGAAGCTCATGGTGTTATCATATGTATCATTTTCCCCTATGTTTAATGTTTCAAGCAAAATTAGGTTGTTCAATCAGGAACACTCACCATTGTTCTGTTTAGTAGTTTTAACAAAATGAACATGAATTTTTAGTGTTTTACGCTTATTTTCCATGGTTCCAATCGTACTTTATCTTTTTCTTCTGCTGATAGCAATGCATATCTTTTTCTTGCCTTTTGATTCCAAAGTTGCTTCTTAGCATCAAGTTTTTCAATATTGTTTGTTTGATACATCGCAAATTTCAACCCGCAGGCCCTAAACTTAAACATAATATATATATATATATATATATAGCATTTGTTTGTGTGACTACTACAACTAAAAATCATTATTTTGATCAATACATGCATCTACAAATAATTAGAGAGGAAATTAAATTTCCTTAGTACAAACACTAATTTGCATCAAACAATTATCAGGTCTACGAAATTCAATACAAAAATAACAGAGAATGTAAACATAGCCACTTATCTATTCAAATGGCAATTTCTATATACACACTACAACTCAGTCACTTAACTATTGAACCAATAAATTGTAGCAACTACAAGATAATTTTCAAAGTAGAACAATCATTCACACACTTGTTCATTCATGCACACGATTCAAATGGATCAAGTATAACTGTAATCACATTTAATCAATAAATGGCATGCATCAAGTGGGAATATAGAGTTACCCTGTACCTTCAGCAGCAAAGTGCAATCTAAGAGCAAAATCTCTCCACACTTCACCCGCTTGCAATAGCAAGCACAAAGGCTTATTCACAATTTTGTCCAATGGAAACTATGCAGCTTGTAGACCAGAAAGCAAGAGAAAAATTGAGCATACCTCTACAAACCTAACTTTGGTATTGTGCAATAGAACCTTCTTAATCCACAATTTTGTACCTTAACAATAGCCATTATTGTAACCTACGTTACAAATTGATGAGCAAATGTTGAAGAAGATGGGAGGTCCTGTATTACTCTTGTAACATTCATTTCAAATGATTCTTTACCTCTCACACTTTAGTGGCCTCATCAATGTGCTGTAGTTACTAATTCAAATAAGTGCCATTTGTTGCAACAGTTAAATTAATGGTTCTTGAGCTTTAAGGATGAAGAAGATGGAGCTTTCTACAGTTAAAATTCAAGCATTCATTTTTAGGCTTAGTGCACCACTATTATCTTAAATGCATTTAATTTGCATAATCAATTCAACTAAACATACTTGAGGGGAGTTAATTTCGCTTTTCTACCCATTTTGCTAAATCAATGGCAAAGTAGCCAAATTATTAGCCACTAAAGGGTATAGTAGATAAACCCTGCAAAATGAGGCGGTAGAAACTTGTGCATTTTGTTTAATCAATACTGTCATAGTTTTATCATTTCCAAAACGCCCCTACAAACATCAGATGAAAATCAGCCAAGAGGCATACAACAACTCCTTTATATATATATATATATATATATAGGATTTGCATCAATTCATTATCTATTTCTCTAGAAAAATGCATAAATCAATTGTGTCAATTCTATAATTACATAGGTATGGAGGACTTCTTTGTTTGAGCCAGTTAGTATACATACAATTCTATCAAGACAAGACTCTACAATCATTTTTTGAACTGCAACAATATCCTCTACTCTTCTTCTCTCCCACGTTTTCTTTTCAATTTTATTGGTGAAACCACCTTTGAGCTTCTGCAAGCCCTTTTGCTACTGTTAAAGATTCAAAAAATAACGTGTTTTAGGTGGCCTAGCTGTCAAAGTTGTGCAATTAGAATTCTACATAGAATTATGCCTTTTACTATCCCAATCTTCATCAACTAACATTGGATACAATCGAGTGAATATGCAAATAGTCTATTATGTTCGATTGAAAAGATAATCTGCATATTTATTTTTGAAAGTAATTTTAAAATTTTACACATGTCTATTAAATTTTGCACTTTTGATTTTGTAATAATTTTTGACAAGGTTTTTATTTCACATCAAATTTTAAAAGCCTAAACAGCTTATTTTCTGAAAGTATACAAATTGTTTATTGAGTGTAGGGAATATTAGGTGTCAATCTCATAGGGTGTTACGATCTAAGTATGGAACAAACAACTATTGAGATATCAAGTACACAACAATTTAATGACAAACAACTTACAAGAATGAAAGATAAACGACACACAATATTTAACGTGGTTTGGCTCTAACATTGAGTCTATATCTACGAAGAAAAACACATTCTTTATTATGAGAGGAAAACCCTACATAAGGATACAATTTGAACCCAAATCCAACTCTTGTATACCATCTCTCATCAACCCTCTCTCTCACACCCCATGTATGAGGCTACATGTCGCCCTTGTGTGCTCTTTGTGTATCTTTTGTGTAGTATGCTAACCCACCTATTTATAGGGAACAATATTTGTCCAAAGATCCAAATAATAATAGGAAACTAATTCTAATTTCTAGATTTACACAGAATAGGAAATAACTTCTAATCCTAAACAAAATAGATTTCTTGACTACTATTTCAAGTAACTAAAATCAATTAGAAAACTAGTTACTTCCATACAAAACAAGAAACTTACCTAAAAGAAATTAAGGCAATTTCCTAACAAATCTTGCCTTGGCGAAAATTTCTTTTAGTAATCATTTGCCTTCAACTACCAAATAATATGATACCAAATTACACATCCAAATCAATACAGTTCTGATACTAGATTGATTCAATCGGCAAATAAATATGTGTAATTGGCTTGAGTCCAACGTCCAGTTGACTAGTGAGAAGGTGCCTCAATTCACCGTCTCTCTTTGCAGGTGATAAGTGACTAATTTACGTTTTAATTGTATGACATTTTATATTATTTTTAGTCACTTTAGTTATATTACTGGAAGAAAATGAATCATTTTGACTATAATTGGTGAAAAATGCTTTTAAGTAATTAAATGAGATTTTTATCACTTTTTACTTGAATTTTGTGCATTTTGACAGTTTTGACATATTTTTGTATTTTGGTTATAACGTGAGTTACAATGATCGGATTGGGATGATTCTTAAACCAATGTGAAGATAAGAGATAGATCTACAACTTTGGTGAAAACATCTGAATCCAGTTTGAAGGTTTTCTAGGTCAAAAAGCCGAATTACAGTAGCTAATTTCTATTGGTTGAAGCTGAAACAGGGCAGTGAGTAGTCAAGGGTATTTCGGTCATTTCTCAGCCTACATAGATCCAAATGAGGTAATTCTTAATGCATTGGAAATCTAACTCAAAGGGCTATAAGTTTTATGTTTTGGCCAAGAGTTAAATCAGCTTTTATGATCAAGAAAAGTTCAGTTGAAATTGACACAAAATCGGAGCAGAGTTGAAAATTGAACAAAAGTGCACCAAAATGTCATTGTAGCAATCCGACCAGAATTTGGCCGGATTTCTGGCCGGATTGTGGTCAGAGAAAGTTGCTCTTTACGCGGAAAACTTATTTTCACCTCCAACAAGTCACATGCAATGTCAGACATGTGAGAACTACTTTGCAGCTGTAAAAGGGTGGTGTAGGTCTCATTTTCTTGACTTTTTTCATCTTTATATAGCCAAAACTTGCAAGATTGAAGGAAGAAGAGAGACAGACGAGAGAAAGCTTGGAAGTGCATAAATATAGTTCTTCCATTTCCTTAGTGTAGGATAATTTAGTTAGTTAGTTCATCCTTCTTGTATATTAGTTAGATTAGGATGAAAATGGAGATGAAGAAAGAGGAGTTGAAGCTCAAGTGACATGGGTTATCTCTTCTCCAACTCTTTATCTTTTGTATTGGATTCTTAAATATGGTTAATATGTAAGTTCTGGATTTTGTATTTATTATGTATCTTTAAAGTTTATGTCTTGGGTTTGGTTGAATTTTCTATGATTGTTAGTGTTTATTATTTGGCTATTTGATAGCATTATTTTGAGCAAGTTATTTAGCACTTTGGCTCTTTAAATCATGATTAATCTGGTACCATTAATTGTGATTATCTAAGGTGTTATTTCTGCAATGAAAATTGAGATTTAATATTAGTTCAAGAAATGCTAAACATAGGGAGTACATTCACGAAAGTAGAGGTGCACCTATGTGATTTTAAATGATTCATTTCATGTAATTTCACTGAAGAATGAATTTGTAGCTAATTTCATAACCATGAGAATAGGTATGGATTAGTTATGAGTATAATTGATTCACTACGAAAGTAGGTTTCATATGCATGAGGAAATTACACCATAACTAGCCTAGATAGTAGTATTCAATGATCCAAATATAGCACTTGTATGAGTAGTTAGGGATACCACAACCTAAGGAGGTTTCATTTGTTATTTTCTTGCATAAGTTTAGTAGGTTTTACTTGTTATAATTCATTGATAGTCTAAATAATAGAAAAACTTTAATAGTGCCGGTAATTGCAATCTTGCTTGTGGGATCGACCTTTAATACCCTATACTCGCTCACGATTCGTATACTTGCAATAAATCGCGTGTGGGGTATTTAGGAGTTTATAAATGTAAAACTTGATTAGGATGAACTAATGTTATATGTATACCCTACGCCCGTCAGCAGGATTTCTTCTCACCACCACTTATAATTCGGGATTCTCTTTTGTGAACTCTAACCCTAATCATTGAAGCAACCAAGTGGTAAAAAGTCACCATACTTTTTTCCATCCTTAGGACTGTCTCACCACACATGGTTTCCAAAACTCCATCTAAAAACAAAAACTCGTAATTGTCAAATCTTCTGACACATGAAAATTAGATCTTTTCATTTCTTTGAGACACGTGCCACACCACCCAATGAACATAACCGATATCTAAAAGCCACCGAGATAAAGTATCAACCGTTAGAAGTGTGAGAAAATCTCCATCGATTTACGTTCAAAATCAATATTAGACCCACATTTTCCTTGACCCTTGAATCATCTGCCTAGATTTACCGTCAAGTATCTCCATGCTTTTCGACTTTCCATCCTTCACCTTCAATGCTTCTTACCAAACTCTTGAAACAAAGATACCACTCATTAAATTATTCAATTGGTAACAATCACCAATCCAGTTGATCTCAATAGTTAACTAGGACCCAATCTTTAATAACTAAACGCTTGATCAAACCATTCAGTTTGTTGGGATCCAAGTGCTTGTAAGTAGTTCAATCTCTGATACCAGTTGTTAGATCCAAACGCGAAACAAACAACTATTGAAATATTAAGTACACAATAATTTAATAACAAACAAGTCATAAGCATGAAAGATAAATAACACATAATATTTAACATGGTTCGGCTCTACCATTGAACCTACGTCCATGGAGAGAAACTCATTTTTTATTATGAGAGGAAAATCATATACAAGAATACAATTTGAATCCAAACCTAACCCTTGTATACCATCTCTCATCTTTCAAGAACCCTCTCTCTCACACCCCATGTATAAGGCTACATGTTGCCCTTGTGTGCTCCTTGTGTAGTATGCCAACCCATCTATTTATAGAGAATATTATTTGGCCAAAAATCAAATAACAATAGGAAACCAATTCTAATTTCTAGACTTACACAGAATAAAAAATAACTTCTAATCCTGAACAAAATAGGAAATTCCTTGACTACTACTTCAAGTAACTAAAACCAATTAGAAAATTAGTTACTTCCACACAAAACAAGAAACCTGTCTAAAAGAAATTAAATCAATTTCCCTAACATAGGGAAGATTGCTAATTATCGGTGGTATTTGAATCCCTCTATTATTTAGACTATCACAAATAAAACAAATAAATCTATACTACGAATATGCAACAAAAGTAGTAAAATTAATACTAGGGTTGTGGAATTCCTATCTACTCATGCAAATGAAATAACCAGCTAAATGAGTTCATTATCTTGATTAGATATGGTGTAATTTTCAAATATACATGATACGTGTTTTTGTCGATATTCCTGTCATATCTATAACTATCCACACCTGCTAACATAATATGAAACTAACTATAGATTCATTAAATTCTATGCAATTATATGGAACAAGTCACCAAAACCATAAAGATATAACTCTACATTGGTGAGTTAACTGCCTAGGTTTTACACTTCCATGAACAAGTATTGAATCACCATGGTTATTGATAAATAACACCTTTAGATAATTAAAACTAATGGTACAAGCAAAAGTGTTGAATAACATGTTCAACAAATAAATTCAAATGACCATGAAAACTTCACTTAATAATCATAGAAGCTCATCCATTCCCTAGGTTTATAAACTAGCAAAACATAAAAGTTAAGAAAACAAAAACCACACATGTATGATAACTAACACGAGAATTAATACAAGAAATAAAGTGATAGAAGAGATGTCACCCTTGTCACTTGATTTCCAAACTCTCCATCTTCATCCTTAATTTCATCTATGTCTAACTACATACAAGGATTGGATAAACTACACTTACCTACACTAAAACTAATGAACTAAGCAGAACTAGTGAAAGCTACATTTTTGTAGTAGTTCCCAACCTTCTCAAGTCATGAAAATATGTCTTCAAGTCCCCTATTTTATAGATGAATTCAATCTCTAAAATTGAAGTGAAATGTTTTTGAGATTTCCAAACTATGCTTCTACAAATCTCCATACTCTTCTTTACAGCTTGCAGGTGAAATTCTTGCTATGAATTGAGTTATAAAAACTGTGAAAAATTAGAGCAAGTAGTTGTGCAAGTTGTATAGCTACCTTAAGGATATGCCGAGGTCAATATGTAGGTGTAAGGTAGCATATTGCACCTGCACATTATCTCCCTGCATGTTTGTATGTCATTTTCTACTTCACTAAAACGAGGAGGTAAAACGTCGGTTCTCCAAAATATTTAGATCATGTTTTCTGTTTAGAGAATTACACATTTTTGTTTTGTCATCTCCAACTAATCCTTAAATCATATCAAATAGTACTATTGTATGAATTCTTCTTGATCCAAAGTGATCATGTAATCTCCAAATCCTACAAATTCAACAAGTTTGCACATCAAAATGCTCAAATGCAAGTTTTTCTCATAAACTAGAGCTTATGAAAATAGTGGCTTAAAAGCGCAAATTTCTTCTTTCAAATCCAAAAAGTATTCCAAAAATTAAGTAAATAAACACACTAATAATCATGCAAAATAAACACTTATCAATTTTTTGGGTACAAAAATGCTTCTTTGGTAAATTGGCAACTATATGTACTTATCTGGCAAATGAAGATATATTTAGTTATAAAAATATGAGAAAAGATATCATAAGATGCATAGCAATCCCCAAAATATATGAACTTATTCCATACCAACAAAAAAGATAAGTCATTTTGATGTATTAAAGTTAAACATCAAGGCATAGTCCCAGATTTTGTTTGTATACAATGGCAAGAGATCAAATTCCCAAATATATATACTTAAGGTTAGTCATAACTACTACCAAATATCAATATATTTATGAAAAGTAAATACTAATTGAAGGGTATTCCTTACTTTCTTTTTTTAAATATTACAATTCATTTAACTAGACAAATTTGCTTGCATCATTTTCTTATCTTTTTTGGCTGGCATAGCCATTTTACATTCAAAAGGCAAATTTTCACATCTGGAGCCATCAAAGTGCTCAAAAAAGTTTTAATTAGTGGGTTTTTATTCATATTTCACCATAATATTTTAGATACTTGTCCAAGCCATTTTTTTGGACTTTGCAAACTTAATTTGATTGTGAGTAAAATTTTTGCATGTAAAATATGCCAGTAGAAGGAAAATGTGTACACATTTATCATGTTTTTGTACATGCCGAAGTAAACTATGAACAAAACTTAGTAAAAGATTCCTTTTTAGTACCTCGTTTTATAAATAACTCTCAAAGTAGACCGTTCTCATCAATTTTTTCCAAAGTGATAACATGGGTATGCACATTCTAAGGCTCGAAAGTTACTATTCACTCACCAAAGCAATTGAAAGCAAAATTAAACTTTGTTTGCTTTTTTTTTGATTTTTTAACTAGCCTTTCAGGACTTGCATTAATTGATTGATTATGTTATCACAAATGCTTTTTTTCCTTGAAAAAATCATAGATAGATCAAACAATTTTTTTTTTTGAAAGGCATGAGTTGACAAATATTTAGCACAAAGCTCTCTTATAAAAGATAATAAGCAATAATTCAACTTTTGTAATAGAATTATTCGGGGGCCGTTATCTAACAGTGCATACAAGTTTGAAAAAAAACCTAGCTGCTATGTTCTCTTTCTCGGTTCAGCACTAGGTTGATCCATAAGCGTACGCGTGGGGCATGGTTTGCCTTTCAGCCTCCTGTTGGAGGGCAAACCTCTTCACCCCTTGCTTTTCATCAAAAGTCTTTCTCTGAGCTTTTCTCCGCCAACTCTTTGCAGCCAGCCTTAACTATTAAGGCAGTGTCGTCCCAGCACAAGAGTGAACCAACTGTGATGTTCTCACAGGAGGATTTGGATAATGTAGCTTTAGCTTACAAGTTTGCTTTGGTTAGTAAATTCTCTAGGGGCTGACCAAAATTGGAGGAGGTACAGAAATTTTTTCACTCACTAGATTTGCGAGAAGAGCTTCAGTAGATGTCCTTGATGCATGGCATGTCTTCATCAAATTGAGCAAAAAGGCAGATTATCTTCGTGTTTGGGCTCAAGGTATTTGGTACGTTTATGGCTTCCCACTGCGGGTATTTAAGTGGACTCTCTAGCCTTTCATGTTGACAAGGAACCATTAGTGGTTCCACTTGCCTAAATTACCTTGCATTACTTTCATAAAGAAGCTATTTTTCAGATTGTTTCTATTCTGGGTATTCCATTGTTTGTTGACACTGCAACTCTTGCGGCTTCAAGGCCAAGTCTAGCAGAGTTTGCGTTGAAATCGACTTGCTCAAATCTAGGCCTTCGAGGGTTTGGATTGGGAATGGCAACTATGACGACTTCTGGCAAAACTTTATTCCTGAGTATCTTCTCAAATATTGCTTTAAACAGGGGCATGATGTTGATGGTTGCCATATTTTGAAACTGAATTGTGACTCCCTAGGGCAGTGTCACAAATGCAACCACAGAGGGAGAAGAAGGGGATTAGAGGGCATGTGACCAAGCCAAAAAATGAAAGGTATGAGAATCTGGCTGCTGGTGCTGGACAGTGAATGGACAGGGTACATGTGAACTTGACTTGGTTGGGGTCTGGTCAAAGTGTTGCGAAGGCTAAGGGGCAACGTGACCTGAAGTCTTATGTTGCAGCTTTAAACCGGGAGGGGATGGTCAAACATGGAGGAGCACGTGCTTGGCCGGAGGAATTGCCTCCACAAGCGAACAATAAGGTCTTCATGCTGCTATAGCAGATTTAGCAGTGAAATGGGCTGACGTTGTAGATGGAGATGGGATTTCTAATACAGCTGAAGAGGTCTTAGAGCGTCAAGTGCTGGTGTTGCCTATCAACAACATGGCAGAGCTGCAGGGCTCTAGGGAGGAGTATGACATGGATTTGTAGCAGCGGTTGGACGAGAGAACTGAAGCGGACCTGGTTGTAGAGATTAATGCTATTCAGGGGAGGTGTGGGGGCTTATCTCCCCATGGTGAACCAGTCATCAATTTGCCCAGGGGCAGGACATCGCTCTCAGACATGCTGAACTTGGATTCGGTGGTGTTTACTTCTACAAAGGTTGGAGAGGATTTTTAGGGCGGGGCTCCTCCCAAACAACGAGGTGTACGAGTTAAATTCCCCTCTGACCGTATTTTACGATCTCGCAAATCTGTTTCCTTTTATTCTTTCTCTTTGCTATTCGATGATTAAGATGTTAATCTGGAACAAAAGTGGTGTTACTAATGCCCCGAACCTTAGAAGGCTTAGGAAGTTAATTAAACTTCACTCTTTGCATTTGGTGGCAATTTGTGAACCAAAAACTGATTTGGATAACATTGGTAGTGTCCGATTGAAGTTGGGAATTGACTATAGTATCTTGAATCAGTGGGGGACCATTTGGGTCCTTTATAACTCACCTCTCACTTGCTTGGGTATGGGGGAGTCTTGCCAACATTTAACGCTTCAGGTCCAATGTATGCTATTCCCGTCCACCATTTGCTTCTCCTTTGTTCACGTCAAATGTACTATGCAAGAACGGGCGGAGTTGTGGTTAGATTTGCTGATAAATAAGCCGTCCTCTTCCCCGTGGTTTTTGGTTGGGGATTTTAATGTTATTGTTAATGAGGAGGAAAAGAGAGGGGGATTGTCATTTTGGGTTAGTAAAGGGGTGGATTTCTTGAACTTCATGACGGAAGCTGGTGTATGTGATGCTAGCTTTTTGGGCATGAGATATACCTGGTGTAATAATAGGCAAGGGTGGGCTCAGGTATGCAAATGACTTGATAGGCTCTTCCTCTACTCAGAGGCGCTATATATGGAAAACAATATACATGTGCAACACTTGGCTAGGGATCCTTCAGATCATTCACCCCTCTTGTTGATGGTTTCATCGAGATTGGATAGCAAGCCAAAACCATTTCAGTTTTTGAATGTATGGACCACAAAAACAGGGCTTTTGGATTCCATTCGAGAAGGTTGGGCGTGTGATGTGGTGGGGTCTCCTCTATGTATTTTGTCTGCTAAGTTGCACAATGTCAAGCAAGTCCTTAAGAGATGGTCAAAGGAATCCTTTGGAGATATCTTTTAGGTGGTTAGGGACGCTAACAAAATGGTGTTGCAGGCTGAAGTTGCACATGAACAGGGGCCATCAGACCAATTATTAGTTGAGTTATATGAAGCACAGACACGTCTTAGGAATGCTCTAGTGATTGAAGAAGGATTTTGGAGATAGAAAGTGCGGGTGAAGTGGTTGAAGGATGGAGATAGAAATTCGAAATTCCATGCCGTGGTGGCCGAGAAAAGAAGTAAAGCAATTATTCATAGAATTCGTAACATCAGTGGAGTATGGGTGGACTTAGAGGCTCATATCTGTAGCGAAGCAATTTCTTTTTTCCAGAACTTGTTCACAGCCGAGTCGAACCCTGCCTCATCCGATTTTTTAGATGTTATCCCTAAATTGGTGATTGAACAGGATTGTCAATTGTTGATGGAGTTCCCCACCTTAACAGAGGTAAAACGTGTTATCTTCTCAATGGATGAGGAGAGCTCAGTGGGTCCAGATGGTTTCACTAGAAAGTTCTTTATGTTCGCTTGGGAAGTCATTGCCGAAGACGTTTACAATGCAATCTTTAGTTTCTTTTGTGGAGCAGAATTGCCAAGAAGTATTACTGCTACTCCCATTATTCTGATTCCGAAAGTCAGCTGCCCGCAAGATTTTATGCAATATCGTCCAATAAGCTTATGTAATTTAATAAACAAAGTGATCTTTAGGATCTTATCGGATCGGCTATCTCAGATTTTACCTCGGCTCATCTCGCCACAGCAAAGCCTGTTTGTTAAAGGGCAGAACATCTCGGATAATTTCCTTTTGGCCCAGGGCTATTGACGGACATAAGGAAGCCTAATCGAAGAGGGAATGTGGTGATCAAATTGGATATGATGAAAGCTTATGACAGGGCTTTGTGGTGCTTTCTTTTGCAGGTTATGAGACGGTTCGTATTTTGTGAAGCCTGGATTGGTGCTACTTGAAGGATAATTTCGAACGTGTGGTTCTCGGTGATAATTAATGGTCCTCCTCAAGGTTTTTTTGGGTCCACACGAGGCTTAAGGTAAGGTGACCCAATCTCTCTAGCTCTTTTTATCCTTGGTGCAGAAGCTCTGTCAAGAGTATTGAATGCCTTAGTAGAACGACATCGTTTTCATCCATTTAAAGTCCCTCTTAGGTGCCGGATTGTCATGCAATTATCCTATGTGGATGACCTTGTTATTTTCACTAGTGGGTTGAAGTCCTCTTTACACTTACTAATGCGTGTTCTAGAGGACTACCGTGCAGTCTCGGGGCAAAAGATTAATAAGGGAAAGAGCTGCTTCTTGGTACATCTCTTTTTAGGCTAGCAATGATTGGATTCCAGAAAAGGTCTTTCCCGTTAAGTATCTAGGCTATCCTTTGTTCATTGGTAGATAGAAGAAGGAGTACTTTGGGGAGATCTGCAGCTCCGTTACAAATAGGATTTTATCTTGGAAGCATCGAATCTTGTCGTCAGGGGGAAGAGTGATCCTGCATAAGCACGTTTTATCTTCAATGCTGATTCATCTCCTAGCAGCAGTGTCTCCTCCAAAAGGAATGTTTCGGGAGTTGGAAAAGATTATGGTTGACTTCTTATGGGGTACGTCAGAGTTTTGGGTATAACGCCCCCACCTCTTCCTAGAGCGAACTCTAAGGTATCAGCGGGACGCCTGCCCAACTCTCGTCAGGACTTACGCACTCTTTCAAACTTAATTGAGGCTCACAAATCTACCATCGACTTAATCAAGAAATATTTTCGAATATATAAGCCACAACTTCTAAGGTTAGCAATTTCAAATACAAAATCCACTATACCCAAAATTAACAAAATTTACACTTTAAGAGTCACCAAATTCATACAAAAGATATACTAAATTCCACCAAAATTCGCTAATCTAGAACTTCCAACTTTCACCTCCAAAGCTTGTTAAAGAAAACAAACTTAAGGGGATGAGTTAATACTCAGTGAGGCCAAGAAAACTTAAGCAAGTAAGCAAGTAGTACTAATTAATCAAATAACATACTTGAAATCAACTTTAAACATGAATTTTCATTTAAGTGCGCAAGTAGGAAATAAATACACATGGAAGGATACAGGAACTCTCAGGAGTTATTTCCACGTCTCACCGGTTCAAGCCATTTGGGGTTGACTCTTTGTTAACTCAAGAAGTAACATGACTGTAGTGCTCCACTTACTCCATCCATCCAACATAACACCCACTCGGATCCGGAACCGAACATTCATATAGTGGAGATACTATTCGAGTATGCCAAATGAGATCTCAAAAGATCAAACTATATCATTTCCCAAGATTCACCAAAACGTTTTGATCAAGCCCTTGCCGGCTCGAGTTACGAGGTTAGCCAATGGGTTGGGGTGTCCCCATAAGCATGATTGATCCATGAGACAATGCTCCAATCGACTTAGAATCGTCCATAACTCTGAGTCGGTATGAGAGGTACCTCCTACCCGAGTAGGGTATGGTACATGCTACCGTTCAGAAAATCGATCATAGTACTGAATCGGTGTGAGAGGCACCTCCCACTCAAATAGGGTGTGGTACTTGGTGCCACTCAATGCTCACGAGTTAAAAACATGTTCAAGTACAAGTGCAAGTCATATACATTCATTTAACAAGTATTATTCATTCAAGAGAGAGAGAGAGAGAGAGAGAGAGAGAGGACAAGAGCAGTAAAGTACACCATCGTCAAGAATAACGCTTGTACAAATATTATTTCAATCATAGTAACATTGAACATGCACTTGACACTTACCAAAAGTCAAGAGTAAAACAAGAGTAAAGCGAGAGGTCAGACAATCTTCTCGGCATCCTTGTAACCACCTGAGACATGCACAATCGCGATTACCTAGATACTTGACCAAGGTACACGATTACCTAGGTACTTGGCCAAGGCTAATGGAGCTTTTCTCGCTAAATCATTGAAATAATACTCAAAGAGAACTCAAAAGTTATTTTCGATTCAAATCGTGGCAATAAATCTCAATTCTAAAAGAAAGTACCATATTTACTTTCGGCACGAAAATCGAGAAAAGGGTAGATGATTTTCATATCTCAAAACTTCTAATTTTTATGCCCAAGCTTTAAAATATAAATGAGCGTTCACATTTTCTAAACTAATGGAGTCAAAATCCATCAAAACTCCACTCATTTTCATAGTAACTGTTAAAGTTAAAGGTTCCAAGTTTCGAGTATAAAGTTAGTGAAATTCTCCAAGAATTACTCTAGCTAAATACTCCATTTTTTGAGTTCAATGTCATGAAAATTAAGGGTATAAGACTAGGGGTTGAAATCCATTTATCAAGTATGAAATGAGGTGCAATTAATCAAGAAAGTTAGGCAATCAAGAAAATGCATCAAAAGAGGTTTAATCCTTTGGAAACCAAGATTCAAAACGAAGGTCTAATATTCAAAGAGACCTGTATCCATCCATGAAATCAAACTTAAAACGGACTAACAATCTCAAGGGAAGGTTGAAAGTTCTTAAAAGAGCATTTTGTTTGAAACCGGGAAATTCCAGCTTTGCGCAACATCACTTGGAAAAATCATATCTCAAGTTTTGTAAATCCAAAAATTGAAAACTTTATACTGTTGGAAACTAGATTCAATATACTAAAACTCTCTAGAAGCTAGATTCAATATACTAAAACTCTCTAGAAGAACTTTTCCCAAATTCTGATATAAAATCGTTCAAATCTTAGCTCAAATTCACTGTTCCAGACAGAACAGAGCAAAACTGGCTTGCAATTTTAGTAAACTTTGAAAATTTGAAAAAATTCATAAAAATAGAATCAGGCATTAAAATTTATATCACTGATAGAACTCCAAATCTAGTTTTAAATGCAAACAAACGAAACTCAATTCGGACCTTTCCATACCAAGATACAACAATTTTTAGTAAAACTGATTCTTGGAACCTGGTTCACGGAATTTCCAGTTTTGGAGCACTTGATACAGTTTCAAAATCTGGTCAAAACTAAAAGTACACAACTCAAAATTTAGCGTGATTTATGGTATTGAAAACTAGATTCAAAATTATAAAAATCACTAGAAGAAGTTGTCTTAAAATTCATTTTGCAAGATAGGTAAAATTGAGCTACAAACTGCAGCTATGCTTGTTTCTCGGATGAAAATAGTAGGGAAAATCAGTCACATTTGCCAATTCACTACGGCTCATAGAAAATGAACTAGAAGGTGTATTTTATACCGTTTCAAAGCTCTCAGAGTCTAGTTTCAAATTCCACAAATGCACTTGATTTTAACTTCTGGACGAAAACGTTATGGGCCAAAACGTGCACACTGGTTTGGTATCCTGAACAAAAAATTTTTCCAGATTGTATCCTCGCTTTAATCCAACTTCAAACTCAAACCAAATGCAATGCTTTTTGAGAGATAGTTGACAAACATAAAACACCAACATATAACAAGTATTATGGCACCAAAATAACAACAAAATTCAAAATTTACATGAGGGAATCAACCAGCAAAATTTCAGGGAGCAAGCTTCTTTCTCTCTTCAAAGTTTTCTTTCAACTTTCCCAACCAAAACTAAGCCATAATTCATCAAACAAGCATCAAACAAACAACTAAACACACAATAAATCCTCAAGGCCACTACCTAAAAGCCACCTCAAGACATCTACCTAGTGTCAAGGTTCTTAGAATCCATCAAACAACCCAATGTTTAATTAGTTAAAAACTAACTAACTAACCACAAGTTTTAAGGAAAAATGAGAGCTTTGGAGTGTTACCTTAATTCCAAGAGATGAAGACCAAACCACTAGAGTTCAAGCTCTAAACCACCAGGTTCCTTCCTCCTTCAAGACTCCCTTTAAACTTGATTGATGTTCCAAGAAAAGGAGCAAGTTTGGAGTGTGTTTTTGGAGCAAAAATGGAAGAAAAGGAAGCTGAAATTTTGGTAAGAAAGGGTGAAGGAGGAGCCGGCCAAGAAGGAGAAGGAAAGAAAGGGTTTGTGTGGGTTGTTGGTGAAGTGATGGAATGACATGGAAAGAAATGACATAAAGGTGCTTTAGTACAAAAAATCAACAAACGAATAGTGGGGCAATTTAGTTCTCCAAATTTAGGTTAATTTAACTCACTCACCTCTTAATCCCCTCAATAACCTTTCTTAGTCTACTATTGATCATCCTTAATTTTCCAAGACCACTGCACTCTCAGATCGAATTTTGCCTCAAAAAACTTGTATTCATTATTTCTCACTAAACGGGCCGCAGAAAAATTAAATTTTCTAGCAGGCGTTTTAAAATATAAAATGAGACATTGTTCCATGCAAATGAAATTAAAATGGATGAAATAAATTAATTGGAGTAAATGAATAAATAATTAAATAATTAGATAAACTAGTAAAATAAATAAATAAGTATAAAATAAAATAAGAATTCAGGTCCTCACATCGGGTCACGACTCCACTAGATCAGATGGGTTGATTTGTGTCACCCAATTGATGAAGGGGGCTTAGGTCTCCGTAGCATGACCGAGGGTTTTACTAAGCTTTTTCTATTAAACTTTTGGTGGAATCTGAGGCAAGGTCGATCCCTTCAGGCATCCTTTATGTCATCAAAGTACTATAAAAGTTCAGCATCCTTGCTGTGAGAGGAACGGATGGCTAGTTTGTATACTTGGAAGGCAATTATGTGCGGTACAGGGGCTAGCAGAAGATAATATTGGATGGATTTGTGAGGGTGGGCTCAATATGTTTTTGGCATGGATAACTG
Source organism: Coffea humblotiana (assembly GCA_023065735.1). Lineage (NCBI taxonomy): Eukaryota > Viridiplantae > Streptophyta > Magnoliopsida > Gentianales > Rubiaceae > Coffea > Coffea humblotiana. The sequence goes on along the minus strand of CM041208.1, from coordinate 4,230,882 downwards.
GATAGGGTTAGGTGCTTTGTGTCGTAAGGTGGAGATCTTCCATGATCTACAGGTAGCAGATTTTGTGATTGGGGATGAATGGAACGTCCGGATGCTTAACCAGGTTTTGGGGCTAGAGGGGGTTCAGGAGGTGCTAAAACATCTCATGTTCGTTTATTAGCCTTTAGGCTACCGCTTATGGAACAGTTGAGGCGGTTTTGGAGTTCAGGGACCATCGAGGTGTTTTTTGGTGTTCCAACCCCCAGGAGGAATAGTTTCAATCACGTCTTTTGCTCTGGGGAAACTATCCGGCAGATTTGGAAGGAATTTGAGATTCAGGTGGGTGACTTCTCCTCCATTGGATCCATACGGTACATGGTGATGAGTTGGTGGTTAAGGCCAGTGCTTAACAGGTTTCTAGCTTGTGTTTACCGTATCTTGCCATCTGTAATTGACACATTTTCGTATTTCGGCTATAACTTGAGCTACAGTGATCGGATTGAGATGATTCTTAAACCAATTTGAAGATAAGAGATAGATCTACAACTTTGGTGAAGACATCTGAATCCAGTTTGAAAGTTTTCCAGGTCAAAATGCCGAATTACAGTAGCAATTTCTATTGGTTGAAGCTGAAACAGGGCAGTGAGCAGTCAAGGGTATTTCGGTCATTTCTCAGCCTACACAGATCCAAATGAGGTGATTCTTGATGCATTGGAAAGCTAACGCAAAGGGCTACAGGGTTTATGTTTTGGTCAAGAGCTAGTTCAGCCTCTAACATCAGGCAAATATCAGTTGAAGTTGGACAAAAAACAGAGCAAGTACATCCGAGCCTGGATCCATTGTGATCCGAGCACTCGTCTGATCTTCTGGATAGGAGGATCCGAGGCCATAGGATCCGAGCTCGGATCCACTGTAGCAGGCCTCGGATCCCAATGAACAGTGAAAATAAAAATGATGAAAAATATGATCCGAGGGGTAATTTGATAGATCCGACCTCGGATCTAGCCCTCGGATCGCTACTGTCGGCTCCGTGACTGGCTCTGCAATTTGTGCTTTATTCATACAAGCTTTTTGACCAATTGATCTGCAAGAAATCCGGCTGAAACTGAGCCTGCAAACATGGAGAAGTCAAGAAACATCTTTTGGTGATCCCAAGAAGCAATTACAACAACTTTAACAACTCACCATAAGATTGAATTCCTCTATAAAAAGAAGCCTTGAAGAACATTTTCAGAACTAGAGGAGACATACGGGAGAGAGCTTTGGACTGCAAAATGTAGCTCTTCCATTGTTCTTAGAGGAGACATACGGAGGAAGCTTGGAGAGTGCAGAGATGTAGTTCTTCAATTTTTTCTGTGTGTTAGTATAGGATAGTCTAGCTAGTTAGTTCATTCATTTCTTGAATATTGGCTAGATTAGGATGAAAATGGAGATGAAGAAGGAGGAGTTGAAGCTCATGTGACAAGGGTTATCTCTTCTCGCACTCTTTATCTTTTGTATTGGATTCCAAGTTTTGTTAATATGCAAGTTCTGGATTTTGTGTTTATTATGTGTCCTTAAAGTTTTTTGCCTTGGGTTTGGTTGAACTTTCTATGATTGTTGGTGTGTATTATTTGGCTATTTGATTGCTATGATTTGAGCAAGTTATTTAGCACTTTTGCTCTTGAAATCATGATTAATCTGTACCATTAATTGTGATTATCTAAGGTGTTATTTCTGCAATGAAAAGTTGAGATTTAACATTAGTTCAAGAAGTGCTAATCATAGGGAGTACAGTCACGAGAGTAGAGGTGCACCTATGTGGTTTTGGTGATTAATTTCATGTAATTTCATAGAAGAAATGAACTTGTAGCTAATTTCATAACCATGAGAATAGGTATGGATTAGTTATGAGTATAATTGATTCACTACGAAAGTAGGTTTCATATGCATGAGGAAATTACACCATAACTAGCCTAGATAGTAGTTTTCAATGATCCAAATATAGCACTTGCATGAGTAGTGAGGAATACCATAACCTAAGGAGCTTACATTTGTTATTTTTGCATAAGTTCAGTAGATTTAATTTCTATAATTCATTGTTAGTCTAAATAATAGAGAAGTTTTAGTAACACCGGTAATTGTTCATCTTCCTCGTGGGATCGACCCGATATATATACCATAAACTACTAGTTGACCTGTATACTTGCAGTGAAACGGTGTATTTCGGATTTATTTTAACTTGTACGTATAGAAAAATCCGTCAGTAATCTGTTAGGAATTGTGGCGAGCGAGAAATAATGTGCTTATGCAGGGAGGAAGGATGAACTTTAGAATCTTGGTTAATCGTATCTTCTCTCAGTTGCAAGAGTTGCTCTGGGGTCGGTTTCCTTCATTACAGTGGTCATATGGCTCTTGGAAGAGCTTGCACTCCTTCTTGGAGGCTCGGCCGAAGAGGTTCTTATGGATACCTGTCAAATGGCAGGTCCTGAATGGGGGTTACAAGTTGAAAACTGATGGATGCTCTCGGTGTAATCTAGGGTTAAGTGGTGGAGGCGGCCTTTTGTGTGATTCATAGGGAGATTTATCTTTGGTTATTCTTGCTTCTTTGGCACATTGTCTAGCTTATAATAGAATTATTCTATTTTACTGTCATCTTATGCTACAGCTATCCCTAAATCATAAAAAAAAAGTTGATTTATGGCATTCATCCTTTAATCTATTATACATGATAACTTTTTTGAAATTATATTCCATCCAATCTACTTGTGATAAACTACCAGTCATAGGGGAAACTATAATTTACTTTGGGGGTTGCAATTGCACCTCTTAATCATTTAAAATATTGTAAAGTAATCTAGAAAATTTTAAAATCTTTTAAAATGCCCCATTCTTCCATCCCTGAATTTTTGAAAATATTTTATCCACCCCAACATGCCCCCTAGAAAATTGTCAAGATTTTTAAAGATGTTGCTAACAATTTTTTTTTGTGTAATTGAACCTTAATATAAGTATTAGACAACTATATTGTCACTTCTTGTTAATGAGTTTTGTTTATTTATGATCAACTTTTTATATTATATGTCAACCATATTAATAATGAGTTGATTGGAAATTTAGTTAATAGTTTAGTTATGTACATATTATTCCAACTTTCACATTTACTGGAAGCCTTGTATACGTTGCGAATTTATGTATAATATCACTAGTGTAGTTTTATCTATGAGGAGGTAAAATGTGGGTTCCCTAGCAATTTAGGTCGCGTTTAGTTGTTCAGAAAATTGCTCTTGTTTATTTAATCCTTTCCAATTCATCTTTGAATTGCATCATACATGTCACTTGAATTCTGCTCCATCCCAAATTGATCAATAATTACCAAAACCGATATTGTTACAAGTTTTGCACATTAAATTGTTCAAATGCAAGTTTTTGTTATAAAATGGAGCTTATGAAAAAAGTAGTTTAAAAGAGCAAATTCATCCATAAAATCCTAAAAACATTCCATAACTAAATAAATAAATACACTAAAAATCATGCAAAATAAACACTTGTCATTGAACAACAGCATCCACATTAGACAATTCAGCCTTTCTCTTCGTCAATGATTCCAAAATGAGTTTGAATAACTCCGTCCCTTTAAAATTTTCAAGACACATAGACCCAAATATTTTTGCCAAAATGTTCATTGATCTGTTGAGTATAGATTGATTTAGCTAAAGTTGTTTTTCCTAATCCCCCCATGCCGACAATGGGGATAACAGAAACAATTTCTTCAGATGGACTCAACAACATCTACATTGTCTTTGCTTCATTGTCGGCTCTTCCTACAACATTTTGGATGCACAACAGAGTTGGTTTGTCGGCTTATGATCACTCCAAGGAGTAGTAGGAGGAAAGGCAGCTTCAATTTGGTGCCTGATGTTTAGCCAAGGTAATGCGCTTCTTGATCGATCATTTACAACTTCACGTTGATGTCCCTGACCTTAGAAACCATTCTCCAAAGAAAAATAATTCTAGTGCAAGAGAAGGAGAAGAAGAAGCATACCTTACTCCCGTTATTTTGTTGGTTTTTGGTACTCCATCACCTCATGACAAAGAGATTTCATAATGAAGTTCGTCTAACAATAATCAGCATCAAAAGCCACTCCCTCAAGTCTCTTGTGCCAAAGTTGCACTGCTGGATTAAGGATTTGTTTGTTCTCGGCATCAAGCCAAATATGCTTGGATCATTGACAAGAGATTCTCTAATCTTCTCCAACTCATGCTTGAATCCGAATACGAGAGTAATTTTATCAGTGCAAAAGGAAAGTGCCTTTTACGAAGAAAACCTGGACAGTAGCACCAATAATAGCAGCGGCAATAGCCATTTTATAAGTTGCTTAGAGAAGGATCTAGTCTTTTGATTGAGAATGATTTTAGCTATCTGAGTAATAGATAACATTAAGAAGGAAAGATTCAGCAACTGAAAGTTTTACTTGACTTACTTTTTTTTTTTTTTAGAAACGATAGGAATTTTATTTCTACTAAAAGAGAAATACAATATATGAGCAAGGGCTCAAACTTGGACTTTACAAAAGTGTCCTAAAGACACTGAGAATCAAAGAACTCCTCATCAAAGTGAATGTGCATTGCTTTCTTACTCTGTAGTTCACTAAGGTCTATTCATACTACCAATACCAAGCTGACAATCAAATGAGCATGACCTAAACATTGAGCTAAGATCATTGAGTACTCTAGGTGGGCTGCTATACGTATGTTGCTTGGGGCTTTGACAGTTTATCAGCTTTAAAACCTGATTGGCATGGTGTGTGAATCTTTACATACTGGCCAGCCTCGTTCTTTTATCTTGCATAGTGCCAATTGTATAGCCACAAAATTGTCCAAAACAACTGATCCAGTGCTTCTTTCTTTCATCATCCACGCTGCACATATCTGATTCATGCCGCTTGCTGCTGTGATGCCAATTCCCATATTCTGTCCTTCGATTATGTTGCCCCACATGTACACAAATGTTCATCATGTTTTCATCTTCTTCCACCCTTTCCTCTTGTTCATGTGCTGTTTCTGTTTCTGAAATGCTCATCTGTTGCTCTACCTGTTGAGCCTGATAATACTCCTCCACTCCTTTACTGCTTTCCTAATTACTTCCATTGGATGCCTATCTTTTCCTTCAAAATTTTGCTTCATTCCTAGCTTTCCATATCTGCTAGAGGATATCTACTGTGAGTGCTATGTGTTTCATTCCATCATTTTTGGCCTTTACTTCCATAAGCATGCTCCACTACCTTCTGAAGTCGCCTGTATATTGATTAAGTCCATCCCACTGTAATGGAGCCATATTCCATATCATTTTTGCCTTCCTGCATTGGAAAAAAATGTGCTCCAGTATCTCATTGCTTTCTCCACATTGTTTACAGATTAGATCCCCCTTTCCTGTTCTCCTAAAGATTGCCTCTCTTCCTGGTATCACTTGGTGTAGTCCCTTCCATAAAAACAATTTCTGCTTATGCTTTATTCTCATTTCCATAGCTGTTTCCATATTTTATCGCATCCTCTTGCCCAACTTGTTTCTCCCTTCTTGTTCGGCTGTGTTTTGGACTGCCTATCCTCTCTTGTCAGTGCTTCATATGCAGACCTGACCGTGTATTGTCCATTATTACTATGACTCCAAAAGTAGCAATCAGGTTTGCCAGCTAAACTAATAGGAGTTTTGAGTATGTTTCCAGCTTCCTGTGAACTAAAAATCCTGAAGATGAGTGCTGATTTCCATCTAAAGTTGGATATCAGCTCACTAACTTTTTTGACCTTGCAGCCTAGGGGTTTGGGGGATTCTACTTTGCCTCCCTTTCCTTCCGGTATCCAAGCATTTCCAATTTTTTTCCTCCTCTTTTCAATTTTTTTCCTTGCTCCTCTTTGCACTTCCTCTCTTACTCCCATCAGACTCTTCCATATCCAAGATGCATTGCCTTGTATTTCACAGTTCAGTGGTGATGCCTTGGGGTAATACCTAGCTCTCATCACTTTACTCAGCAATAGGTTTGGGCAGGTAAGAAGCCTCCAAATCTGTTTGCCTAACAAAGCTTTGTTGAATTCTTGGAGATCTTTGAATCCTAGTCCACCAGTGTTCTTTTCAGTAGTCATCTTTTTCCATGAACACCAATGCATTTTCCCTTGTCTTCTCCCCACCAGAATCTTGCCATCAAAGCATCTGGATTTCTTTTGCATAGTTTTCACTGGAAGCTAAAACACAACATGGCATAAGTTGGCAATTGCCATTGGTTATTGCTTTCAGCAAAACCATCTTTTCCTGGCTTGGCTTAAACTGTTTGGTTTGGCACCAGTGCGAAATTGTTTTTTTGGACATTTATCTCTGATAAACCAAAATTTGAAGCTTTGGTTTTAGTGATTACCAATTGGCAGTCCCAATAACTTCCCTTGCTTCACCATCTTTGATACTTTCTAAGGTCTAATTGCAAATTTCTTTTTGTGCTTTCTGTTCACCATTTCTGCTGAAAAAACAGAAGATTTTTCCATGTTGATCATTTGTCCTGAGCCTCTTTTCATAACGTCTTCAAAATTCTCATCACTTTTCAGCTTGCTCTGATCTGCTTGCAGAAAATCAATGAGTCGTCTGCAAAGAAAAGGTGTGTTATTGATGGTCCACTCTTGCAGATCTTCATTCCAGTCAGTCTTTTGCTCCTCTCTGCTTGATCCAGCAAGTTTGAGAAACCTTCTGAGACAGTAGAAATAGATTACGGTAACAAAGGGTCACCTTGTCTAATCCCTCTTGAGGGTATCACATATCCTTTTGGCTTCTCCCATTTATATTAAAAGAAAAAGAAGCTGTTGTGATGCACTCCATTATCCAGTTAATCCATCTGTCACAAAATCCCATTTTTACCATGATTGCTTTCAGATATCCCCACTCAACCCTGTCGTAAGCTTTCGACATGTCCAGCTTTTAGAGCCATAAAAACCCTTGGGATCCTTGCCTTTTTGTTTTTTAAGGTAGTGCAAGTACTCATGGGAGATTATCACATTATCCAAAATCTGCCTTCCAGGTACAAAAGCGGCCTGGTTTTTGCTAATGCAGTTTTCCAAAACTTTTTTCAATCTATTTGATAAAATTTTGGAAATGATCTTGTAGAGTAATTACAATAGACTTATAGGCCTAAACTGCTTAAGCTCAGTGGAGTTTTCAAACCTTGGGAATGAGTGATATGTTGGTATGATTCATAGCTTTCAACATATGACCAGAATGGAAGAAACTTTTCATGGCTTGTATGATGTCATTTTTGAAAATGTGCCAGAATTTTTGAAAGAAAATTGGGGTCATACCATCTGGTCCAGAGGCTTTAGTTGGGTTCATGGAGAAAAGTGCATCTTTAATTTCTTTTTCCTTAATAGGTTGGGTTAGCTTTGTGTTCATTTGGTCTGTTATTGTCTGTGATATTCCCTCCAGAACATATCCGTTTGAGTCACTCCTTGCTGTTGAAAAGCTCCTTGAATTGCTTCACCACTTCTCCTCCAATTTCCTCTTCTGATGTAGCCCAAGTACTGTCCTCTCTTTGTAACCTTTGCATTTTGTTTCTCTTTCTTCTGCCCTTCACAGTACCGTGGAAAAAATGATTGTTCCTATCCCCCTCCTTTAGCCACTGCACTCTAGCTTTTTGACTCCAAAAAAGTTCCTCTTCATCATAAGCCACCTTTAGTTGCATTCTGAGATCCTTAATTCTTTCCTTTTTTTCTTCACACTCATTGCCTTTGAGATCTTCCAGTAGTTTTTTCAGATTTTCAATCCTTTTTCTAGCATTTCCTTGGAAATTATTTCTCCATTTCAGTATAGCCTTTCTGCAATTTGCTACTTTCTTATGCACTTTGTACATATTAGAGCCTATTTGCTCTTCCTCCCATGCCTGCTTCACTACATGTTCCAGTCCCTCTTTGTTCAGCCATCTTCTATCAAATATGAATCGTTTCTTTCTCTTCTCCTTGAGAGGGTTGGAGTCTATTAAAATCATACTATCATCCGAGCCAAGGTTTTCTATGTGTTTAACTATTGTTCTATCAAAAATTTGGCTCCAATCATTACTCCCCAAAGCTCTATCAAGTCGTTGTTTAATTTCACCTTCTTGAACCCAATGGTTACTCCATGTCCATGGGTTACCTTCAAAGCCAAAGTCAATGAGCCCATTTTGTTCAATGAATGTCCTAAAATCTTTAAAAGTTCCTCCTCTCTCTTTCTACCCCCCATTTCTCCTCATTTGATAGAATGTCAGTGAAGTCACCTTTTACTTGACTTACTAGAAGTAGAAATATTGGTAAAGAAGTGAAGAAGACGAATGAAGTTCTCATCCACAATTAGCAAGTATAGGCTGAGCATTTTTCTTTTTTGTTTTGTCATGGAAATTACTTGGCATTTCATTTGCAATCTCTCAGTCAACGTTAGCTGGAAAATAGTCAAAAATATAAAGTTAGCTTTGTTCATTTTATATTTATTTATTTATTTATTTATTGCCTGGCATATTCACTTGTAATTTCTCAATCAATACTCCTATGAAAATTATCTTTAGAGGTTTGGAAAGTAGCTTTTCAAATAAGTATTATGGATCAATATCAGCATGACTATTATTCTCGACACTCCACTTTTTATTAATGATACTCTATGCTTTTCATGCGCTAGTGCGAAAAAGTACAAAAGAGATGAAACGCTATTGGCGATTTTGGATTTTGTTTAAATGGAGCGAGAACTTATCATTATCGTGGTAATAATAATAATAATAATAATAATTGTTGTACTATTTCCTATAATTGTTTTTTCACGGGATATGCATTGTGCATTGACTCCAAAATATTCTGGTATTTGTATTCTGAGGCCCAAACGTTTTCACCATTGTACAATTAAAAGCACAAAAATGTAAATTGGGTATTGAACTCTAAATTTTCCATAATAGTGTGAAGACCACAAAATTTCCTTATATTTTTGTTTTAGCTCCTGAGTTGAGTTTGTATAATGGCATATGGAGTCCTGAAATCTAATTGCTGTTTTCGTTCTTTATGTTTGCTTTGTATCAAATAATTGTAGGACTATCCCTTTTCACTTGCAGATATCTTAATGGTCGACCAATCTGTCCATCAATAATCAATCTATCTTCAATCACTTTGATGATGTTTTCACTTAAAATGTTTCTGCAATATCAGGATGAAAAATCATTGGTATTCTTTAAACACAAACTTTCAATCCATGAAACTAAAGTTTTTATCTTTGGCAAACCACATATCATTACCCTTTCTATTTAATTTTTCTGGTTGTAAATCAACAGTTTCGTGAAAACAATATAGAAAACGCATCGCTATGTGTAATATGTGGACTAGTGGGTGGGTAATAGCCAGGGATACTACCTCTTGATTTATTTTTATGAGGGTCATAAATCATTAAGGCTTGCTCTATTTCTTGTTCTTAATACAAATTACTTCTTGTTGATAATATCCATTTTGAATAATCGGTAGTTTACGGGGAGAGAGGTGAGCTGAATGGTACAAGAGAAGAGAATGTAAATGAAAGATCTTGAATTCAAATCCTTCCACTTACACTTAAAAAAAAGGTAGTCTACATAATTATAATTGTGTCAATTATATAGAATTGTGCAATTTGTTAGTAAGAAAACAAATTAGACTTGGTTACCATTCTTCTTTAAAAATAAAAAAAACTTTGTGAGACATTCTGTAGAACTATAAAAGTGGAAAAGATTAACAGCAGAACCATGGAAAAGGGGAGCAGGAAGTCTAAATCAAATTAATTATAGTGAGCCAATATATCATCGGGTTTATGTATTTAGAAGTTTGAAATTGATACCCCCAAAAAAACTGGAGCATAATAAGAAACATTAATGGTCTAAAATAGTTCAAATTTAGCTCAAAAAATCAAAATAACAGCCTGCATTGCAAATTTTCTTTACCAATTGGCTCTTAATCAAAATATATCTTATTCATTTTTTTTCTTTTTTAAATCGATGAACTTTCAGGTGCTTTACAGGCTTACCATATTCAGGCTTTCCTGAATCACTTCAAAAATTTGACGAGCAACTCTTAACAGAATCTGGATTGCTAGTGCCGAAGAGGTCCGATCAGATCCCACCAGAAAGTTCTTTATTTGGTAAAGCATAGTCTAACAAGTTTTTACGTCTTTCTTCTTCAAAAGAGTAAACATGAAATTTAATACATACCAGCTTGAGTCTCTAAAAACTAAGAGGCAAATGTGCCTAAAATCATGGTAATAACAGAAGTAAACATTTCTTGTAAATGAACTAAAAGAAGAAAATCCTACTCTAAAGGATGAATGACTAATCAAATCCATACATACTAAATAGCGGTCCATTTTGTTAATTTTTTTTTTTTTGGATTTTTATCATGTTGTGATTTTCAATCTCATTTTGTAGATGAAGTCTTAAAGGAACTACAATAAAACAACTACAACTACAACTTTTCTTATAAATAATTGGAACACTAGCCATGTATTTAGCTTCATCTTCAATTCCTCGATCCTGAACCAATAATTGACCCCCAATCTTCTGAATTTTTTTTTTTTGAGTACTCATTCTTATCCAGGAACTCGTCTGAAAGTCAAAACGAAGCAAAGGCCTCTTGTATGCACATGTCGAAACATCCAAACAGCGACCCAATCTTGAGCTTTCAATATATGGTCTTTACAAAACTGGTATGACCCCAAGAGCACATAAAGCTTTGAATGACCCCAAGAGCGAAACATCATCTGGTAATCTTTCCCAGCAGAGTCATAGACAGTAACTGGTATTCCATCGTCAATATTTTCATTCGCACAATTCAACATTGGCAAGATTGAACCTATTACCTCCTCCCTTGTTAAGGCTAACCTACATTGACCTACATTAACATCACTACACGTCAACTGCTTCTCAAATGGCTCGCTGCAAGCTCTGATAACGCCATTTAAGCTCACAACTGGCGGCAACCTTGGCAAGTTACCCCCGATTTCTTTGGTTGATTTGGTTTTCAATACCAGCACCCGCAATTTATTAGCAGTTTTACGATCAAGTTCTTGCTTGCTTATCAATACTAGAGTTGAAGCAGCTTGTTCGACTTCTTCGTCCGTGTATTTATCAAGAATTACTGGGCTGTCAATGATCCTGCTAGCTGCGTCTGAAGTTTCTGCCGACCCCGTTAATGATTTTCTTTTATTTGCTCAAACGATTTAGCTCTCTCTTCCCCTCTCTTCTTCAGGAATAAGTTGAATTACGTTGAATGGAAGCTAGGAGAATTGATTGTTTTTTGGAGTGAGGTTTTCTATTATTGTTGTAGATAATATTGCCATCAGTCTTCGACTGTAACATATATTGGATGCAGTAACAGGAGGACACACAGTCAAGGAAGGAGAAGAAAAAAGGTAACTACCCGGTATCGTTTTGATTCCTTATTGATCACAACGTCCTACTTTACTGCTACGAACTGTAGTGTTTGTTTACAACCATGTCACTTACTAAAAGAGAAAAAGTGCAAAAATACTAAGGATTTGGTTAAGTGTTGTTAAGATAATTTTAGGTGTTAATTTTTCGATGAGAATGAAACTAATTGGAGAAAAGTATTTAAATATATAAGGGGACAATAAATTTGATTGTGTATTCACATATTAAATTAAATATAAATATAGATGTTTTAACAAGTGTTTCGTGACGTTGGTTAGAAAAATACATATACTAGTATCATAATATATGACCTGGTCCCCGTCAAACTCCAAGTCGCTGGTCTGCATCAACAAACCATGATGAATCAAAGATGACCTTTTGGTACAAAACCCGATTGGATGACTCTGATGAATCTGATGATAAAGGAACGAAATTTCAGGATCATCGCCAATAAGCCCAAAATCCTATGGGGCGAGAGTTATATTAGGAAGCAAAATCTGATTCAGTTAACAAAATGAGTAACTACATTTTTTTAAAAGGTCAGTTAATATTAGGCCAAAAAATAGCCTTTTGTTAGTTGGCTTTCTAAAATAATCCACTTTAGTACTAATCTATTCTTATCTTGACAGTGCATACAACAACGATTTGGATTCGCAATAATTAATCTCAACTTGAATTTCAATTTCTAATTTTGTGTACTTTCATGGATCAGTTCCTATTAGTACATCTTAGCAAAATTAATTTCTTTTGGAGGACAAAAAGAAAAAAAGTAAAAGAATTTATTTTTACAGGAAATATCCAATTTATTTTATAAACAAACACCTAAAATTTTTGTCATGACAAACATGCAGTGTATTTTTTAAACAAACACACAAAAGTTACCAAAAAAGAAATAATGTAGTTTGGGGATTTAGTAAAGAAACAAATGCACTAGATATTCTTATCAAATAGCTCTCAGAAACAATTCTACATTACTGCAACAAGCATAAAAACGAATTTTAACAGATAAATTCTCAGAAATTTTTGTATTTTAATGTTGGGTAAATCTTTTATATACTGTTAGCATATACTTTTACGGGTCTAGATTCATACTACATATGCAAAATTTGGTGTTTAAGGGTCTGTTTGTTTGGGTGGAAAATGTTTTCCAACAAACATTTTCCACATTTTCCATTGTTTGGTTGTCAATTAATGGGGGAAAATAATTTCTGAGGAAAATATTTTACTTGAAAAGTATGGAAAATAACTTACTTGGTCTACTTATTGAAGTTATTTTCCTTCAACCTAATTGAGCATTCCCACAATTTAACGAAACCAATTAGAAAGACCGGCGATTAAAAGGACACGGAGTTGGAGCGATTCACAATGGGCTTTGGCTCCATCTCCGGCGACAAGCAAAGACAAAGGCACCATGTCCGATGTTTCAGGTCAGATTCCAGTGATATGCAAGTCTTTCCTTTTTTTTTTTTTTTGAACTTTATGGTTAATTTGGTTCTCCAATTTGGGGTTTTAACGATTTCATGTGATAGGATTCAAGAAAATTCAAGGGTTGAGGAAAATCCGATCCAATTTATTGTCATTAACTTGAGAAATTATGTGGAAATAAGAGGATTGCCTGTTGGAGTAAATTAGGAAGTTGCCTTAATCTTGAAACTGCTGGAGACAGTGCACTGACATGCTTCACAAGGTCATGGAGTCTGCAGTCCCTGTTGACAACAACTGGGTGATGAATGAGTTGTTTGGGACAGGTGAGACCTCCTCTTGATTTCAAGAACTTTGGATTATACTTTCATTTGCACTATCAATTTGAATCTATTTTACCAAGTTGATGTTTGAGAGATTCCAATTGGCAGCCATTTTTCCCCCAATTTTGTATATCTTTTGCTCTCATTTTATCTCTAATCCAATTTTTCTCATATTTTTCTGTATAAGATTTTGCAACTTAGAAGTCATGCTTTACTTTGTATCAACTTCACCTAGGCATAAATAATGGCGCACTCAAATTTACCATTGCACAGGAAGCAGTATGAGGTCAATTTTGAGTATCCTGATGAATTTGAATGACAGCTACAGATGGATAATGGTTTTTTGGTCTGAGTGATGTCAATTCAACGCTTATTGTTCATTTTGTGTTTAAATTTCTAGTAACTGGCCATAGTTCACAGAGATTGAGGAATGACTCGAACAAGAATGGTAAAATCTTTCTTCATATAATTGTACAAAGTCATCGTTGTCTTATTACATGATGTGTACAGTTCCAAGAGTAGTAGTTCGTCCTATGAGTTGGATCATGTCATTAACAATTAGCATCTGATGGCCAAGCTTCCCGTAGTTCTGATGTCCATCCATGTATAACAGAGAAATGTAGGCTTATTTAATTTCATTTTAATACAATAATCAACAAGTCATATATCATCTACAAGGCATCTGGCAGTATAATGATAAAAATGATGAGGATTAGATGATGAGAAACAGATGAGTTTTGTGATTTGTATGCAACAGTTGTTGTACATCTTCTTGGCTTTTCATTTGCATGGAATTTTGTGGTGACTCTTAGGAAACTCAATTTACAATTACTGTTGGTATATATCTGTGACTTAGAACTTCTAATGCAGTTTTTGCTCTAAGTCATAGTGGTTAGTTTTAAAAAGGAGTTCATTCTAGACAAGCAACTAAAGGACTTAATATGAACACTTCTGTTCATCGTATCTTTGTTGAGGGATCTGAAATGCTGCAAATTATACTTTTTGCTTCCATTGTAAAACTTTAATGCAGATTTTTAATATATGAGATTCTTTTTTGACTAAAAAAGATGTTGTATGTAATCTAGTAAGAGCAATTCTAATGGTTTTCATGCTTATTGGATCATTTAATTCAGGGATCTACTAATGGTCATGTCATGGTAACATTATGATGTCATTTGATATTTTAATTGATTGTCATTTGACAAGAACTTTCCTTACTATAGTTTGTCAGAGTAAACTCTAAAGTCCAGATACACTGGAAGGGAGCAGCTGAAATGGTTTTAAACTCACGTACGGGGTATCTTGACATGTTTAGCTGCTTGCACTCCATAGGCTAGGACAAGGACCGATAAGCTTGCGTTCATTAGTGGAAAACTGCTTAAGCAGAAACTATGACACAGTTGGAAGCTATTGGAGTCAAGAGACTACAAGTAAGTTACTTTACCATAACACATGATGAAAGTCATTTTTCTTCTGCTTTCTTTAAAGGGTATTTATTTCAACAAGACAGCAACAGGGCAACCATACGACTACCTCTCTGATAGCAAATGTGGCAAGTAGGACGGAAGATTATCTAATATGGAGGAGGAATATCTTTGATCCTACAAAGAAACTGAATGACATAAAAATAGATATGACTTATCTGGAATGGTACAAGAAGGTGTGGATTGAGCAGGGAGGATACTATGATAGTTACAAACTTTGGCATTGGAAAAGTAGGGATGAAATCAAAAGCAGACATGAAATCATGAAGCGCAAGAGAATTCTCACTCGATACTGGAAAGGCATAGTTGATGAAGCAGAGCAAATGCCTCAAAAAGGAGGGGTGGCTTTCAGACTCATTGTATTTATGCTGGAACCAATAAGAATGGTTGAACCACTTGACAATAGATAGACCATAGATGGTTTGGATAGGAGAAGAAAGGTGTTGCCCATATATTTACATCGAGTGGAAAAATCAATTTCCACTAGTATTGCTATTAAGGAAATTTTTTATTCATATATGCAATTTCCTAAGATTTTTATTAAAGCTAAACAATGGAATGAATTTTTCAATTCTCTATAAGAAGGAATGTGTGGTTAGAATTTTGTAGAAACTAAAGGTAGAGGTAAGCAAGATCATATTCCAAAGTTGGAAAATATTTTCAAATGTTAAACAAACACCAGAAAATGAAGTTAGAAAATATGTTCAATAGGCTAACCAAACACCCGAAAATGATGAAAAAGAAATTATTTTCCTGGAAAAATACTTCCATGGAAAATATTTTCCCATGGAAAACATTTTACTCCCAACCAAACAGACCAATTTAAATTCAAATAATGTGACATGCATTTATACCTACTAGTATATACACTGACGGTGTAGGAAAAATTATTTCTTTAATATAATGTCACTAAGTTCAGAGAGGGACTCCTTAGATTAGAAATATACGTGATTGAAAGTCAACCAAAATGAAGGAAACTAAAAGAAGAGCGCTGTCACTGTAAAGATAATTTTGAACTTGCAAACTTAGATGCATAAACACATGTATCGAAATGGAATTTTAGATTTGAAAATATTAATTTGTTATGCATTGAAAACTGCTTGTACAAGTAACCATTTTACATTGTTAATATAGGAGTAACTAAATTTTATACTGTATAACTTATAAGCACTAGATTGGACCAAATAACACACTTTGACACCATCAATTTTTATCTAATTTTTACATTGCCATCCTTAAAATTACGCTTTCAAACTTGAGTGTGCAGTGGCATCTTCTTAAACTATAAAGATTGTCTGTTTACTTAGTATTTAAGTTTGCAACAATTAATGATAATTTCGTTATTTTAGACCAACCTACTATGGAGGAAGTGAAAATTTGCAAACTCTGAGATGACTTGCATCATTTGCGTCCAAGTAAGTTGACTACAATAACTAAGGATAAATGACTCTAATAGTCTTTAATATTCTTATTTTGCCCCTCAATTCTACTAAGTTTCTCAATTTCTGAATTTGATTTCAATAGGCACCTAATTAAAACCAAATCCAATCAAGACAATTTTCATTTTGCCCCATTAAACTATAGCTTAATGTTACCAAGTTCAAAAAGTAGGCAAATTTCTTCACTTTTGTTGTTTGGGGGAAAGTTGACTTTTTAACTAACAAAAAAAAAAAAAAGAAGTGAAAGCAACTCGTTGAATAAATTTTATTTGAGCGTAGGTTGTGTTCTAATAAATTGTTATGATACTATCAAATCGTTTAAATCCTAAGGATCACAAATTTAGTGAAGAAAGGAAGCCCATTGAAAACAAAATTCATAAGTTAAGGGATCTAGTAGGAACATTAATTAGCTGAGCAACTAAAAAAGAATATAGGCAAAAGTTCAAGGACCAATGGTGTCATTTGCCCAACAGCTAAACTTGACTCCTTTGAAGCACAAATTCCAAATCCAATGGCTAACTTGTGGTGTTTGCAACCTGAAGATAGCCCATTGCAAAGAAAAAGATGGTAATTTTTTTTTAATGTAAAAGTATAAATTGATATATTAAGGAATAGTCACAAGAACGAACCTTCACAATGGTAATAAAATCACTAGTCGACTACAAACTAAACATAATTATTCTAAACAAAAGATACACTGACTAAATTGTCAAGCAGTTGCCAACTCCGACTTTGCTCTAATCCTTGGAACTTGCCTCTAGGTTGCAACAGTATATCACCACTTCAGCAGGCCTAGCCTTTACGTTGAAAACATTTGAAATTCCTCCTGCCAAACTGTAAATACTAGTTCCTAAATGCAATTTCCGGATGTAATTCAGAAAGGAAGAATGCTGCAAATGTTAAGCTGACCATGTCATTTCCTCCCAAAGGAAAAAACACCCGTATATAATAGACAATAACTTTATATCCGGCAACAAACACATGCTGAATAAGTTCATTCAATAAAAGAAGTGATCAATAGATTCCAACTGCATATAACATAAGCAACACCTTCAATGAGTCCCAATTCCCCATTTCATGAGCCCATCCTTGGATTCTATATTGGATTTTTGGGATATTGGATTGTGCAATGCTACTGGTTAGCTACCATTATGGCCATAGAACACAGGCTGAAAGTGATATGAAGGAAATACTCGCACAATGAATGAGGCCATGTTGCTTTGCCACCTCCTGCCACGTCTCTCTTCGCTGCAGCATGATTTGTTCAATTCAGTTTGCAAATGTCAAAAAAAAGGTGACCTGAACAAGTATATAGCAATAGTGACGCCTGTGTTTCCTATTATTAGCAATATGGAGCAATGTGTTACAACTTACAATTGTTATACCTACATTGATTCATCACGATCAGTTTTATATGTAGCAAACAGTGATACACAAAGCTTCCTATGGCTATATGAGTTTCCATGGTAGACGAAGCAACTAAAAGTGGCTCCTTTAAATTTGCTCATGTGCAAGAGTGAGACACTACATTTTATAAGTTCACTTTTATAACATGAAACTGTGAGCAGCTAAAAACTTTGAAATCTCAGCGTCTCCAGCTTGATTACCATAGTAAATCGAAGGGAGAAGTGCATCATCAGTTTATCGAAATTTTTAAAGGGCTAATTACAATTGATCCCCATAAGGTATACCCTATTTCTCATTTTACCCGTTAACATTTAATTTTTGTCACATAACCCCCTATAGATCACAATTACCTTTCCATTATTTTGACTTTTCATTTATTCTTTATTCTTTCCAATTTTCCCCTATTTTATTTTTTTTCTCTTTCTTTTTTCTTCTCTATTTCATCCTTTCTAATAGAAAACTTCATCTCAATAGAAAACTTTATATAGAGTTTGAAATTGGGTTTATGGGTGAATCTTGGAAAGACATTAAAAGTTAATTTCAATCTTATGTAAAATGCCATATGTTGCAAATTGCAATTAATGATCACCAATCAAGTTGCAAATTCATTTTGTGATTTTTTTTTTGAGAATAAAATGAGAGCTGGGATGGAAGGGGAAAATTAAAAAGAATTTGAAACGTCGAAAAATGCCATTTTGGGGATGGGATTTGAATATTAAATGACCATTTGAGGAGAAAATAGATCTTTTGGCTTCAATCACCGAGATGAAGTTTCTTGTGGGAGAGAGGAATAATTAAAGAAAGAAGAAAGAGACAAAGAAAATAAAGGAGAGAAAAAATGTTGATCCAACATGTGTACTTTGTGGGGGAATTAAGTCAGTAGGCCACAGGGGCGGAACCAGAAAAAATTCTTAGTGGGGGCAAAAGTAATACTAAAATTTTTTACCTACTCTTTTTTCTAGTTTTTTAAGCAAAAAAAAAAAAAAAATTCACCAACAAGTACAAATGATGCATATATTTCATGAAAAACATAAAAAAGACAAATTCAAAATTATTAATATAATAATAATTTTATTTCAAAAACAAACTAAACTATTTACAATTGCTCACTGCGATTTTTTATATTTTGATAACTAATTTGGTTGTGGAAGTAAGAATGGCTCTCGGTTGTGGAGGAAAATAGGGGACTAGTGGAGGGAAGGGAAATTGGGAGTGGGGACAAAGGAAGTAAATAATATGATTGGATGAATTGATCAAGAGAAATAGTAGTTAGCTGCTTGGTTGTGGAAGGTAGTGGCTCTCAGTTGTGGGGGAAAAATGGGGGACCAGAGGAGGGAAGGGAAATTGGGAAGTGGGGCCCAAAGAAAGTGAATGATATGATTGGTACTTGTTAATTAAAATAAAAAGGCTTTTTTAACTTATTTCAAAATGAAATTTGTGCCCCACATATCTTTTTAGAATTTTAATTTATGAACTAACTTAAAAAATCACGTAATTCTTTCACATCCTTTCTAAAAAAACTCCGGGGGCACACTTAAAATTATATTAAAATTATATAAGTATTATAGAAATTTAAAAGGGGATAGTGGGGGCCCGTGCCCCCAGTGCCCCCACCTTAAATCCGCCCCTGGTAGGCCACTTGTGTTTGAGTGTACTTTTGTTAAGTCAGTTTGGCAAAAAGTACAAAAAATGTGTCTTTTATACAGAGGAGATATGTGCTGGCAGATGGAGGTGCAATGGTGGAGTGTTCTCTTGAAGGGTGAATCCTTTGCAACTCAATTTAGAAGGCTGGTTCTCTCTGCGACTGTTTGGCACTTATGGCAGGAGAGGAATAGCAGGGTCTTTAAGCAAACCAGCAAAACCAATGTTCAACTTGTTGCAGCAATTGTAAATTGTGTCCAATCAATGTGTGTACCTTGGGAGAGTGCTCCAAGATCAAAGGATAATCTGGAACTAATGCCTGAATGGGGACTTGAATATAAGTGTTTGATGAGCTAGATAGGTATTATATGTATATGTAAGCCATTTAACTAAGTACTTAGTTACCATAGAGATAGAGGTTTTGGAGTATATAGTGCTGATGGATCCAGGAAACAAAGCTATGATGTAATAGATGAAGAGCTTATTGTAAAAAAAAAAAAAAAAGGAGAGAAAAAAGGGAAAGAAAAAAGTGAGAGGCGAAAAAAAAAAAGAATTTAGAATAACAGAGGGTAATTTTGTCCAATAAGGGATAAAGTGAGAGAACAAATTGTTAAGAGGTAAAATGAGAATTGGGGTATATCTTAAAGGAATTAATTGTGATTAACCCTTTTTTAAAATCTCATTTAGTTCGATACTATTTTTTATGTCAATTGATTGACTAACTAAATGTAAGCGATTGGGCTGCTCAGTTTCTTCGTTTGGTTAAAAAGGACAAATTTCGTAGCACATGAACTGCAGACTACACTTTTGGGTACGTTTTTGTCACTTTGTTAACGAAAAATATTATAGTGCAATAAGAGAATTGTAGAAAAGTTTAGTGACTAATGACACACTTATTTGAATTCTTTCTAAAACTAAAGAAGAATAAAATGAAAAAGAAAATTTTCAACAAAAAGTCATAACAGAAATGACTTTAGGCATAACACAAAGAATAACACAAAAAGTCATAACACAAAGAATAAAAAGAAAGAATAGAAGTATTTTAGCCCAAAAGTAGCTTGATACAGATTTCGAGAAAAAACAAAATTTTGAAAGAAAAAACTACAAAAAACATCTGTGATTGATTATTGGCTTTTCCTTATTGCAACTCCAATGTTTTCATGAGGTTTTGATAATTCTAGTGTTAATTATATTAAGTTTAAGATTATGACAAATGCATCTTTTGTACATTGTAATGTGGAAAGGCAAACAAATGTGAATGTGGAAATTTGAATTAGAGTTTTGTGGAAATTCTGTAAATTGTAGCGTTATCTTAAGTTAAATGCATGTTATGAAATTTAAAAGTTTTGATATTCATTCATTCCGTCGAGATTTGATTAGTACATTCATTTTCCCTAAAAGAAATTAATGGCACAATCATGAGATGCCAAAGGTTACATACTTGAGTTATTATTGTTGTCTGTACAAATGATTTCTTCCCTCTTATTTTGAATTTATTTTTTTAGCCTATTCTTAGTTTACATTATTAAATTTACAATACGTTTGGAAAATTTTACTGATAAGTATATATTTTACGTATTTTAAGTGTGTTTTATTATTTAGTTTTGGTGTGTTTTAGTCATGTTTTTAGCTAATTAACTAGGATTCTAGTGAAAATATACATTTTGTGGTTTAAGTGGTAAAAATTGCATTTCTATGGATTTTTAGGGTGAAAATTGCATGTTTTTGTAGGTTTAATGATTCAATCATCAAATGGCATGAATTGAGAAGATAATTGGATGATTGATGATGGTTTGAAGTGATAAAAAGAGAACATGGAGTGCAAAAGAGGAAATGCAATCAAGAACAAAAGAAGAAAAGTTTCATAGCTTTGACACCTTGTGGTATTTTGACTATATCTTGAGTTACAAATATCGGATTGAGGCGATTCTTGTACCATTTTGAAGTTAAGAGATATATTTACATTTGGTATGAAGACATTGAAGTCCAGTTCAGTCATTTTCATTGTCAAAATGTCGAAATACAGAAGTGCATGTGTATGGTCAAAAGCTGAAACAGAGCTCTGATCAGTTGAGGGTATTTTGGTCATTTCTTGGTCCACAAAACTCCAAATTGGATTATTCTTGAGGCATTGGAAAGCTAACTCAAAGGGCTAAAACTTGCATGTTTTGTACAAGAGCTAGTTCGGCCTCCATCATCAAGAAAATAACAGTTGAAATAGTGCCAAATTCACAGAAGTGAATACGAGACTCTTGAATACGTGGCTTGAAGTCGCGTATTCCTCAATTTCAGTTGCAACTTGCTTTGCAACTTGTTCTGCATTCACACAACCTTTCCAGCTATCCCTTAGGTCAGAATTTCGGCTGCAGCTGTAAAGGAGATGCATGGAACTTGTAGAAGTATCCTTTGGGAATCTCAAGGAGCATTTCACATCTTTTTGTCCTTGAATTCCTCTATAAATAGCAGCCTTTGGAGACCATTTTAAAAACTTTGGAAGGCTAGGGAAACTCACCAAAAATGTAGTCTTCACTAGTTTTTCTTAGTTCATTAGTATAGTATAGGTAGAGTAGTTTATCCTTCTTGTATTTGTAGCTAGATTTGGATAAAGATTGAGGAGCAAAGATGGAGAGGTTGATCTCATATGAAAAGGGTGATATCTCTTCTACTACTTTCTCTCTTGTATTTGATTTCATGTTTAGCTATTATACAAGTTTGGTTTGATGTTTTTATTATGTTTAGTTAAAGTTTATGCCTAGAGTATAGATGAACTTTCTATATCTTGTTTGTGATGTTTACTTGGTTAATTGATGATATTATTTTGACCAAGTTATTTATCACTTTTGCTTTTCTAATCATGATTAACCAGCCATTAGTTGTGATTATCTAAAGGTGCTAAGTTTGCAATGAGAATTGGAATTTAACACTAGTTCAAGAAAGTGATAAACCTAGGGAGTTTACTCACGAGAGAAGAGGAGCACCTTGGTGGCTTTAGTAATTTGTTTCATGTAATTTCATAGAAGAAATGAGCTTGTAGTTAATTTCATAACCACGAGAGTAGATATAGTTTAGTTACAAGTATAGTTGATTCACTATGAGAGTAGGTTTCACATACATTAGAAAATTACGCCATAACTAGCCAAGATAATAACATTTACTTAACCGGTAATTTCATTTGCATGAGTAGTAAAGAATTCCATACCTCTTGGAGCATTCTAGTGTATTTTTGTTACTTTTATAGTGTAGATTTAATTTCTTGTACTTGTGATAGTCTAAATAATAAAAGAGTTTGAAAACTACCGGTAATTGAAAATCTTCCCTGTGAGATTGACACCTAATACCCCATGCTCAATAAACGATTCGTGTACTTGCGAAAAATCTCGTGTGGGGTATTTAGGATTTATAAATATAAAACTTGATTGTGGATAAACTAATTGTATATGTATACCCGCAGTCGCCATTTACCAAAAGAAAAAAAAACTCTTCTCCTGCTAGCATGTAATTAGTGCTATAAAAGCAAGAAAAAGAACATCTCTACACTACGTTTTCTCATGAGTTCAGAATTAATTTTCTCTCATTTCTCAAGATCTTACTTGAGGATAACTTCACCAAAGAAATTGTAAGTACCTGCCTCTATTTTGCAAACAAATTTCTTTTCTTACTTGTTAGGCAAGAAAATCGCTGAGGATAGAAATTTAGCCTCTATTTCTCTGTTTCTGTGTTTTAATACCTAGGTAAAATCTGGCTTGTGCAAGGGATTCCACCTGCTTTGAGGCAGCAACATGAACAAAAGTTTACAAAGAATGGATGCTCACTACTGCTCCTTTAAAGAAACCGTGGGCCAGAAATAGGCTGGATTCTGAGAGGGATTCGTCTCTGTTTCACTAAAACTTTCTACCTCAAATCCCCCTCTTGCAATCCTTGCATGGATTCTCGGAGGGATTCGTTACAACTTTCTTTTTTGACAATTTTCTTTATTTTCTTGTTTGCGTAACTTGAACCACGCTTGAAAATCATCAACCTTGTAAACTTTAGGATTTCAATCAACATATTGCAAATTCATTTCTTGTCCAAAATGATGTCCAATTCCCACTCCTACAAAAAAAATATAAAAAATGTATAAGTAAAAGGGACAAATTCTCAATTAAGCATTAGATTGTACTTAAAACACATTCTAGCCAAAATGGACTATTTTCTTCTTATAATATTGCAAAAGTGACTAAATGTAACATAAAATGTCATCCAAGTATAGCACAAAATAGTCACTTATCGACTCCCCCACACTTGAATAATTGTTGATTCTCAAGCAACCAACACATAATCACCACAATGACTCGAGAAGTGAAACATTATATGCACTTTTTAGAAGTTCAATTCCTCAGAACTCGGCAAACAATAATTATATAATTATTCAATTTATACTAAATACTTATAATATCAAGTAAAGGAAAGACAATTGACGGATTTTTTTATATAAGTACAAGTTTAATTCCGAAATATACCTATTTTGACTGCAAGTATACAAGCCAAATTAGTAGTTTAGGGCAAATATCGGGTCGATTCCACGAGGAAGATTGGACAATTACTGGCACTACTAAAGCTTCTCTATTATTTAGACGATCAATGAATTAAAAGAAATAAAACTACGCTAAACTTATGCAAGCTAATAACAAATGAAAGCTCCTTAGGTTTTGGTATTCCTAACTACTCATGCAAGTGTCATTTTTGGATCATTGAGTACTACTATCTTGGCTAGTTATGGCGTAATTTCCTTATGCATGTGAAACCTACTCTCGTAGTGAATCAACTATACTTATAACTAATCCATTCCTACTCTTGTGGTTATGAAATTAGCTACAAGTTAATTACCTCTATGAAATTACATGAAGTGAATCACTAAAGCCACAAAGGTGCACCTCTACTCTCGTGAGTGTACTCCCTAGGTTTAGCACTTCATGAACTAGTGTTAAATCTCAATTTTCATTGAAGAACCAACACCTTTAGATAATCATAATGAATGGAACCAAGTTAATCATGATTTAAAGAGTTAAAGTGCTAAATAACTTGCTCAAAATAATAGTATCAATTAGCCAAATAATAAACACTAACAGTCATAAAAAGTTCAACCAAATCCAAGGCATAAACTTTTGAAACACATAATAACATATAAATCCAAAATTTATATATTAACTAAACTTAAAATCAAGTACAAAAGATAAAGAGTTTGGAAAGAAATGTAACTCTTGTCACATGAGTTCATCTCCTTCTTCATCTTTGCCTAGCTAATATACAAGAAGGATAAACTACTAGTTAAACTATCCTATACTATACTATACTAACCTAACACTAAGAAAAGGTAAGAACTACATTTTTGTGGTATTTCTTACACTCTCCAAGCTCTCTTTAATCTTGAAAGTCCATGGTTATATATAGAGGAATGTAATCAAGAAATGAGGCTTCAAACATCCTTTTTACAGCTGCAAAGTGGTTGTCACACGTCCATCAATAGTTGTGAGTTATTGGAGAAGGAAACAAGTTGTGCAAGTGGAGAGCAGCCATTTCTAACCAGAATCCCGCCGGATTGCTCCCCTGCCTTTCTTTGCAATTTCTGTTCAGTCTTCAAGGCATTCCAATTTTGCATCAACTTCAACTGAACATTTCTTGATGATAGAAGCTGAATTAACTCTTGACCAAAACATAAAACTTGTAGCCCTTTGAATTATATTTCCAATGCATCAAGAATCACCTCATTTGGATTAGTGTAGGCTGTTAAATGACTGAAATACCCTTGACTGCTCAATGCCTTGTTTCAGCTTCGACCATAGAAATTGGCTACTGTAATTCGGCTTTTTGACGCTAGAAAACCTTCAAACTGGATTTTGATGTCTTCATAAGATTTGTAGATCTATATCTTATATTCAAAATGGTTCAAGAATTATCTCATTCCGATCATTGTAGCTCAAGTTATAGCCGAAATACAAAGATGTGTCAAAGTTGTCAACTTTTCTTTTCATCCAAATGAAGTCTATTTCCAACTCCTATACAAATTATGGACAAAATGCAAGTAAAAAGTGACAAAAATCTCATTTAATCACTTAAGAGCATTTTAAACTAATTATGGCCAAAATAATCCATTTTCTTCCTATAATATTGCAAAAATGACTAAAAATAACATAAAATATCATTCAAATATAGCGTAAATTAATCACTTATCAACAATTATACTCTAATTTCAACAAGTTAAATTTAATCTTTCGCCCTAACCTAATTTCACAAGCAAGTAAATCACATAGTTAATTCATAACTATCCTTCTACAATCATTTTTTCCTCAATTATGAGTTTTAAGAAGGATTTATTCACTTTTACTAACATTATCTTACTCAAATTGTGAAAGCACCTTTTGACATGAAGATTGAAATTTTTAGATGAAAACTCTCGGTTAATCAACACATCACTTATTCAAGTCACCTTGTATACTCATAATCTAAGTACCTTTCTACGCAAAAATCGATATTTTTAGATGAAAACTCCCGGTTATTCGGTACAAGAATCATTGGAGTAGAATTCTTATTCTTTTTTTCTCTTTTTTCTTTTCATTTTCTTGTTTTCTCTCTCTCTCTCTCTCTTTGTTTTTTCTTTCAAAAGTAAAAGACAACAAATAGACATTCTCTTTTATTGAATAACAAGAATAATTAAAAGAAGAGTATGACTTTTGTTGACTATATCAATCACTCATTTGTAAAATTAATTAAAGAGGAGAAATCCTCTTCAACAAGCAAAATTATAAGTATAGTTTTCCTCACTTTACAAGATATACTTTCTAAAATATAAAAATCCTAATCGCATATTAACCATTTCCAAGTTGAATGAGAATAAAGTTTTCAAATATCTATAAAGTTTTAACAAATGGAAAAATTAAAATGCTTAAGGTTGGGATAAATTGGCTCATTTTAACCCATAATAACACAAAGTTCAAAAATTTTTGGACCATAGTAAATTTTTGGAAAACTTTTGATAAAGTTTCCTATTATAACTAAACGAAACTCCTTGCCAGCAATCCAATTTTTCAAGAAAATTTCCATATGGCAATTTTTTCAAGCACAAATCCAATATTTCTAATGCAATTAAATCTACAAAACATTATCACAAGACACAAAAATGCAAGTCCAAGTATTTCCCTCCCTCACACTTAAACTTCACATTATCCTCAATGTGAGAAAAGGAAAATAATACTCCCCTAGAAACTTGCGCAATCCAAATTCGGTGCCACATGATAAATTGTCAACTTTATTTGAAAGCACAATAAAAGGAGAGTTCAATTAATGCACCACTTCAAAAGATAAGATTAAAATAAAACAATAATTTAATAGTAAAATCTTGTAACCATCAAGAAGTAAACATGCAAATTAGGAGAAAAGAGGAAAGAGGCAAGCAAGAGGAACTAACACCATGTTCATGGGATAATAAAGACACAAAATTAACTAACTTCACAAAACAAGTATTTGCATTAATACCCTAAGTAAAGTTAAACTAATTTAACAAAATATATCTATAATCATGAACAAAGTGCGTTTCATTCATGCATTTGTCATTATTGTCCAAGTCCCCTCAAGTACAAAAGTAATCCCAAAATGGAGGCAAACACACCAAATCAAAATATAAATGACCTTTTTGAGTGTACATGAAATGCTAGTAACCTTGAAGCACAAATATTATAAATACATTCATGAATTTTGTCCATTAAAGGTTATTTTTAATTCACCCTTTCTACTAGAATTACTTAAGAATTCAAGAAATAATTCAACCAATGCACATTCTTATACATTTAGGTAATCTAGAATACTCAAATCAAAATCACAAAACTCCCACAAAGCTAATTAAAATGCTACATTGGCCATTTAACATGCAACTTTTTCACCAAGCCAAATTAAGCATAAAATTTGCAAAAATTCACCATATTCACCAAGTATTCACAAGTCCATGATTTATCCATCATCAATAATCATCAACAACATTAACAAGTGCAATAAAAATCACCAACCTTCATAAAGACAAGAAATTTGAAATTGCTATAAATATGGAAAATAATCACAAGTGGCAATAATTAAATGACAAAGTGTAGTGAAGATTTGTTATCTCAAACTTGATGGGTGATGATTAGGGATGTGAATGATGTGAAACCCCCAAGAAACTCACTCCAATTCGGCCTCAAATGAAAGATTTAAGAAGTTGAAATCCTTCCTCTTATGAAGTTTGAATCCAAATTTAGGTGGCACGCATTTGGTAAGAAGGGATATGAATCAGGAATTGAAATAATTCCAATACTAGTTGTTTGGGTTAGTGATAGGTCATAATTTATTGCTAAATTTATAATTATTCTCCCCTTGATTTTAGCCAAATATTATTTTAATTGTCGGATTCTACTTATATTTGGTATTTTGTGCTTATTTCAGGAACGGAAATGAAAAGTACTTAAATGAAGATTTTATAGTGAAAAACATCTGATGGTTGCACAGGGGCGCGCCTAAGTTCACTGTTCAAAGACGAAAAGTCAGGATTGATACTGGGCAATCTCCAAATCTGAATCAATTTCCTAATTTGATAGCTATTAGGACCTTCCTGATTTCGCGGGATCATCCTCAAGTGATTGGGAGAGTTTTTAGGAAATTAAATTGTGATAGGAATCTTTTTAGGAAGTTGATTGGTATCAAGATACCAACCAGTTAGGGGAAAAAGGGGGGATTATGATTCAGCAGACATGGGCTTTCTTTTGGGAGGCTAGAGACGTAAGAGCATTCTACTTCGTCTTTACTTTTGTCTCCTTTAGCCGACTTTGGGGGGGGGGAACAATTGCTTTGGTTTTTATTTTTGTCTTTTGCTTTTCTTCCTTAAACGGAATTTGGGGAGACAACAATTGTAAGCTTCGAATAGCTTTTTCGCGCGGGTTGTTCTCCATTAATGGAGAACTAACCTCCTAATTTTAGTCAAGGGGACAACTGAAGATTTGGTTCGGCAATTACTGTGAGATCTAAATTATTTTAACTGCTTCATCCATTTATTGGTATTTATATGTTTCCTGCTTTTAATTGTTATAGCTCTTGTGTATGATTGATTAGTGCGCAATAATTAATTATTCATATAGGCTCTTTTGCTAATTAGGGGTAATTGAATCCGTAATTGTTCGATTATCTTCATCTCAGTAGCAACTGGCGTAATTGGGTTTATGTCAGGGAAGCTTACGATCTAGTTTAAACAAACTCTCGTAGCGTGTTTGTTAGTTAGGATTGGACCTTTCTAATTATTAATGCAATCTAGAAATTAAATCCTACGGTCGTACCTAGGGTTGTTTTTGGGTTAGAGAAATAATTAACGGTCGTACCTTAACTATCGAGAAATTAAGGAAGGGTTGGTTGTTTATCGCGTGCATGACAATTATAATCAATCTATTAATAAATGTGAAATTATCTATGAATCGATGATCAGTGCATGAACCATTTCTGAAGTGTACCCTTGGCTAGAGTGCTCCCAATTATTTCTTTTAATTAATTATTTTTTGCAGTTAATTTATTTAGTTAGCATTTAATCCTTAAACCCTCCATCTGTCTTGACTTAAAAGGAAACGAATTTCTCTCCAGTCCCTGAGGAGACGACCCTACTTGCCACTGTCTGCTAGTTAGTGAATTTAGTCAGATAATTAATTCGGGTATATCGGATTAAGCAAACTCTTCGAGAACAGGGTGAATCAAGTATCCCATTGCACACCTAGAGTCCTTGCTCCAGTACCTAAAATTGATTATTGACTACTTTTGGTGGTAATTAGGTTTTATTTATTATTATTGCACAGG
Organism: Coffea humblotiana; assembly: GCA_023065735.1. Classification (NCBI taxonomy): domain Eukaryota; kingdom Viridiplantae; phylum Streptophyta; class Magnoliopsida; order Gentianales; family Rubiaceae; genus Coffea; species Coffea humblotiana. The sequence continues at coordinate 4,201,924 of CM041208.1, read as the reverse complement.
TTCGACACCTGTCAATTTTTGGCGCCGTTGTCGGGGACTGGTGCCTGATTAATTTCTTTCTTTTTTAGTTCATCTTGTTTTCATTTTTTTTATTTTTTATTTTTCTCTTTTTTTTATATATAGTTTATGGCTGCCAACATTCCGTATTTTGGTGATAGACTGGATTTTATTTCTAGAAGGGATTATGAGACTCGTGCTTTTTCTAATGATCAATGGGCTGTTGCAAATTGTGGAATTTATTTTGTCTCAGATCATTCAACCGACATATGTCCTACATTTCAAGATGGTCTAAGTGCTCCAATCGATACTTTTAAAAATTTTTCATCTCAATATCAAACGTGGTATGACCCTTATTTAAACGGGTATGATCAAAGATGGTGGGATGATTCCAATTTTAATTATGAACAAAGGCTAATAGATTTTCAACAGTTAGAGTCTGAAGAACCGTCATTCATGTCAGGTATGTCTCTTGAAAAAATAGTTGAATTAATAGCTACTAATACATATCAATTTCAACAGGAGGCACATCAATTTCAACAGGAGACAATGAATTTTCATCAGGACACACAAGCGAACATGTGTAACCTGGCAGATCAAATGGATTAATTGACATCTAGGATAACGCAATTGACTTCTCGAATGAATGAAGAATTGCCCTCACAGACTATTATCGACCATGAGGAAGATGAGAGTGCAATTATCCTGACAAATGACATGGTACCGCGAGAATCTCAAAAAAAAAATCTAAAGATGCAGTTGAAAAGGAAGTTGAAGGGCAAGAAATGGGACTCCAATATCAAATTGTTCAAATGAATGAATTCAGCGAACAATCTCCAAATGCGGTGACATCTCCTTCATTCCTTAATTAATATCCTCCTGACTCTTATTCTTTAATTCCTGTTAGTGAGATTGATTTTATTATACCAGAAGATTTTGAATTTCATGACAGGAATAAGTTAAGAGTTGCGATGGCAAAACATCTTGAACCAGCAAGAACGAGTGATAGAGGAGTGAGTGAAGAATTAAGACGCTTGTTTACTTGTTTGATGCCATCTACTAGTCCATGGAAGACCGTACCTTGTGGGTTCAAAGATTACTCTATTTACGAGGGATATCAGAACTACATAGAAGATGAAACACTGAAACGAGTTACACGGTTTTATTCTTTGTGAATAAACAGGGCAATATCTAGCCAAAGACATTAAAGAAAGGCACTACTTGGGAGGCAATCCAAGGTTATTTGTTTTAGTTTTCGTATATTTTTTGGAGTTTTTGTTAAGTGTTAGTGTCATTTAGTGATTTGTTATTGTTGTGGTAGGAAGTTGGTAGTTAGGCGTGCCCACGTCATGTGGTCACGCTTAAGGAACTTAATTTTTGAGAGTTGGTCAGAAGATTCGAGAGCAGTTAGACGTGTCCACGTCTAACACAGTGGTTCTAAAAATTTTAAAAAATTTCTTTCTTTCTTTCTTTTCTTCTTCTCTCCCTTTCCTTTTTGTTCCTTTCTTTTCTTTTCCAGCCGCAAGACCGCAACCAAAGGACCTCAAATTCCATCGCCATCGTTGCGCTGTTCATCATGAGTCGTCAGTTCCTAATTATCGCTGCTCATCGTGCTTGATTCTTCCTCATTCATCATGAGCCACCCGACATCCTTAGCTGCCGATCATAGCCTTCATCTTTATTAGTTTTGCCATCGAGCTCTACATGTCTTTTGTTTCTTACCTACAGCTGTGCCACAACCCCCCTTAGATGATCAGGGAAGGTTCGTTGTCCCTTTTTGCTTTGTATTTTATTCTTTATTGTTTACATTGGGGACAATGTAAGATTTAGGTGTGGGAGAGTAGTATATTGGTATTTTATTGAAAAAGTATAAGTGTAGGTATTTTTGTTGGAATTTTTTGTTTGACTATGTCGAATTTTATCCAATTTTTGCTTATCTTTGTGCATATATGTGATTGTTCCTGATTAACGATGGTTAGATGTCTCAAAATTTTTTTATTGCTAAGATTTTACACTCTAAGGTGTTAAGTATGACATGGTTAAGTTTAATGGTATCTTTTTTGTGAATATTTGAGATTTTGTGACTTTTGCACTTTTTGGTTAACTTCTCTAAGTATGGTAAATATTTATCTAACATTTTTTATGCAAATTGGTTCAACTATTAATCTTAGTTCTCCATATTTAAGAAATGAAGCGAGTTTGTGTGATTTTTAATTTTAATTTGGTGCTTATTTATGAATAGTGTTCGGCTATACTCTGCTAGTATCGTTGTTGAGTAACCAGAGGTTTTCACCATGAGTGTCGACTTTCGCGTCAAAAAACGACGATAGCTATGAGTATGTGATTTTTAAGCGATGCTGGCTGAGTAACCAGGCTCCTTCATGTGGCCAATGTCGGAGTTCGCGTCAAAACGCTTGAATGGCTAAAAACTAAGCATTTTCCCTGAAAAAAAATCAATCAAGTGTGGGGATATTTTAGAAAAAAACAAAGTGCTAATAGTGAAAAGTGTGAAAGTGTTTGAATAAATTGTTAACCCGCTGATCCATGAATTTTAATGTTGAGATTTTGCTTAATAGTCGAACCATTTGCTTATGGATGCTGGTTGAATATTTTATATCCTTAGATTAGTTAGTCATAAATTAAAAGAGTCCTTGATCTTAAAAACTAACTGGAGAGATATTTCTTGAAAATTGCCACTAATAATTGACATATGTTTTAATTGTATCTTGGCAATAGAAGATTTGAATAATAGCCATTGTTTGAATTTGATTGCTTGATTTGTTGTTCTCATGCTTGAGGACAAGCACGGTTTAGGTGTGGGAAAAATTGATAGGTCATAATTTATTGCTAAATTTATAATTATTCTCCCCTTGATTTTAGCCAAATATTATTTTAATTGTCGGATTCTACTTATATTTGGTATTTTGTGCTTATTTCAGGAACGGGAATGAAAAGTGCTTAAATGAAGATTTTATAGTGAAAAACATCTGATGGTTGCACGGGGGCGCGCCTAAGTTCACTGCTCAAAACTGAAAAGTCGGGATTGATATTGGGCAATCTCCAAATCTGAATCAATTTCCTAATTTGATAGCTATCAGGACCTTCCTGATTTCGCGGGATCATCCTCAAGTGATTGGGAGAGTTTTTAGGAAATTAAATTGTGATAGGAATCTTTTTAGGAAGTTGATTGGTATCAAGATACCAACCAATTAGGAGAAAAAAGGGGGATTATGATTCAGCAGACATGGGCTCTCTTTTGAGGGGCTAGAGACGTAAGAGCATTGTACTTGGTTTTTACTTTTGTCTCTTTTAGCCGACTTTGGGGGGGAACAATTGCTTTGGTTTTTATTTTTGTCTTTTGCTTTTCTTCCTTAAACGGAATTTGGGGAGACAACAATTGTAAGTTTCGAATAGCTTTTCCGCGTGGGTTGTTCTCCATTAATGGAGAACTAACCTCCTAATTCTAGTCAAGGGGACAACTGAATATTTGGTTCGGCAATTACTGTGAGATCTAAATTATTTTAAATGCTTCCTCCATTTATTGGTATTTATATGTTTCCTACTTTTAATTGTTATAGCTCTTGTGTATGATTGATTAGTGCGCAATAATTAATTATTCATATAGGCTCTTTTGCTAATTAGGGGTAATTGAATCCGTAATTGTTCGATTATCTCTATCTCAGTAGCAACTGGCGTAATTGGATTTATGTCAGGGAAGCATACGATCTAGTTTAAACAAACCCTCATAGCGTGTTTGTTAGTTAGGATTGAGCATTTCTAATTATTAATGCAATCTAGAAATTAAATCCTACGGTCGTACCTAGGGTTGTTTTTGGGTTAGAGAAATAGTTAACGGTCGTACCTTAACTATCGAGAAATTAAGGAAGGGTTGGTTGTTTATCGCGTGCATGACAACTATAACCAATCTATTAATAAATGTGGAATTATCTGTGAATCGATGATCAGTGCATGAACCATTTCTGAAATGTACCCTTGGCTAGAGTGCTCCAAATTATTTCTTTTAATTAATTATTTTCTGCAGTTAATTTATTTATTTAGCATTTAATCCTTAAACCCCCCATCTATCTTGACTTAAAAGGAAATGAATTTCTCTCCAGTCCCTGAGGAGATGACCGTGCTTGCCACTGTCTGCTAGTTAGTGAATTTAGTCAGATAATTAATTCGGGTATATCGGATTAAGCAAACTCTTCGGGAACAGGGTGAATCAAGTAACCCATTGCACACCTAGAATCCCTGCTCCAGTACCTAAAATTGATTATTGACTACTTTTGGTGGTAGTTAGGTTTTATTTATTATTATTGCACAGGTTCGGCACCTGTCAGTTAGCGGTATTGGATTCAAAATTTTGGAATGAATCATTAAAATTTGGAAGTTCTCAATCCTGAGCAAATTGGAGGGTTTTGGTGGATTCCTAAATTTAACTCAGCAAACTTCAAAAAGAAACATAAAAGAGAAAAGAAAACATGTCTTCCTTTTCACTCTTCACTGTCTTGGGATCCAGTCTCACCCTTGCACAACCTCCGCTGCTTAACCTCCATGGCAACCCCTTTCCATCAGCTTTCCTCTTTCATTTTTTCTCTCTCATACCATCATTCATAGCAGCCACCCATCTATCCTTATCTCTCTCTCTCCCCTCCAATCCTCCATGGCAGCCCTATCACTCCATATCCACAAATAGGCCACTCTTATCCCTACTCCACTTTTGGTGATCTACTAACTCTTTTTCTCTTTTGCTGCTTTCCACCCCCCATAGCCTACAAGGCATTATCAGACCACGGGAGACGTTTCTATGTTGACCAAAAATTTTATCCCAATTGACTCTTGAATTGCAAACTCTTTTCTTTTGGTTTCTTGATGAATAGTGTCCCTTTGATTTTTTGCAGTAATGGCAGACGCAAAGTGATTGAGTAAGTGGATGCAAATTTTTCTCTCCATCTGCTCCATTGCAAACAACCTAGTTGGTTATTTTTTCTTTCCTTTTTGGTGTTTAGAGACAAGATGTAATGATCTTGAAGTTTTAATAGCTGTTGCAATTGATCAATGGTCAATTGTTTACAAATTACCACATTGCTATGGGGTAGCTATAGGAGAAAGAGATGGAAGAAGAAAAGAGAAAAAAAGAAAAAGAAATTAAAAGTATGATAAAATATTTATTTTTAATGTAATACCTATTTCTCGTAAATATTTACCAAACAGCTATTATTGTAATGATATCTTGGATTAAAACCCATACTAAGTTTTTAGAAATGAATCCGATTACAATTCTAATTCCTAGACTTGAACAAACTCCCTATTAAGTTGTTTTTGAAAGATTTTAAACCATGAAAACTACTGTAGAGGGTGTGGAAGATTGATTTTGTGAAGTTTGTTTGAGATTAAATGGTGAAAAGTGAAGTTTTGTGAATGGTGTGTTTGAGGTGTAAATGTGTGCGGAAGGAAGAGAAAGAGGAAGAAGAAAACCACTAATTTGGCCTTGGATTTCTATTTTGAAGCCAGAAACCTGCCAGAATCCATGCAAGGATTTGTGAAGGGATTCTGGTCGAAAGCTAATTTTTTGGCACTTTTCTTCCCCTACATATCTGGCCAACAATCCAGTCCAAAATGGGCCGGATTTGAGGCCAGATTTGGTGCAGAAAATTGCACTTTTTGTAGATTTTTCTCCTCCAATTTCACTTATCCAAACTTCCGCAAAAACCCTAGTTTTAAACTTGTTTACATGTTTCACTTTTAAATGCAAATTTTAACTACAAAAATGAATCCTTCATAGCAATTTGCACTTAAAAAAAATAACTTTTTCATGCATGAACTTAGAATTAACATGAAATATAAGAATGCATGAAATGTATCAAACAAGCCTAATGAACATGGAAACTCCATCCAAATTGTCATCCAATGCAATTTTTGCCCTTTTGCAAATTTGCACAAGCTCTTGATGTTGCAACCTACTTAACACACATAAACACAAATTAAATCAACACAAACATACTAAAAACAAGAAATTGTTGGATTGCCTTCCAACAAGCGCTTCTTTATATTTATTAGCTTGACTATATAATATCATTTCTTTCAAGGAGGCTTTATTAATGAGTAATCCACTATTTTAGGATGTGGTGGGATCAACAAAAGGTGGTTCGATAGTAAAAGCCACATGTTCTAATGAGAAGAAAGATGAAAGTGACTTAGCAATCTCAAGCAATTTATAGATACTGCCTTGAATATGCATCACTTGAGTACTCATCAAAGGATTGTCCACATTTAGAGCCCACGCCTTCAAAACACTCCTCAAGTATGAATCGTTGATGCTTATCTCTTGAGATTCATCATTAATACCAAAGGTATTATCATATGAAATGGACATTTCTTAATTGAAACACATGTTGGATTCATCATTTTCATCAAAATACAATCTATTTTCACATACAACATTTCCACCATTCATGTTAGAATCATTTTGCATATCATTAGAAGAAATAATCTCACATAAAACATTGAATTAGTTTTATATTCTACCAAAGTGAGAAACTAATTCATCTAAGCTATCGGCAACCCTAGCAAAATAGTAGGAAGTCTCATTAGCTAGCTGTTCTAATTCTAAATCAATTTGATTAGCTAACCTTTCAATGGCTATTTCCCAAGATGGTTTAGATTCATTTGCTAATCTTTCACTAGCTTGCTCCCAAGATAAAGGTACACTAGCTAATTTTTCTATAGCTAATTCCCAAGATGCCTTATAGTTATATTGGACACATTTAGGTTGGTAATTATAAAAACATGAATAATTACTATAATTACATTAATTATCCCAACCATAAGTATAGGAATTACCCCGGTTGGGACTATATTGATCAAAATAAGCATTGCAATACTCAAATTTATCATAATAATCCATATTTTGTGCTTGCGTATATGTAGGAGTAGTATGATAACTTCCACACAAGTTGCAAATTACATGGTTAGAATTAAAAGTATCAACATTCTTCTTTGTTCAAGTATATGCATAATGTTGTCCAATTGCACTTTCAATGTGATATAATCAAGCTAATCCTTAATGCTCCTAATGCCATTTTCAAATGACATCCCTTCAGACGACCCTTGGTTACCTTTATTCATGGAGTATTGCATGTGATAACAATCCATTGCCGAACTTTCATTTATCATGCATTGTCAACTCATGTTTATTACTCTCCTTGAGTCCCTAAATATGCCTTCAAAGTATTTCAAAACCAGTTTAGTCAAGAAGAATAGGTAACTCGACACATACAAAAACATACAAACAAAGACTCAACAAACATACAAGAAAACTGGACACAACGAACACATGAAAACAAGTAATATCTAAATTAATAAAGTTACTCTTCATGCTGATATTGCCACAAATCTTCTTGGTAACATGGCCAAAAACTTGACAAGCATAGAGTATGCATATAAAATTAAATTCAATCTACATTCAAGTTTTATATTTATAAATTCTTAAATATCCCACATGCAATTTTCTGCAAGTATACAGATCATGATTGAATACAGGGTATTAAGGGTTGAATTCCCAAGGAAAAATGGATAACTACTGGCTCTACTAAAGTTCCTCTATAATTTAGATGATCAACCAATTGAAGGAAACAAAACAACACTAAATGTGTAAGAAAATAGTAAATGAAAGCTCATTAAGACATTGTATCCCTAACTACTCATGCAAGTACAAATTTTCGGATTATTGAGCACTGCTATTTTGACTAGCAAAGGCATAATTTTTTTATGCATATAAAATCTACTCTTGTAATGAATCAACTATACCTATAACTAATCCATACCTACTCTCATGGTTATGAAATCAGCTACTAGTTCATTTTTCTATGAAATTACATGGAATAAAGCCATCAAAGCCACAAAGATACATCTCTACTCTCGTGAGTGTACTCCCTAGATTTATCACTTCTTGGAACTAGTGTTAAATCTCAATTTTCATTGCAAATTTAACATCTTAAAATTATCACAATTAATTCTTAGTTAATCATGATTAGATAAAGAAAAATTCTAGATAACTTTGTCAAAATAATGGCAGCAAATAACCAAGAATCAACACAATACAATCATAGAAAGTTCAACCAAAACCCAAGGCGTGAAACTTTAGAAAGACATAATGAAACACATATCCAAACATGTATAATAACAAAACATGAAGTCCAATACAAGAGAGAAAGTAGCAGAAGAAATATCACCCTTGTCACATTAGATCAAACTCACCATCTTGCTCCTCAATCTTTATTCAAATTTAGCTATACATATGAAATGGATGAAAATAACTAATCTCAACTATCCACGCTACTTTTTAACTAAAGAGCTAAGAAAATAGCTAAGAACTACATTTTTGTGGTGTTTTCTTTCACCTCCCCAAGCTCTCTTTTCTTCCAAGCTAAATCCATATATATATAGGTGAAATAAGTCAAGAAATGAGGCTTCAAATGTCAATTTTACAGCTGCAATAATGCTGCCAAATGTCTCTCAAAAGATGTGAAATAATGAAGGTGAAAACAAGTTGCACAAGTGGAAGCCGCAATGTTTGACTAGAATCCCTCCAGCAATCCAGCTAGAAATGGGCCAGATTTTGGAAGGGATTTGTCCCCTGTTTCACCAAAACTTTTTGTCTCGAATCTCTCTACCAATCCCTGCATAGAGTCTCAGAGGGATTCATTCCAACTTTCTTCTTCGACAAGTTTCTTCATTTTCTTGTTTAGTAACTCTAATCATCCTTGAAACTCGTCAATCTTGTGAACTTTAGAACTTGAATCAACATATTGCAAGTTCATTTCTAGTCCAAAATTAAGTTCAATTCCCACTCCTACAAAAAATATACAAGTAAAAGGGACAAATTCTCAATTAAGCATTAGATTGCATTTAGAACCAATTCTAGCCAAGATGGACTATTTTCTTCTTATAACATTGCAAAAGTGACTAAAAGTAATATAAAATATAATCCAATATAGCACAAAATAGTCACTTATTAAGGAAAATAGGAAAAAATATCAAGTGAGGAAGAAGTTGAGAGAAAAGTTCTTGGTTTTGAATTAACTTTCACCCAGAGCCGTGTTAATTGCACGTTGAGAACTATAGACTTTGATTTCTTGTTCTCTGAATTAGCCCTCTGAGTCACGCATGGGCCCAACAAAATTTGTAGAGCTAATAGTATTTGCCAATCTTTCTCATACAATATTCCTTATATATACTCTATGCCTTTTCAGACTTTTCTAGCAGATTTTGTGCAGAAGGCAAGACTGAAGGAGAAGAAACTTGTTTCCCTAGTTAGTTTGGATAGCAAGGAGAGGGAGATGGAAATAAGAGAAGTTGTAGATGGTAGGATTTTAATGGTATAAAGAGGTGATATATGCATGTTTGCTTTAGCTCATGATGATGCTACACATCTTTTTCACAGAGTCTAAGTGAAAGAGGAGTGCAGTAATCAAGAAGGAAGCAGCGGTTTTGAGCACACGTATATAAATGTGTTAACATGTTAAGACATGTAAAGCACACCCATATGTACACACATGCACAATGTCACATATATGCCTTTCCACTGTAGGCTATAGTGCGTGTTTCGAGTGAACTCTCGGAGTGCTCAGATGGAACTCTACGTTTTACATTTTGATAGAATAATGATTTGAGTGGGCTGAAATTTTATCTAGAGTTTGATCCGGTCATGAGACAAAACGTCAATTGGCATCTATATGTGGTGTCCTCTGTGTCTGCAGTAGAGTGCATGCCCATTAGGGAAAGTTGAGATGCTTGACTTGTCAAGGCTAAAGGAAGACATTCAATTCTAAAAGCTTGTTAGATGGAGTAGGGCATTTAGCAGCATTTTAATTTTTTTTTTGCGTCAAAAGTTCATGAAGATTTGGGATGCTTGACCTGTCAAGGCTAGGAAGGCATTCAATTCTAAGCTTATTAGATAGAGTTGGGCAGTTTTCACAGCATTCATTTAAATTGTTTGAAGTATTGAATGATTTGGGCTTCCAAGTTGGCGTTGGTGACTGGTTCGGTTTGCTAATGCGCAGCGTGTTTGCTCAGAAGATATAGCTTGTGACGGCGTGTAGGTAGCAGTGAACTTGTTTGGTTTTGTCAGATCCCCGCTGGAGCAATGACGTCTTCCCTGCATTCCTCTTCAGTCGTTGGCACAAGAGCAACATCGTCAGCCTTGGCAGCTTGTGAGTTTCGTGAATTGCATACCTACCGAAAGGAATTCGAATGTCACAATGCTCGACATTCTCCTAGCACTATCCTCATGGGTGCAATGTGAGAAGAACCGTGAAGGCAAGTTTGTGTTCTGAGTCACAGCCGAGCAATGTGTCTTGACCCATAAACTGTAGCCTGAGCTCTTGGATGTGGAACACTAGGAGGGCAGGAGATCTTTGATCTCTATTTGTCCAAACTCAGCACCGCATCGAACAACTGCCGTCATCACCTCGAGACGTCACATCCTTTGAGTATGTCGATCTCGTACAATGCCAACATTGGTGAGGAATGCTACTTGTTGATCCTGTCAGTAGTCATATGCTTGTCTCAAAGATTAAGCCATGCATATAGGATGAACTAATTCAGACTGTGAAGCTATGAATGACTTATTAAATCAGTTATAGTATGTATGAATGACTTATTAAATCAGTTATAGTCTGTTTGATGGTATTTGTGAATGGCAATCACCGATCTCACAAGTTGAAAGCAATGTTTTAAAACTTGGACCCTTAATTGAACCGGTGAGGTGTTCGGGTTGAGGTTCAACCGGTCGGATCGGTTCAATCCTGGTTCAATGAATTTTTTTAAAAATAATTTATATAAATATATATGCACAAAATAAGACATGCATTGGACTAATTTAAGACTTTATATGATGAAAAATTTAATATTTTGAAAGAAGTTGGATTTTCACAAATAAAAATTTTAAATTATAAGTTGAAACAAATAAATTTCATCTCAATCTTAATTGAATTTACCAAAAAAATAATGTTAAATCCAACTCAAAAATACCACAATATTTTGAAATTATACAAAATTCATGTCTATGAGAATTAGACATTGTGAGTTTAAATTTTAATTCAAGTTTTTGATATTTAGATATTGCAACTTAAAAAAAAAAAGAAGTTTTGAGTTTGGAGAAAGTCAAAAAATAGAAAATAAAAATACAAACTTGATAAGAGGCAAAAAATGAGAAGAAAGTGAGCGAATGTGACATTTAATAATTAGGTTTTAGGGTTAGGGAGAACATATTCTTTAAAAAAAAAAATTTTGTACAGTTTAATAGACAAAAACAAAAAACTGCTGGTTCAATGGTTCAATCCGGTTCGCACGGTTCAATCCGGGTTTTAAGTATAATCAACCCAAATCATGAACCGGACCGGAGCCAAGACCGGTTGCGGTCTGACCGGTCGAACCGGTCCGTCCGATCTGGTTTTTAAAACATTGGTTGAAAGTTGTCCAATTAAATTGGTTGATATAATTCTTACACTTTTTGGTGTAAAATCGCATAAATTGGGTGTAAACTTGAATTTGTCAGCTCATATTATTGAATTTGTGTAAAATTTAAAATTACGCTAAAACTGTAAGAATTTATACCAAATGTGCTAATACTTGCACGAACCAGCTATAACTAGACAATTTTCCAATTTATGTACCAATATTGGTTGTTATTGGACTCTCTCAAACTCAAGAGGCAAATAAATTCTACAGCAAAATGGACCATATTTGAACAAGCTTAAAAACTATGTAAGACAGAGATTCTGAAGGGACTTAATACACTTGAGCATGCATGTACAGTACGTAAAGATTCCAAACTTGACTTGATGTTGAGAGTTAAAAGACTGATCTAGATTGCCGTAGGAGTTGGGGCAAAGACTAAAGACTTGAGAAATAAAGCAATACTCCAATGTTATTTTGTTGGTTTTAGCAATGTTGTAGGACCCGGGGAGAAAGCTTGTAATTCATCTATAATTTCTACAATCAATCTATCTATCCCCACAATTCCAAGATCAGTCATTTATTTAAGAATACATGTTTAGCTTAAAGAAAAGGGATATGGTTTTCGGTGGAAGGAGGAGGAGGGCATCTAAAAATTTGGAGTTTACAAGCATGGGAAGAAAATGTTACACAAATTATAATATCCTGCAAGAAGAGGAAAAAGAATTGAGAACCAAAGGAAAAAACATAATAAAGTAACAAAAAAATTGTTAGGTTTTGTTGAACTCTATCATCCAAATGATAAGTTCAAGAGTTAAGACTTTCCCTCACACGTATAAACTAAGATATGCTCATCCACTATTGATGTAGATAAACTTAATAATCGCCCCCTCATAGCTTACACATTGAGCCCGAGTTTTGATCTGATTATCAATCTTTCATCTGATATTTGTTATGTAGATGATAGGATGTGAAATTGTCATCCAATTTATGTTTATTTTTCCTTTTATTTTAGCCAAATATTGTATTAATTGATGGATTCTACTTATATTTGGTTAATGGTGCTAATTGTAGGAAAATAATCAAAATATGATTAAAAGGGACAATTTCTAGCTAATTTGGTGGTGGCACATTCAAGTCCAGATTCTCGGGATTTAGTGCACGTGAGAAGCTCCCAAAAATGCATCAAGTAGTTGACTACAAATTAGGAAGCTAGTGGGTCACTCCCAAGAAAAAGGAAAGCTGAGGAAGTTGACTTGTAATAAGGTTTTATTCTAAGAAGTTGATTAGTATTAGAATACCAATCAATTAGGAGTCAAAGTAGGAAAGAAATCGTCAAACAATTTGTTTCCATCTTTGCTGTGGCTAGAGACGTGAGGGCATTGTACTTGGTTTTTACTTTCTCCTTTGACCGACTGGGAAGGGACAGAAGAGGACAATTGCTTTCATTTTTATTTTTTCATCTTTTACTTTTCCTTTTTGGCGACTTTTGGGGAGACAACAATTGTAAGCTTCGAATAGCTTTTCCGCTTGGCTTGTTCTCTAGCAATGGAGAACTGATTTCTTATTTCTAGTCAAGGGGACAACCGAAGATTTGGTTCAAAACAACTGTGAGATCTAAATTATTTTAACTATTTCATTCATTTATTGGTATTTGTATGTTTTCTACTTTTAATTGTCGTTATAACCATCGTGTATAATTGAATAGGTGTGCAATATTTAATTATTCATGTAGGCTATTTGCTAATTGGGGGTAGTTGAATCTATAATTGTTCGATTATTTCCGTCCCGGTAGCAACTGGCGTAATTGGATTTATATCAAGAAAACATACTATCTAATTTAAACAAACTCTCGTAGCGTGTTTGTTAGTTAAAGTTGGGTTTTTCTAATTCTTAATGCAACCTAGAAATTAAATCCTACGGTCGTACCTAGGGTTATTTCCTGGTTAGAGAAATAGTTAACGGTCGTACTTTAACTATCGAAAAATTAAGGAAAGGCTGGTTGTTTATCGCGTGTATGACAGCTATAACCAATCTATTAATGAATGCTAGAATTATACTTAAATCGATGATCAGTTGCATGAACCATTTTCTGAAGTGTATCCTTAGCTAGAGTTTCTCCAATTATTTCTCTTAATTAATTATTTTTCGCATTTAATTTATTTAGTTGGCAATTCATTAGCATTAAATCCTAAAACCCCCCGTTTGTCTTGACTCAAAAGGAATGAAACTTTTCCCCAATCCCTGAGGAGACGACCCTACTTGCCACTGTCTACTAATTAGTAATTTTGTCAATTAATCCATTCTGGTATATCGGATTAAGCACACTCTTCGGAACCAGGGTGAATCAAGTAACTCATTGCACATCTAGAATCCCTGCTCTAGTACCTGAATTGATTATTGACTGCTTTTGGTGGTAGTTAGGTTTTTACTATTATTGCACAGGCTCAGCACCTGTCAGTAGAACTGCTATAACCAGAGTCTAATACAAGGATCACATGCCTCACAAATTGGAAGTTATTCAGTTCAAATGGGTTGATGTAATTCTTACACATTTTGGTGTAAAATTGTACAAATCAAGTGTAAAATTAAATTTTTTAGCTCATATAACTAAATTTATGTAAAATTTATGATTACATTAAAATTGTAAGAACTTACATTAATTGTGATCGTAATTATACGAATTGGTTTGAACCGGAGAATTTTCTGATTTGTGCATGAATATTAGGCGTTATTGGGCTCTATTACCTCAAAAGTTAGCTCAAGAAGTAAATAAATTCTACAACAAAATCAATCATATTTGGACAGGTTTAAAAACTATGTAAGATTGAGACCCTAAATGGACTTGGTAGACTTAAGCATGCATGCAAAGCAGTGGCAGAGCCAGAAAAAATTTTCAGTGGAGACAAAAGTAACATTAAAATTTTTTTACCTTACTCTTTTTTAATTTTTTAAGCAAAAAAAATATTCACCAATAAGTTGAAATGAAAAGCCTTTTTTTTAGCTTACTTCAAATGGAACTTTGTAACTCACATATTCTTTTAGAATATTAGTTTATGAATTAACTTAGAGAACCACGTAATTCTTTCACTTCTTCCTTCGTAAAAAAACTCTGGAGACACACTTAAAATTATATCAAAATTCTACAGGTGTGGGCCCAGTGCCCCCACCGTAAATCCGCCACTAATGCAAAGTACGTAAAGATTCCAGACTTGACTCTAGATTGCCCTAGGAGTTCGGGTAAAGACTAAAAACCTGAGAAATAAAGCAATACTCCAACGTTATTTTGTTGGTTTTAGCAATGCTGTAGGACCCGGGGAAAAATTTTGTGATTCATCTATGATATCTAGAATCAGTCTATCTATCCCCACATTTGCAAGATCAGTCATTTATCTAGAAATACATGCTTAGCTTAAAGAAAGAAGACGGCATCTAAAAGCCTAGTTTTTTTTTTACATGTAGGAACAGAATGTTAAAGAAATTATAATATAAAGAAAAAAGAAAAATAATTGAGAACGAAAGGAAAAAACATAATAAAATGATAAAAAAATTGTTAAATGTTGTTGTGCTCTATCATCCATATGCTAAGCTCAAGAGCTAATGTTTTCCTTCACACTTGTAGCTTAAGACATGCTCGTTTCACTATTGATATGAAATAAACTACCATCTCTGTCTCACGGCTCACACATTGAGACCACTAATGGAAGATTGAGACTCTGAATGGATTTAGTAGACTAGACCATGCATGTAAAGTATGTAAAGATTCCAGACTTGACTTTATGTTGAGAGTGAAAGGACTGATCTAGATTGCCGTAGAAGTAGGGGTAAAGAATGAAAACCTATGAAATAAAGCAATATTCCAATGTTATTTTGCTGTTTTTAGCGATTATGAAAAACTCATGGAAAAAGTTTGTATTGATGTACTACATTTTTGAGAGAAGTTTGCACTTTCAGTAAAAGTTAGTGGAGCTAAATCAGTTTTAAAAGTACACAATTGAAAATTTTAATTTTGTTCACTGGAAATACTACAACTTTTTTTATTGTTTAGGGAGCAGCTGACTGCACTAGCTGCTTTTTGAAGTTGTATTTGTTTTTTCTAGAATTTCTCTTTCTTCTTCATGCTACAAAATCACGAGTTATCTTAGTTGTACAACTTCTTTTAATGGTTGATTGAGAAAGGAGTTATGTTGAAGAGAGAACCTTAGTACGTCTTTGGTGCAGTTTTGGGGCAGTAAGAAGATATTGAAGAAATTAAGAGATCCTAAGAATGAGAAAATGAAAGTGATGGCCTCCAATAAATTAAATCCGCTGCTGATGCAAAGTACGTAAAGATTCCAAACTTGACTCTAGATTGCCGTAGGAGTTCGGGTAAAGACTAAAGACCTGAGAAATAAAGCAATAATCCAACGTTATTTTGTTGGTTTTAGCAATACTGTAGGACCCGGGGAAAAATTTTGTGATTCTTCAAATGAAACTTTGTAACTCACATATTTGTTTAGAATATTAATTCATGAACCAACTTAAAGGATCATTTAATTCTTTCACTTCCTTCGGACAAAAATTCTGGAGACACACTTAAAATTATATCAAAATTCTACAGGTATTAAAAAAATTTACGGGGACAGTGGGAGCCGTGCCCCAGTGCCCCCACCTTAAATCCGCCACTGATGCAAAGTACATAAAGATTCCAGACTTGACTCTAGATTGCCCTAGGAGTTCGGGTAAAGACTAAAGACCTGAGAAATAAAGCAATACTCCAACGTTATTTTGTTGGTTTTAGCAATGCTGTAGGACCCGGGGAAAAATTTTGTGATTCATCTATGATATCTAGAATCAGTCTATCCATCCCCACATTTGCAAGATCAGTCATTTATCTAGAAATACATGCTTAGCTTAAAGAAAGAAGAGGGCATCTAAAAGCCTAGTTTTTTTTTTTTTGACATGTGGGAACAGAATGTTAAAGAAATTATAATATAAAGAAAAAAGAAAAAGAATTGAGAACGAAGGAAAAAACATAATAAAGTGATAAAAAAATTGTTAAATGTTGTTGTGCTCTATCATCCATATGCTAAGCCCAAGAGCTAATGTTTTCATTCACACTTGTAGCTTAAGACATGCTCATTTCACTATTGATATGAAATAAACTAAACCATCTCTGTCTCACGGCTCACACATTGAGACCACTTAAGTCATCTATAAATACCTGCACAAGTGCTAAAATAGCCATCAGCTTTACAGCAAAAGTTTTCTCTTAAGAATTTCATTGTGACGTATATCCAGCAGATATGTCAATCCTGAATTATTCCATCTGTCCAATTAGTTTAGTTTCTGTATGCTTGGCCATCCTTCACTTACTCTCGAGTTCTGGAGTCAATGCTGCTTCTTATCAAATGCATGCAGCATCAAGTACCGGAAGTGAAGGGAAAGCTCTTTTAACTTGGAAAGCCAGTCTCGACAATGATAGCCAATCTAAGTTGTCATCCTGGTCATCTTCTGCAAATCCTTGCAGTGCCTGGGATGGAGTTCGATGCAACAAAGCTGGACGAGTATCGGTGATTAACATCACTAGTTCTGG
This sequence comes from Coffea humblotiana, assembly GCA_023065735.1. Classification (NCBI taxonomy): domain Eukaryota; kingdom Viridiplantae; phylum Streptophyta; class Magnoliopsida; order Gentianales; family Rubiaceae; genus Coffea; species Coffea humblotiana. The sequence continues at coordinate 4,184,889 of CM041208.1, read as the reverse complement.
CATCAGAGGTACACTTGATCATCTCAATTTCTCGTCTCTACCCCATCTAACTACAATTGAGCTTTCCCAAAATGCACTCCATGGGACCATACCATCCAACATTGGGAACCTTTCAAGACTAACCTATCTTGCCTCTGGTCAAATCAATTGTCTGGTGCCATTCCTATTGAAATCAGCCAACTAACCAATCTTAGGTTCTTGTACCTTTCCTATAACTCATTCAATGGATCAATCCCTACTTCTATTGGCAATCTGACAGGCCTAACCATGCTAAACCTAGGAAGCAACAAACTTTCTGGATGGATTCCAGAAGAGATTGGGAAGCTCAAATCTCTGACGAAACTCTCTTTGGCTAACAATACGCTCACAGGTCGGATTCCTGTGTCTATTGGAAACTTAAGTGGCTTGACTCTGCTGTATCTTTTCCAAAATTATCTTTCGGGGCCTATTCCCAAAGAAATTGGAAACTTGACAAAGCAAAATGAATTAGCTCTTTCAGGGAACCAGCTATTGGGTCCCATTCCAGAAGAGATTGGGAAGCTTAGATCTCTTACTAAACTCACTTTTGCTAACAACACGCTGACAGGTCCGATTCCTCTGTCTATTGGAAACTTAAGTGGCTTGACTCTGCTGTTTCTTTCCCAAAATTATCTTTCTGGGCCCATTCCCAAAGAAATTGGGAACTTGACAAAACTAAATGAATTAGACCTTTATGGGAATCAGTTATCAGGACCCATTCCAGAACAGATTGGGAAGCTCAGATCTCTTATTCTATGCTCTCTAGGGAAGAACTTGCTGACGGGTTCCATCCCACAGTCAATTGGAAACTTAGGTAACCTGACTTTCCTATATCTCGACACAAATTTTCTTTCCGGACCCATCCCCAAAGAAATTGGCAAGCTCTTATCTCTAGAAAAGCTTTCAATTATTGATAACAATCTAACCGGTAACATTCCCAATTCAATTGGTAATTTGAAGATGTTAACTTATTTAAACATTTTTGGAAGCAAGCTTACTGGACAAATTCCTTCCTCCATTGGAAATTTAACTAATCTCATTGCCTTGCAACTTTCCCAAAACAACTTGTATGGTGCTATCCCTCCCGAATTGGGAACATTGAAGCTACTAGCTTATATTTTTATTTTCCAAAACCAGCTAAGTGGTGCTCTGCCCGATGGATTCAACAATCTTACACATTTAAATAGCCTAGGGCTGTCTCAAAATCATTTTACTGGTCATTTACCCCAAAATATTTGCATTGGTAGCTCACTAACGAAGTTCATAGTATATGAAAATAATTTTGTCGGTGCTATACCAAGGAGCTTGAAAAACTGTTCTAGTTTAGGAATTATCGGTGTCGCTGACAACCAACTATCAGGAAATGTCTCTGAAGGATTTGGCATCTATCCATATGTGGAAATTATGGATCTAAGGAATAATAAATTTTTTGGTCAGTTGCCTTGGAATTGGAGTGGCTATCTGAATTTAACAGTGTTGTTGATCTCGAAAAATAATCTTTCTGGCAAAATACCAGCTGGGCTTGGAGAGGTATCTCGTCTGCAAAAACTTCATCTCTCTTCAAATCACTTGCATGGGGAAATCCCTAGAAGTTTGGGGAAGTTGACTTTGTTGCTTGAGCTTATGTTGGATAGCAATGACCTTTTAGGCAATATACCCTCAGAAATTGGTCAGATGTCTAGACTTTTAAATCTTAGTTTGGCGGCCAATAATCTCAGTAGCTCAATTCCAGAACAAATAGTCAATTGCACACAATTGCTGGATTTAAACTTGAGCCAAAATGCACTCATCGATAGTATTCCTTCTCAAATAGGAAATCTTCCCTCACTTGCAACTCTGGATCTCAGCCAAAACATGCTGGAATCCAAATTGCCACCAGAGCTAGGTGAGATGAAAAGCATTGAGACGATGAATCTTTCGCATAATAGGATATCAGGTTTCATCCCAAAAAGCTTTGATCATTGCTTCAGTTTGATTTCCATTGATATATCCTACAATCAATTGGAAGGGCCTCTCCCCAACACCAGTGCATTTCAAAAAGCTCCATTTGATTCCCTGAGAAACAATAAAGCTTTATGTGGCAGTGTTGCAGGATTGAATCCTTGCTCTCAGTCAACTCAAAAGAAGACTAGTAGAATGACAACTAAGAGAATGATCTTTCTCGTTGTTGCTCCGATACTAGCAACCATGTTTCTTTTGATCGTGGTTGTGGGCATCTTCATTCGTGCAAGGCCACATACGAGGAGCATGGAGAATAAGCCTCAGGAATTTACTAGAAATATGTTCTCTGTCTGGAGCTTTGATGGGAAAATGGTCTATGAAAACATCATTGATGCAATAGAGAATTTCCACCCTAAGTATTGCATTGGAGCGGGAGGTTCTGGAAGTGTATTTAGAGCAGAGTTGCCAAATGGTCAAGTGGTTGCTGTCAAGAAACTTCATGGAATGGATGATGGTGCCTTGAGGAGACCAAAAGATTTCACCAATGAGATACGTGCACTGACAAATATAAGGCATCGCAACATCGTGAAGCTGTATGGATGCTGTTCACATGTACAACACACTTTCTTGGTTTATGAATTCTTGGAAGGGGGAAGCTTGATGCACTCGTTGAGCAATGATGAAACAGCAGCCAAGTTCGAGTGGATCAAAAGGGTAAGTAGTGTTAAAGATGTGGCAAATGCATTATCTTACATGCATCAGAATTGTTCGCCTTCCATAATTCATCGAGATATATCTAGCAAAAATATTTTGTTAGACTCTGAGTATCAAGCCCATATTTCTGGTTTTGGTACTGCAAGAATCTTGAGGCCTGATTCATCTCATTGGACTTCATTTGCTGGAACTTATGGATATGCTGCTCCAGGTATGCTCTTCTTTGCTCAAACAAATCCAATTTTCGCTTTACCTTCTCTTTTTCAACTAATCCATAATTACATAATGCTAGCATGAGCAAAGCAATTTAATTATGATTCAATACTCTAAAGGGATTCATCTGCACCATAGTCTAAAGTGATTATTTTTTTGTGAATTGCAGAACTTGCTTTTACCATGGAAGTAAATGAAAAATGTGATGTATATAGTTTTGGAGTATTAGCTTTAGAAGTGATCATGGGTGAGCATCCAGCTGATTTCATATTGTCCACATTGTCGGCATCATCATCCACTTCAACAGCATATGATATACTGTTGAAAGACATTGTGGATCCTCGACTTTCATCTCCCGGTAAGCAGGAGTCGAAACAAGTGACCTTGGTGGCAAAGCTGGCATTGTCATGCATAGAACCCAATCCTCAGTTAAGGCCGACAATGAACCAAGTGTGCGTCCAACTGTTAAAGGAAATACCATCTCAATTCAACGTATTCCCAATAGTTACAATTGGACAACTTCTGGACCTGCAAATGACAAATGTTTGAACTTCTCTGTTTAAGTGTCTTTCTTTCCTCTGTCCAAAATTTTCAAATTTTGTTGTCTGCAACTCTAAATTTGGGGAAAATTTTGCTATGATCCCTTGTAAGAAAAAATAGCAATATTAGTGTCAAAGCATGCAGGGCTGAAGTTCTAGTTTGAGCAGGGCGGGGATACGTTGACTCCAAGCATTGCAATTGTACCCCCTGACTTATGAAAAATTATAGATTAACTTTAAAAAGGTCTATATTTTTTTATTATTGTCTCGCTCTTGCCCCCTGAATTTACATAATATTCAATCTATCTCCACAATTGCCTCTCCAAAAGCATTGAATTTTCAAATTGCCCTCACCAATTCTACAATGGAACTTTAAAATAACACATATTATATGATGCTATTCTTATTTCTTTTTATAAATCTTTTTTATTTTGTAAATTTTGTTTGATTAACATTGAACTTCTCTCATATGGTTAGTCACATGAATTGCTTGCAAGCCCAATATTCATTCGATAGTTTTAATGCATTCCATTATTGGCTTATTAGAATGTACATATTGTCGTCTTATGGGTAATATTAACAATTGGGCAATTCTATACAATTAGATGAACTAATAAATACAGGACACAGTAAATCACAAGTGTAGACAATTTTTTATTTTATTTTTCAAATATTGAGTTGGTGCATGTCTATTAATTTATAGCGAACAATTAGTTGTACCAAAAATCTACAAATTGCACATAAGAAGCGTGATGTAAAATTATTACACCCTTTGAATAAAGATCCTAACTCCATTATTGAGTCAGAGCGTTCCTTAGAATGAATTTCATATTCAAAACTTGATACCAAAATTTATACATTCCTAAATTGCAATTCTTCTAATATTGGGTCTGATACTTAAAAAGCTTGAGCCAGGCTGTGGCAGTGGAGCACAAAAGAAAGCATCTAGACAACCTTGCCTCATGGTAGAAAAGTTGAGAAGTGTTTTGTGCTTCAGGAAAGGAATAATGCTGAAGATGTGACATAGCTAAGCATGCTTGTATAAAGACATTGGATGTTCGATCCATAAAACCAAATTGTCTTGTATTTTCACTAGCTTGGGACAAAAATCATAAAGGATTAATATTTGCTGGCATTTGCATAAATTTCTAGTTAAGAAAAATTAATAGATTTTTCTGTTGTGTGCCTCAGAAAAGCAAATATGGCAATGATCATAATAATGCAATTGCAACATGTGTATAGTCTTTAGATTGTGCATTGGCCTGGAATGTATGTATATAGTCCTTTAGCCTTCAACTAGATTTCTTAATATTTACTCATCATTCTCACATCTTAGTTAGTGAACGCAGAAGAAACTTCACCAACCAAAAGTAGGACAAATCTCTAGGTTTTTTTCATATAAGTACTAAGTACTGAAAGTACAAGGTTCATAATGGGAAAAAGCAGCAGCCATAGGTGGATGACTTTCCATCCTCCTACTGTTGCAAGAAAGTAACTGGATCTACATTTCGACAAAGAGATATTCAAAAGAAAGACTACAAAAAAAAAATGTTATAGCAATGCAACATTTTTTATTGTGCTTAGTTATTGGCTAACATGAATTTGATTAGGTATGAATGACTTCTTGTAAACTGAAAGGTAATACATATAGATGCATCTCCAAAATCATACTGGGACTAATGTTTTGATCTCACTCTATGTGTGTACTTAATTAGGATTTCTATGTGTTTTCTGGTAAACTATTGAAGAAAATTAATTGCATTAAATGCCACATATGGTCCCTTAGTTGCGAAATTTGCCCGAGATAATAGGAATGAGGAACTCAAAGATGAAGTTTTTTGGCTAGGTTAAGTGTTTCTATTTTAATGAGTAGAGGATCCGATTGCAAGATTTTTAGAATCATGTTTATTGAGCATATGTTGTCCCTCTCTGGCAATGTTGATTGTGTCTCCCACCAAAAGTATTTAAAATAAATTGTAGGAACAATATGTGAAATATTTTTCGAGAGATATGCTTTCATCATCTTCTATGGAATTTGCAGGGGTATTTGAAAGTTTGCTGCCTATAAAATCAAGTAGCAGTTGCTTGATTTACAATGGCACATTGGGTTGATCTGTTACTCTAAAAGATTTGCAACTTCTTAGTTATTTGTAATTTTTGAATACTAAGCCCAAATGCAGCCAACAACCAATCCATCATTGTCTTAATCTAAAATAACGAACCAGCTAAGATAGGCTGAGCCCAGGTCTTCTAAAAGGTTAAAATTTTCAATTTGGTGTTTTTTCAGTTAACTTCCTGCTCCTAAATCCTAAATTAAGTCGAATATGGGGATAAGGCAAACTAAGTTGGCATGCACTCGTACAATGTCATTGTACATGTGATATATGTAAAGTAAAAATGTAATTGAAAACTGTGCAAGGAAAATTTTTTCACAGCAAATAGCAATTGAAACATGCTCTTTTACCTTGACCTTTTCAAACTTGCATCCTTGAACTTGAGGGGGCAATTATAAAGATCTCAGTTTACTTAATTTTTAAATTCACAATAATTTCTTTGTTTTTAACCAATCTATAAATGAAGTGAAAAAATTCCCCCATCCCCTCCCCGCTCATTAAGTCGCATCCCTCTTCTGTTGGAAAAATTTTTTTAAAAAAAAACCTATAAATGAAGTGAAATTTGCAGATCCCAGTATGACTCACACCATCTAGCATTCAAGGAAGTTGATTTTCTTTTCCTTTATTCTTTTGTTTTGGTAATAGTCCAACTAAGTTGACTAAAACAACTAAAACTTGGCACTTAGAAAAAAAAATTCCAAAACAACATTATTCGCCGATAAGAAGGCAAAAGAATCCCAAAAAGAAATATCAATAGTACATTATTATGGGTACTACCGCCAAGTTGACCTGAACAAATACATTACATACAGATCCATCTTCTTTTTTTTTTTTTTTTGGAGGGATACATATCCCATCTTTACTGGCAACTTGGAGCAGCATGTTACATATTTAAAATTGCGAGACCTATATTCCTGTGATTAGCATTTGGCAATTTGGAAAGCCAATTATTGGGAAAAAGTTCTTATTAAACACAATGTACGTTTTCTAACCAACTTTTCATTTTTCTATCTCATATACATTAAATTATAAAAAATAAATGTATACATATGCAGGTAAAAAGTAGAAAAGATATTTCAAATAACCGTAAATCCAAATGAGAAATTACTTTTGTAAATGTGTTGAGAATAGCAAAATTGTAAAAACCATAAAACCCCTGTGCTCCCGCTTGATTATGATCATATTTGGAAATTCTCAAGAATCATTGCTACCAAACAAAATCGACCTTAAATTCAAAGATGAGTATTTTTTGTACGTGATATTGTTGTGCACATTCTAATAGATGTGTATTAAACAATTAAATTCACGCCTTTTTTTGTGTGTAAATTATTAATAATTTCCCTATGGTTTAACACATTATCACACGACCTCCCTAACGTTTTAAAATATTCACATAATTCCTTTTAACTTTATGTAAAGTGGATATTTGATAGAAAAAGCAACCTAGACAAGGTTGTTAGTTGAAATATCATTATTACTCTTACTTAAGTGCCAATCCAAAAGAGAGTCTAACCACTTTGTATAAAATTACGGGCGGAATCGTATAAATATATGAAAAACTATAGGAGAATTAAGTGAATTTTTATGAAAAAAACTATAAGGAGATTAAATGGATATTATAATTTCACCATATAAGTTTTTAGAGTGTGTGAGGTACAGTTGCTATGATCATTATGTGTCATTCATCATCTGTTGTACATTTGCTGTACACATCTAATACATGATTGTATATACTTATCTATGTGCCTGCTAGGTAGGAACCCCAACTCAATGTTAGAAACTAAAAAGTCGCAAATTTTAAATTAGTTATCTAATACATTATTTTAAATTTTAATCTTATAAAATTAGTTATTTTCGTCTTTTTTATTTTACATTTAAATCACAAAATTTTTTTAATAGGTAAAAAAAAAAGGGTAAAATCAATAATTTACAAAAGATGACTTTTAGTGAATTTGAATAATTAGTTTTTGCAAAATCTATCGCAACTCCAAAAGCAATAAATACTTTTAGTGGATTCCTCCCAAAAAGATGATGAAGGAGTGGCAGTCGATATCAGTGTATATGACGCAGTTCGAAGACCCACACACAAATAGATGGCTTGTAAGTGGCTTAAATCATCAGAGGAGTGCGTCAGGATATTGAATTATGAGAAGATTTTGAGAGAGATTAAAAGGGATTAAGAGCAAGAAATGAGCTAGGAAGAAAGAAAAGAAGAATCAGGCAAGAAGCCAAGAAGCGAGAGAAAGTGAGCGAGAGGAAGAAGATAATAGTTTTTCCATTCAACAAGCTGTCCAATCAGTGCGTTACATTTGGCATTTTATAACTACTTGTGATAACTGTCACTTCAACGGACTATATGGAACGACACCATTCCACTAATTTCCCATACACATTGATCAAATGATCTGATTCCTCTAAACGGTGTCGTAAGGCTATTGATTAACAAAAATAGGAAATTTAGACAATTTTCTTGATCTTGACAATTATTTCCCCCTTTGCGATAAGACCTTGTCTTCAAGGATTGAAGTGAGGAAATTGTCTATGAATGAAAGATTGATCCAAGGAGCTTCCTCGAAACCCAATTAATTGATTCCTTTTGATCAAGTACTGGAGTATTGGTATTGAATTCCTTACAATGACTCTCCTTTTGAGAACAACTTTTGGATATAATGGACAGGAATCACTCTCATCGAATTCTAATAGCTCAGCATTGAGTTGTTGAGAATCTCCCACTCACTTCTTTAGTTGGAAAACATGAAAAGCAGGGTGAATTCTTACTATTGGGATGACAATCAGAGCCTGTAAGCTACCTCTCCTACCCTTTCTATGATCTGGAATGGACCATAAAATTTGGAAGATAACTTCAAACAGCTACATACTACTACTGATTGCTGCTTGAGTAGTTGGAGTTTGAGGTATACCTAATCCCCTACATTGAAGTGCCTCTCTAATCTGTGGGTGTCTGCAAAATATTTCATTCATTTCTGAGCCTTTTGCAAATGCTTCTTGATATATTGAAGGATATAAGTTCTGTGTTGGACCAAATCTGTAGCAGCTGGCAAAACAGAATCATGGAGGGGGCCAATTGGTAGATGCGTTGGTGGATATCCATATAATGCTTCGAATGGAGATATTTTAAGTCCTGTGTGGACGGAGGTTTTATAACACATTCTGCCATAGAAATCCATTGACTCCACTGTTGAGGGTGATTACTACACATACATCTGAGGTAAGTTTCTAAGCACTAATTTAGTCTTTCAATTTGGCCATCAGTCCGTAGGTGATGTGTAGTAGTGTAACAGAGTTATGTACCCACCAATTTGCATAACTGTTGCCAGAAGTTACTAGTGAACAGTTTTGTTTCTGTCAGTTACTGTACTCTAAGGAAGGCCATGTAATTCACAAATCTGGTTCAAGAATAGGTCAGCCACTTGAGGAGCTATAAATGGATAACACAATAGCAGAAAATGTGTGAATTTAGTCAAACGATCGGCTACTACTAGGATGGTATCAAAAACCTTAGACATAGGAAGTTGCTCAATGAAGTCCATGCTGATATGACTCCATGGCTATGGAGGTATTAGAAGTGGTTGGAGTAGTCCAAGATAAGGTACATGTTCTGCTTTATTCGTCTGATAGATATCACACGGATGTACAAACTGTATAACATTCTGTTTCATGTCTGGCCAATAGAATAATGTCTTAACCCTCTGCAATGTTGCTCTTTGTCCAAAATGTCCTCCCACTAGTGAATTGTATAGAGCCTTAATTACTTGGTTTTTGATGTCTCTAGTCTGCCCTACAAACAACTTGTTTCTGTATTTCAATATTCCCTCTGTAAGTGTAAATGGTCCCTATAGAGAATTGCTAAGTACCATCTGAGTCATTAACTGTTGGTAGTGGCTATCTCCCACATAACTCTGTTGTAGTTTATTTATCCAACTTGGTTGAACTGTGGTCAATGCTATTGTTGTTCCCCCTAACTCAATGTTGGTCTTGGCTAGAGCATCTGCAATCTTGTTTTCTATACCCTTTTTATACTGAATTTCATAGTCTATCCCAAGTAACTTAGTCACCCATTTGTGCTGTAGAGTAGTTGTTAACCTTTGCTCCAAAAGGAATTTCAAGGATTGATGATCAGCCTTTGTAATGAAATGATAGTCCACTAGATAATGCCTCTCTATTTACTCATTACCATTACCAATGCATTTAGTATGTTAGAAGCATCCAATTCATACATACCTGCATGTTTTCTTTGTGTTACGGCTCTCATTGGCCTATTGATAATTATTGGTAGCCATCTCTTCTATCAATTGTTGAGATTCTTCCATTGATTTTTTAATGAGAGCTCCACCTACAGCTACATCAATATGAGTTTTGATAGGATAAGTTAAACTATTATAAAATGTTTGTACTATTTGTACTATTAATCAATCAAGAAGTTCACGACATGGACATCTCCAATGCAACTCCTTATATCTCTGCCAAGTCTCATACAATGATTTACATTCCTATTGAGGAAAATGTGTTACATCTATGCATAATTTAGTAGTTTATCAAGTGGGAAATATTTATTCAAATAAGTTTGGACAATTTGGTTCAAGTGGTGAAAGTGTTTGGTGCATGTAAATTCAACCATACCTTAGCTTTGTCTCTCAAAGAAAAAGGGAACAATCTAAACCTTAGACCATCATCATTTGCTCCATTTAGCTTGATTGTATTATATATCTCTAAGAAATTGGCTAGGAGAGTATTTGGATCCTTCATTGAATTACCTCCAAATTGATCTTGTTGGATCATTTGAGTCAACGGGGGGCTTAATTTCAAAGTTGTTTGCTTTAATTGCCAGCTGTGCAATACTTGTTTGTGCTCTTGTATTCAGCAATATAAAGTCCCTCAAGGGTTGTTGATTCCTATTTTCACATTCCTCTGCCTTTGTGCTAAAGAGGGTAGCTCAATTGATATTTCTCCTACACTTTCCTCCGTTGGAATTGCTTCTTGCTATTGTTGTGCAAGATATCTCACCTTCCTTGGGATTCTCTCAATCTTAGGATCTAATTTACTATGACTTGGAGCGATCGGTGCATACATTACACAACACCAAACAGGAGAGTTAGTAAAAATACAACTAATATATATATATATATATATATATACACATCAACTAGAAAGTTGGCACTGTATATACAAAGAAAATTACAAAAATTAAAACTAAAACAAGTTTAAACTAATAAAACTTGTTTTCGCCTTAATATTAGCCGATTCCCTGGTAACGACGTCAAAAACTTGATGTGGTTTAGGCTTTCAAATTAAATTTTTAACTATTCAATTAATTAATCCCAATTACCTCGCTTTTTTTGCAAGTATATGGGTCAAGACAAATGTTGGGATAATCAGGGTCGATCCCACAAAGAATTGGATAATTACTATGACTTTTTAAACTTGGTTTATTATCTAAATAATAACAAATATAAGTAAAAATGATACTACCAATTAAGCTAATTAAAGTAGCAAACTTGCAAGATTTGAACTAATTAAAAAAATTTCTGTAGTTATGAATCCCTCGCAACTCAAGATAAGTGATTAACTCAGTTGATTTTAGGCTGTTAAACTTGTGACTTGTTAAGGAGATAACTTCCAAAATCATTTGTAGATTACTTTCGCTAATAAACAAATATACTTATGCTAAACCTTCACCTATTAGCATGATGGATTAATATAGTACAAGTTCATGATACTCAATGAAATTATAAGTTGATTCCATCCAAATCCATCTCCTACTAACGTGAACATATAATTTGGGAGTTATATATCTTGACCTGCACAGGCAAAGCAACTTCTATGTACAAACACATGCTTGAATAATTCGTAATTGGTGCTCAAACAACTACAAATATGAGGTGCAGATATATGAACTAACAAGTTCACAAAAATAGCCAAAATCAACTCAAGTCAACATATATCATGAATCTACAAATTCATCTTCACCTTAGAATCCAATAGTTTATCTAGACAAGAAAGAACCACCATCAAAATGTAGATCTAAAATTAAAAACTCCTAGATTTTAGTTTAGGTAGATTAGATTAGTGTAAGATAAGTTAGTTAGTTCGTCCAATCTTTGTGTTTAGGTAGCTTGGATGCAGATTGAAGACGAAAGAGGGAGAGCTTAATTGGAGGCTCATGTGACAGGGGGTCTTTTCTCTAACTCTTGATTTCTTGTATTTGTATTATAATGTTTGACTATAATACAATATTGGATCTTTATTTCATTTGCTGTGTTTTTTGTTTAAGTTTCATATCTTGGTTTTTGGTTCAACTATTTATGGATTGTTTGTGATATTTCTTGGGTTATTTGATGCTATTATCTTGAACAAGTTATTTAGCACTTTTGTTCTTATAATCATGATTCACCGACTATTGATTGTGATCATTTTAACGTGTTAGATTTGTAATGAAAATTAAAATTTAACACTAGTTCATAGAAATGTTAAACCTAAGAAGTACACTCATGAGAGTTGAGATAAACTTTTGTGATCTTGGCAGCTTGATCCATATAATTTCATAGAAACTAATGAACCTTTAACTAAATTCATAATTATGAGAGTATGTATGGATTAGTTATAGATATAATTGATTCTTTACAAGATTAGGTTTTGATGTGAATAAGACAATTACACCATAGTTAGCCAATGTAGTAGCGCTTAAGGATTCAGAAATTTGCTTTGCAGGAGTAGTTAGAGATACCATGATTTAAGAAGCTTTCATTTGTTAATTTTGTTGCACATTTTAGCTTAGTTTTATTTATTTCAATTTGTTAATCATCTAAATAATAGAGAAGTTTTAGTAGTGTCGATAGTTGTCTACTTTTTCTGGAACAATCGACCCTTAATATCTTATGTTTGTTCACGATCTGTATACTTGCAGTAATATGTAGGGTATTTAGGAAATTACAAATTTAAAATTTAACTGTGGATTGAACTCTATTATTGTATGCATACCCCACGCTCGTCTCGTCAGTTAGCACCACTCAATCTCTTTGACAATTTAAAACACATGTAAAAAATGAAGTGCCATATGCAATTTAATGACAATAGAATTAAATTAATTTTAGCTCTTGAATGTTCCAAACTAGAGTCGGCAATATTTTTCCCCGCCGCAACTCCTTTCCGTGTGGAAAACCTGCGCAGATGTCAACCTGCCGCCCAACGTCTACTATTTATCTCAATGCCATGGGCAACATCTTGCCCCGTTAAAGAATAGGCGGATGCTGTTAACTCCATGGGAAACGTCCACTGCTGCGTGCCTGAGAAAAGTAAAAACTATATCTTTTCCGAATTCTATACGCATTTGACAGAGAGTTTGGCATTTTTTTAGACCAGAAAATGTCGAGAATTTGACCTCAAGTAGGTTATTGTTGTCGGCAGTCTTTGACATAGTTTTTTCCAAGCAAATTTTATGTATATACCATTAACATGAAAGATCGATCATATGTACTTATCTTCTTCCTTGTCCTAACTTGATGCTTGGCAATCTGGCAGCCTGGCCTTGGCTCTAGGACTACGATAGCAAGAGAATAAACAAACATGTCAATACTTCCATTGGCATCAAATGGATCTTAGCAAGAGAATTTTGAAGAAATTCAAGACATACTAAGAATAAGAAAATGAACGGAAAAACGATTATTCCCATATGACTATAAAGGTAGCTGCTTCATATGGTGCCTTGTTCCGCTAGTTAGAAGATTAAATAAGAGGAGTCATTCCATCGCTACAGGAATTTTTTTTTGAAAAGTTTGCTCATAAAGTAACCAAAGGGCCCTTGCCTAAAATTAAAAACACATACTTTAGGAAGAAAGTGCACGTCCAGATCAAGTCAATTTTGTAATACTTTAGACATATTGGTTGTCTTTGATTTTGACAGGTTATTGTGTTGCTTTGAGAGTTATAATACTTGGGAGGATATAATTTTTAGAACAATAAATCAACCATCTGTTGTTAATTTCCAAGTCATCGTACTTACAGCGAAGTCTTTCATTTTTTTTCTTTTTTTGGCAGACCACGAGACTAGGGATTGGAGCTGAATTAAAATACTGAGATGGGATGCATATAAGTTTACAAAAACTAGCAAAAGCGAAAAAAAAGTTTGGAAAAAATTTTTGGGTGGAAATATTTAAAAATAAAAGAACTCCTGAAATTATTACAACCCTCGTCATCTGCTTCTGTATGTTGTGAACTTTGAATTCTTGGTACGGCATTTTTTCCCAAAGCTTTAAAAATTTTAACGATAAAGTATATGAAATTCTGGGCGGTTGATAATCTTAGAATTTTCTGTGATGAGTTGGATCCTCAAGATTTAGTGTTAAAGTGTATACAAAGTGTCCAAAATTGAAAATTAAGAATGCAGAGGGAGAATAAATCACTTGTTAAGGGGTGCAAGGTTAAACTGGACCCCAAATTTATTTTCAACTTTTTTTTCTTCTTTTTTTATTTTTCTATTTCATTTATTCCCACTAATAATTTCTAACATGTTTCTTCTCTTTTGTATATTTGGTATCAAATTTGTTATAGACTCACAATCCATCTAATTATATCCTTCATTAGTTGATAATTAGTTTTATCATTTTTTTGGCTTATATTGATAATTAAGCACTCAATTAAATATCTGTGTAAAATGTAAACAAGATATACTGTATCCAAATTAAGGTGATTAAACAATAATTTTTCTTTTTCTTTTTCTTTTTGGTATTTCAATTGGTTATCAATTAAGCTAGAAATGACATGAATATTTTACATTATTGTTTGAACTATTAAATAAAATTAGCAATATAGACAAACATAAATATAGATGCATTAGAACTTCATTATTAAAACATGTGATTTGACTATGAAGAAAAGACCGGAAAAAACAACAGGATGTTTATTCAAAAATTTGTTGAGAGTTAAAGACTGAACTAGATTGTGATATGCAGGGAAAGAAACTCTGTTATGTAGATGCAAACATGTTTATAACATGGACTTTTCGTGTAGGTGTTCTGCATCTATGTCAAATAAATTATAAAAGCGGACTTTTGGATGATAGGTGAGAACATGGACTTTTACATGATAGGTGAGAACACGGACTTTTGCATGAAAGGTGAGAACATGGATTTAAAATGACAACGAGAGACAGAAGATTTCAGTCACCAGAATTGTTTTCTTGGATCTTAAACTCTATAAATTCCTGCATAATTGCGACAATGGCTATCAGTTTTACAGCAAAAGTTTTCTCAAGAATTTCATTGTGGCATATATCCAGCAAATATGTCAATCCAGAATTATTCCATCCGTCCAGTTAGTTTAGTTTCTGTGTGCTTGGCCATCCTTCACTTACTCTCAAGTTCTGGAATTAATGCTGCTAATGATCAAATGCATGCAGCATCAAGTACTGGAAGTGAAGGGAAAGCTCTTTTAACATGGAAAGCCAGTCTTGGCAATTATAGCCAATCTAAGTTGTCATCCTGGTCATCTTCTGCAAATCCTTGCAGTGCCTGGGATGGAGTTCGATGCAACAAAGCTGGACGAGTATCAGTGATTAACATCACTAGTTCTGGCATCAGAGGTACACTTGATCATCTCAATTTCTCGTCTCTACCCCATCTAACTACAATTGAGCTTTCCCAAAATGCACTCCATGGGACCATACCATCCAACATTGGGAACCTTTCTAGACTAACCTATCTTTCCTTCTGGTCAAATCAATTGTCTGGTGCCATTCCTATTGAAATTAGCCAACTAACCAATCTTAGGTTCTTGTACCTTTACTATAACTCATTCAATGGATCAATCCCTTCTTCTATTGGCAATCTGACCGAACTAGCCGAGCTAGATCTAGGAAGCAACAAACTTTCTGGATGGATTCCAGAAGAGATTGGGAAGCTCAAATTTCTGATGATACTCTCTTTAGTGGACAATATGTTCACAGGTCGGATTCCTCTGTCTATTGGGAACTTAAGTGGCTTGACTCTGCTGCATCTTTTCCGAAATTATCTTTCTGGGCCTATTCCCAAAGAAATTGGAAACTTGACAAAGCTAAATGAATTAGGTCTTTCTGGGAACCAGCTATCAGGTCCCTTTCCAGAAGAGATTGGGAAGCTTAGATCTCTTACTATGCTCTCTTTAGCTAACAACACTCTCACAGGTCCGATTCCTCTGTCTATTGGAAACTTAAGTGATCTGACTCTGCTGTATCTATTCCAAAATTATCTTTCCGGACAGATTCCTTCTGCCATAGGAAATTTAACCAATCTTAATGACTTGGAACTTTCTCAAAACAACTTTTATGGGTCTATCCCTCCCGAACTGGGAAAATTGAAGCTACTAGTTTATATTGCTTTTTTCCAAAACCAGTTAAGTGGTGCCGTGCCCGATGGATTCAACAATCTTACACATTTAAATGGGATATGGCTGTCTCAAAACTATCTTACTGGTCATTTACCCCAAAATATTTGCATTGGTAGCTCATTGACGTGGTTCACAGTATCTGAAAATAACTTTGTCGGCGCTATACCAAGAAGCTTGAAAAACTGTTCTAGTTTAAGAAGAATTAGTGCGGATGACAACCAACTATCAGGAAATATTTCTGAAGAATTTAGCGTCTCTCCATATGTCGAGCATATTAATTTAAACAATAACAAATTTTTTGGTCAGTTGCCTTGGAATTGGAGCGACTATCTGACTTTGGCAGAGTTGAGGATGTCGAACAATAATCTTTCGGGCAGAATACCAGCTGGGCTTGGAGAGGTATCTCGTCTGCAAAAACTTCATCTCTCTTCAAATCACTTGCATGGAAAGATCCCTGGAAGTTTGGGGAAGTTGACTTTGTTGCTTGAGCTTAAGCTGGATAGCAACGACCTTTCAGGCAATATACCATCAGAAATTGGTCAGATGTCTAGACTCTTAAATCTTAGTTTGTCGGCCAATAATCTTAGTGGTTCAATTCCAGAACAAATAGGCAATTGCACACAATTGCTGGATTTAAACTTGACCCAAAATGCACTCACCGGTAGTATTCCTTCTCAAATAGGAAATCTTCCCTCGCTTGCGACTCTGGATCTCAGCCAAAACATGCTGGAATCCAAATTGCCACCAGAGCTAGGTGAGATGAAAAGCATTGAGACGATGAATCTTTCGCATAATAGGATATCAGGTTTCATCCCAAAAGCTTTGATCATTGCTTCAGTTTGATTTCCATTGATATATCCTACAATCAATTGGAAGGTCCTCTTCCCAACACTAGTGCATTTCAAAAAGCCCCATTTGATTCCCTGAGAAATAACAAAGGTTTATGCGGCAATGTTGCCGGATTGAGGCCTTGCTCTGAATCAACTCAAAAGAAGGCAAGTAGAAGGACAACTAAAAGAGTTCTCTTCCTAGTTGTTGCTCCAATACTAGCAACCACGTTTCTTTTGATCGTGGTTGTAGGCATCTTCATTCTTGCAAGGTCACGTAAGAGAAGCAGGGAGAATAAGCCTCAAGAATTTACTAGAAATATGTTCTCTGTCTGGAGCTTTGATGGGAAAATGGTCTATGAGAACATCATTGATGCAATAGACAATTTTGACCCTAAGTATTGCATTGGAGTGGGAGGATTTGGAAGTGTATTTAGAGCAGAGTTGCCAAATGGTCAAGTGGTTGCTGTCAAGAAACTTCATGGAATGGATGGTGCTGCCTTGAGGAGGCCAAAAGATTTCACCAATGAGATCCGTGCATTAACAAATATTAGGCATCGCAACATCGTGAAGCTGTATGGATTTTGTTCACATTCACAACACACTTTCTTGGTTTATGAATTCTTGGAAGGGGGAAGTTTGATGCAATTGATGAGGAACGACGAAACAGTGGCCATGTTTGACTGGATCAAGAGGGTAAATATTGTTAAAGATGTGGCAAATGCATTATCTTATATGCATCAGAATTGTTCACCTTCCATTATTCATCGAGATATATCTAGCAAAAATATTTTGTTAGACTCTGAGTATCAAGCCCATATTGCTGATTTTGGCGCGGCAAGAATCTTGATGCCTGATTCAACTCATTGGACATCATTTGCTGGAACATATGGATATGCTGCTCCAGGTACACTTTTCTTTTCTCAAACAAATCTAACTTGTCTCTTTACCTTGTCTTTTTCAACTAATCCATAGTTACATAAAGCTAAAATGAGCAAAGCAATTTACGCTTTTAGAATACGATTCAATATTTCTAGGGGATTTAGTTGCACCATAGTATGAAGTGATTGTTGACTTTGTGAATTGCAGAACTTGCTTATACCATGGAAGTAAATGAAAAATGTGATGTTTATAGTTTCGGAGTATTAGCATTGGAAGTGATCATGGGCAAGCATCCAGGTGATTTCATATTGTCCACATTGTCGGCATCATCATCTGCTTCAACAGTATATGATATACTGCTGAAAGACATTGTGGATCCTCGACTCTCATCTCCAGGTACGCAAGAGTCGAAACAAGTGACCTTGGTGGCAAAGCTGGCATTGTCATGCATAGAACCCAATCCTCAGTTAAGGCCGACAATGAAGCAAGTGTGTGTCCAACTGTTGAAAGAAATACCATCTCAATTCCATGTATTCCCAATGGTTACAATTGGACAACTTCTGGAGCTGCAAATGACAAATGTTTGAGCTTTTCTGTGTAATTAATTTTCCCTTCATCTATCCAAAATTTCCAAATTTTGTTGTCTGCAACTCTAAATTTGGGATAAATTTTATCTTGATCCCTTGCAAGGGGAAAAAAATAGAAATATTAGTGTCAAAACAAGGGTGAACTTCTAGTCAGCGCAGAGGCGGAGTTATGTTATCTCCATGGATTGCAATCATACCCACGACTTTTGAAAAATTGTGGAATAACCTATAAAATTAAGGTCTTGATTTTAGCATTGTCTCATTTTTGCTCCCTAAATTTTCATAACATTTAATTATGCCTACAATTGCCCCTCCAAAAGCATTGAATTTTCAATTTGCCCTACCAATTCTACAATGGAACCTTTAAGTAACACATATTATATGATGCTATTCTTATTTCTTTTTATAAATATTTTTTATTTTGTAAATTTTATTTTTTTAACGTTGAACTTCTGTTATATGTTTAGTCACATGAATTGCTTGCAAACCTAATATTCATTTGACAATTTGAATGAATGAATTCCATTATTAGCTTATTAGAATGTGCATCATGTAGTTTTACGGGTATTATTAATAGGGGTGGCAATGGGGCGGGGTGGGGCGGGAGATGGGTATTAAGGACCCCCGTCCCCCACCCCGCCCCACCTCCCCCGCGGGGTTAAAAAAAATGTATTATAATTAAATTTGAGCAAATAATCAAGTATTAAAATATTAACACATCATCAAATTATTATTCATTGTAACTTCACAATTGAAACTCATAAAAATAATTAAACAAAAATTATTTGAATACAATCTAATATGATAAAAAAAAATATAACTAAAATAATCACTAAATTATTATTGTGTTTTCACTTTTGATACAAATACAATCACTAAATTATTATTGTGTTTTCACTTTTGATACAAATACAATCACTAAATTATTATTGTGTTTTCACTTTTGATACAAATACAAACACTAAATTATTATTGTGTTTTTTTAGAAAAAAGTGTTATTGTATTAAGTGTAGTTAGGAATTTAATATAAATGTATTCATAAATTCAATATAAACAATTAATAATTTTTATTAATAAACATGTATAATTAGTAGTATAATTGATAATATCATTATATATATAATTATGTACATATATATATATTTTTTTCAAACGGGTGGCAGGGCGGGGGTTGGGGCGGGGGAATATGCCCCCGCCCCGTTTCTACCGTTTCTAAACGGGGGGAAAAATTCCCCCCCCCCCGCCCCCACCCCAACGCCCATCCCAACCCCTGCCCCAATAGTCCCCCGTGGGGCGGGTGACCGGCCATTGCCACCCCTAATTATTAGTAAGTGGGCAATTGTATACCATTAGATGAACTAATAACTACGGGACATAATAGATCATAGACTATATTTTATTTTATTTTTCTAATATTGAGTTGGTGTGGTGTATGTCTACTAATTTATAGTGAACAATTAGTTGCACCAAAAGTCTACAAACTATACAGAGGAAGTTTTATATAAAATTATTACACCCCTTGAATAAAGATCCCGACTCCTCTACTTTGTCAGAGTGTTATTTAGAGTGAATTTCATATTCAAAACTTGATACCAAGGTTTATGCATTCTTAAACTGCAATTCTTCTAATATTAGATATGATACTTTGAACAGCTCGAGCCAAGCTCTGGCAGCGAAGCGCAAAAGAAAGCATATGGACTACCTCGCCTATGGTAGAAAAGTTTAGAAGTGTTTTGTGTATCAGGAAAGGAATAATGCTGAAGATATGGTATAGCTAAGCATGCTTCTATAAAGAAATTGGATACTTGATCAGTAAAACCAAATTGTCTTTCTGCTTTTCCTGGCTTGGAACAAATATCACAGAGGACTAATATTGGGTGGTATTTGCATAAACTTCTAGTTAAGGAAAATTAATAAATTCTTTTGTTGTGTGTTTCAGAAAGGCAATTATAGCAATGACCATAATAAACTATTTATTCAATTGCACACTAACAGGTGTTGTGTCCGTGCAATAATAATTACCTACTCACAAAAAATATTAGTTTTGCATATAGTGGTGAGTAGGGTCGAATCCACAAGGATTGGAAAGAACTCGCTTCTTCTAGAGTTCAAAATATGGGGAGATTTTATAAAGATGGGAATAATTGAACTACGTGAATAAAATAAAATAAAAATTAAATAACAATTTATCAAAATTGAAGTAATATTAGACAATCTCTATCCAAGAAGCAACTTCGAAAATGGTTCACTTAACTGATCATTGATACAATAGCAATTCCACTTATTAACTGCTAAATAGGTTATAACTGTCAAACACGTGATAACAGTCAACTTCTTCTTAATTCATCGATAGTCAAGGTACGGCCGTTAGCTATTGATCAAATCAAGAAATAACCCAAGGTATGAACTTAGAGTTCAATTTTCCAATTACTTTAAGAATTAGAGAAACTTATGTTCTAACTAAATAACGCGTTACGAAGGTTATTTTAAATTAACTCATATATTTTCCTGACACAAAATCAATTATGTTAGTTATCACTGATTTAGAATAATTAAACAATTATGGATTTAATTATTCTAACTGGTTTTAAGTTATTGAATTAATCTAAAGTCCGGGCCCTAGATATTTGAATAATATAAAAACCATAAAAAAATAAAGTAAGAAATATACGAATACCAAAAATAATAGGAATAAATAAAATCAATTCAATTTCACAATTTAAGTTGAATCACCCCTCCATTGTTTCTTGACTAGAAATAGAAATTTAATTCATCTCTATCCAAAAAATCCCACTTTGAATTGCAGAATCAATTGTGGAAACCATTCCTCAATTAGAGATTAAAATATCCGAAGAAAACAGAAAGAAAAAGAATGCCAAACGTCTCGGCCTGTGTCTTTCGACCAAAAAAATGAATAGCTCCATTGCCTAGAGACTAGTCTACCGCCTCCTAACCTAGAGATAAGGAAAGACGACAAAAGAAAAAGAAAATAGACTAGTCTCCTATTACTACTAAACTACTACTACTATTTCAAATCGAATTGTCTAACAAATTCCATCCTATTCGAAAAGAAAAAACCAACAACAATCCTTTGGTAAAATATTGTGACCCCACTCTCGAAACTTCAATTCATAGTTGGATATTATACTTTAACTCCCGACCCCCGGACATACTGAGTTCTGAATTTGACGTGACCACACCAAACAATAAGGGTGGCAAAATAAAAAATTCTAATTTACCAACCGAATTTGAATTGAATTCGGAATTTTGGAAATCGGTAATTCAGAATTCGATACTGAAATCGAAATTTTCGATTTCAAATTATGCGAATTTAGTTCGAATTTGGTGATGGAGTTTTTGAAATCGGAATTTCCGATTTCGAATTCATAATTCGAAATTCGAAATAAAAATCAAAATTTTTATTTCAATTTCGTTTTATAATATATATATATTAATATATATATATTTATATATAATAATATTTTTATTTCAATTTCATTTTATAATATGTATATTTACACATATAATAATATTTTTATAATATATGTAATATAAATTTATATTATATAACAATACATCTAACAAAAAAGGAAAAAAAGGTTTCTGAATTCGGTGAATTCGGAATTTATCGAATTCCGAATTGAATTCAGAATCGAAATTGGAATTGGTAAATTTGAAATCGAAATCGGTCAATAATTCCTATGCCAAAATTCTAAAAAATCCCAAATTCAAACTTCCAAATTACTGAATTCGAATTCGTTGCACCCCCTACCAAACAGCAAATTTAGTGAAAAAAGGCCTTTTAATTCCTTCTTACTCCAAATCTCTGCAACTTAACACAAAATTTGGTAAAATAAAAAATGAGAAACAACCATAAAACTAATGCCAAGAATGCAATCTATTAATTTCCTTACATCTAAACTATGGTTGTCCTCAAGCATATCAAAACTCAGAAATACAATCAAGATAGCAAGATTCTACGGCAATTTACATCAGCATAGACACCTTATTATCCCAACAAGTTTCCCAAAGTCAAAATACACTGAATTTTAACAATCCTCTCAAGAATTTGCAACAAAGGTACTCATCACTCACAAAAGTGTACAAGCATAATATACTCTCAAATCAGCACTATGGAATGACTTTACCATATGCTTGTTCATGTATCGCATCTCTACCACTGACAGCGATTTTAATACTAGATTCCAAGAGGCTTGAATAAGGCTGTAATGGGGTTTGGGCCGAGGGTATGTTAGAAAGATGAATAAAAGGTGTAAAACATGTCAAAGAAGATGTCAAAGGATCTCTGCACGAAACTGGATATGAACTTTACGTTAACCCACATCATCAAGACTTTTTGGCAATTTCCAACAACTTAGCAAATGAAGGCATGCTCCCGAACTTCCATCATTGATCACCAAATGCTAGATTACGCCCAACAACATTTAACAACTCGTCTCTTCCCCTTTTTCTTTTTTTTTTTCAATTTCTCTTTTTTTCTGAAAGCTTACTGACACTTGTTGAAATGTATACATCGCCTTCTATTAACACAGAAAGTATGCAATTAAATCAAGATACTTTTTTGACATGAGATTCAACAAGTCTAAAACAAAAGGTCTCAGGTATAAGTTATAGTTTAAAACAACAAAAAGATCAAAGGTTCAAAGATGGCTCACTAATGGTAAACAGAGCATGGACAGGTCTTTAAGAAAGTTAAAAGAGTTTAAATCCTAAGTGCCCTTGTTATTTTCTAGCATCAAAGTCAACAAAAAATTGGTCTCGACATGTATACCAGAGCAAGTTTTAGAATGGCAAACCATGTGTGATAACCACTCAATAATAAAGATAGAGCAAATTAAAGACAAAATGCTCATCAACAGGCCTAATAAACTCACAAAGTGGCGCAAAGAAATTGTTTTCAAATTCAGTAGATTCATCATTCCAAGTCTTTGTCATGAAAATTAAGATGCCCGGCCAATACAAATTCACCACATGCATTTGCATCTTGATCGCATAAATTCATCATTGCCCATAAAAAGAGAAAAGAAAAGACAACTTCAAATAACTAGCCAATAAAAATATGCACAAACAAATCTAAACTAGTAGACATAAATCCTCCCCCAGACCTAAATTTGATATTGTTCCCAATGAAAGAAATAAAGAACAAAATAAAAAGAAAGAGAACAACGACACTTCCCTGAAAGTGGAGGAGGTAATAA
This sequence comes from Coffea humblotiana, assembly GCA_023065735.1. Classification (NCBI taxonomy): domain Eukaryota; kingdom Viridiplantae; phylum Streptophyta; class Magnoliopsida; order Gentianales; family Rubiaceae; genus Coffea; species Coffea humblotiana. The sequence continues at coordinate 4,161,455 of CM041208.1, read as the reverse complement.
ACAGCTACGGTCTGGGAGTAAAAGGTGGGTTTGAAACTCACGTGATGAAAGAAAGCCACCAAGTTCTGGGTCATCCAGTAATATGGAGCTCTTGATGAGTGAGATGCCCTTTCATCCGCTTCATCTCCCCTTGAAGGATCTGGAACTACTCATCTCCATAATATGGTGGTGACGGGTCTGATAAAGAAGGTCCAGGGTCATTGCGAAGCAAATCCTCAGTATGCGGGGACCTTATCGACGCTGGCTACATTGAGGAGGTGGTTGAAGAGGGCCCTAGCGGGGCAACACAATCGCCATTTTCTTCAAGAAATTTAAATCCAAGGGCTCCATCGGACAAGTTAAGTGCAAGTCATGGCGAGCCAAATCCAAAACACCCTGATTAACCACCAAATGAGTAATCTAGGAATCCAATATAAGGGTTTGTTCTTCTTAGGCACAACCAACTTGAATTGTGTGGCTAACCAACACTCAAGATTAACTTTAATGTTATTCAACATGTACCACAAAAAAAAGTACTCAGGTTTGGCCAGAATGCCCGAGCTATCTTTCCTACCCGAGAAACTATAAGCGAAAAAACGCTGAACATATTGCCAAACAGGAAACATAAGAGAAGAACTCTTAGATTGGGCTCGGGTTCATATCACTTTCTATCAATAGATAACTCCTGCCATAAATCTACATGTGTCGAGAAGAAGGGTTTGACATAGTCACAAGCACTATCAATATACTCTTTCATCTCAGATTGACTCTATCAATAACCAAAGGCAAGATTAAACTCAGTGATCGACTGCCTAAACTCTCAACCCAACAGTCGATACCTAATTACATTGGGAGCATAGAACTCCCAAGTCAACTCAACAAAGGCGAGCCATTAAATTTGAGTATAGTTATTCCACCTAGTAATGGTAAACATCTCATCCACCTCATTGGCAATTTGTAAAGTTTCTAATATAGGTTGGTAGATGTACTTACTAGCAATGATTCACCTCTCACAACAATTGGCATATCGGTGGTTATCCTCCTCCCTAGTAAAGTTCATGTTACCCCCAAAGTGAGCAGGTGAATCGATGTATACAGCTCTATCCTGACCTAATCAAGAGTTTGCCCCAAAGTACAGGCAATAGACGCCTTAGATTTCCTAATGGTGGGCTGTGGTGATGGAGTATAGGTTTTTCTCTTGGCCATTGTCTCTCTTAATCAATCCCAAAGGTGAATAGTCAACCAACTAATTTGGTAAACAACACAAAAAATGAGACAAATCACCCAAACCAACAATTCAACAATGACCCAAAATGTTTTTCACCAAATAAAGTTTACTAATCAGATCCCAACAAGGATAATTTCACCTCTACAAAATATATAGTCCGCTTAGCCAAGGAATTGTAATCAGAAATTCAACAATTTAATTCACCAATTTAATCAGCATACAAATAGCAAAGCCAATAATTTGCTCTGTAAAATAACCCAACCAACTATCAAAACCAATTCGCCAGACAACCAAAGACAACCAAAAGGCAACATCACAGTGATATCAAATCAAAGGGAAAATTCAAACGAATTATCAAGGCTTTAACTAATTTATAGCAACAATGTCACCCAGTTAACAACAACCACCATCACTGCTTGGCTGCCAATAGGGGTGCAAACGAATCGAGCGGCTCGCGAGCGGCTCGATTTCAAGCTCGAGTCGAGCTCGACATTTTTCGAGCTCGAGTCGAGCTCGAGTTGGTCGAGTCAAAGTCGAGCTCGAACTCGATCTCAAAATATTAAGCTCGTTAGCTCGCGAGCTGACTCGCGAGCTCGAGTATATATATATATTTTTATTTTTATTTTATTTTAATAGTAAAATTACATAAATATCCTTAATATTTTATTATTTATTAATAAAAAATATTATTTTATTTATTTTTTAAAAAATAAAATAATTATTTTTATTTTTTCGAGCTCGAGCTTTAAAATTACCAGCTCGTCGAGCTCGAGCTCGAGTTCGAGTTCGATGAAATTAAGTCAAGACTCGACTCGATAAGGCCAAAACTCGACTCGGCTCGACTCGTTTGCAGTCCTAGCTGCCAATAGTCCATTAGTGCCCATAAATTGAAGTATAGACTAGATTATCGAAAATACTACGCGAGAAAAAGGAGTTGATGACCACAACAAGCTTGCACGGTGGCGATGGCGATGATGAATGGTTGGTGGTTGGAATGAGAAGCTGGAGCAGCAAGCAACGGCGGCCAGAGCAGAACGAGCAGTGGTGCTTGGTCGAAGTCGGCACTCTAATTAGTAAGGGCGGCGGTCGGACGAAGATGGAGCAACAGTGATGATGGCGATGGTGATGACCGCGATGGGATAGCGGCTGTTGGTCGGTGACCAAGATGATAGCGGCGACAAGCAAGCAATGGCAACCAACAAATAGCGACGAGCAAATAAAAGATGGCAAATGGAGAAAACAAACACAAATGAAGAAAATGATTATAGGTGATCAATGGCAAGCGGCAACGAGATCGAAATAGGGTTCAGTCATGTGGTTGGGGAAAAAAGAAGGAAAGAAAAAGGAAAGGAAGGGAAGAAAAAAACAGAAAGAAAGAAGAAAGAAAGAAAAAGAGAGAAAAAGAGAAAAAAGAAAAGAAAAGAAAGAAAAAGAGGGAAAAAGAAAAGAAAAAGCAGGAATTTTTTGTCTCTCGATTTTTTTTGTTTAATTAAAAAAATTTTGAATTTTTTTAAAGACCTCTCATTAAAACAAGGTGCGGATGCATCAAAATGTAGTAAAGTTTTCTGATGGTGATGTTGGAGAATTTCTTCCTAGCACGTGACCGAAAGGCACAGACAAGTCATGTCACTACAAGAAAATCAGTCTTTTGTGACCACCAAATGTCGTCACTGAAATCGAAAAAGTCGTCATTTAAAAGAAACAGTGATGAAATTTTCTGTTGTCACTTGGTTGTCACAAATTCTATGTCACAAATGGGTCCATGTGACAGCCTTAGTTAGGCCGTCACAAATTCATAGTATTTTGTGACGAGGATAATGTCGTCACTAACTATTAGTATTTTGTGACGACTTTTCTTGTCACTGCTTCACCTATATTTTTGTCATAGATAATGCAAAAGTCGTCACAAATTACGACTCTACAGTGATGACTTCCACATGTCACTTGTAGCCCTGTTCATCAATGACAAGAATTGTTGTCACCGGTTGAATTTGCAGCAGTGACAACCTTCCCTGATGTTATCACTGAGCTAAGTTTAGAAAGTCCGAAATTTGTCATATAAAGCCTACTTCTGTAGTATTTCTAGCAACCATAGCAGAAAATTATAGTACAACTAATGCCAAAAACGGTAGCATTAAACAAACAATGAACCCTGAAATATATATATATATATATGATCATAAACATCTCTAAATTTATCAAAACAAACATCAACCAAATGGGTCCCAAAGGCCACATCAGTTCAAGTTTTAACAACCGTTATCCATCCAAAAAACTAAAGTATTGATTCCACATCAGCTCAAATAGTAACAACCGTTATCCATCCAAAAATAGAGTACTAAATCTCTAAACAAAACATGGACTAGGGTAGCAATCTATGTCAAAATGAAGCCATCTTCATAAGCTTATCCAAAATCCAAGCTTTCATTCATTTTCTCATGAGCATTTAACAGCACTGTACTGCATTGAAACAAAAGTGTCATGCATTAGAGTAAATTTCAATCAAAAAATATGCCATTACAAATGTACACCATTGAATTTGAATGAATAGTCATACTCAACAATACTCAAACAAAATTAGCATGATAAAAGGTAAAAGAATCAAACACATGAGAGATTAGATGCCAATTTAAGCTAAGTACAGGAAGTTGACAAGAAGTTGAGATTATAAGTACAAGAAACTAACAATGAAATGAGTTTCATACCATGTACATTGATAAGGGTCTACTTTACGTAATTTTAAGTGCATTTTATTAGTTAATTTTGGTTTGATTATTTAGTTTTATAACTAAAATAAACAAGGTTTTGGTAAAAATCTATATTTTATTTTAAAGTGGCTAACATTGCATTTCTATTGATTTTAATCATAAAAACTTCATTTTCATGCAGGATTAATGATTCAATCACCAAAGGATGTCAATTGAGGAGAAAAGTGGATAATTGGTGATGAATTTAAGTGATAAAGAAGAAAAGAAGTGAATTGAAGAAATGCAAGTGAAAACAACTCTAACACATTTTCGTATTTTGACTATATCTGGAGCTACACATATCGGATAGAGGTTATTTTTATACCATTTTGAATCTAAGAGATATATCTACATTTGGTATGAAGACATCAAAGTCCAATTCAGCCGTTTTCCTGGTCAAAAAGTCAAAACACAGAAGCTTATCTAGATGGTCGAAAGCTGAATCCCAGAATTGACCAGTCTATGGTATTTCGACCATATCTCCATTCACCAATCTCCAAATTAGATGATTCTTGAAGCATTCGAACGCTAATTCAAAAGGCTACAACTTTTGTGTTTTACACAACAGCCAGTTCGATGGCTATCATAGAGAAAATTGCAGTTGACGTAAGGTCAAAAGTGAAAACGCGTATGGTAGCCGAATTTCCGAAATTTGCTCAGCCATTTTTCTCATCTTCACACTACTTTCCAGCTAGAGTTGGAGAGAAAACGTAGACTGCACATGCTTCAGAAGACATAAGGAAGAGATATAGCCAAGGTTCCAAGTCAAAAGCCATTGTTTTTGACTTTCCTAACAAAAATTGAGATTTGAGAATCATTAGGCAGAAAATTTGGACCGGTGGAAAGCAGCCTCATATCAGTTTTATATAGAGAGCAACCAGAGAGGAAAATATCATACGGGAGAAGCTTGGAGTCTGCAAAAATGTAGTTCTTCCATTTCCTTAGTGTAGGGTAGTGTAGTAAGTGCAGTTCATCCATTCTTGTATAATGGTTAGATTAGGATGAAGATGGAGATGAAGAAGAAGGAGTTGAAGCTTAAGTGACATGGGTTATCTCTTCTCCAACTCTTTATCTTTTGTATTGGATTCTTAAATATGGTTATTATGCAAGTTCTGGATTTTATGTTTATTATGTATTTCTAAAGTTAATGCCTAGAGTATTGATGAACTTTCTATATTTTGTTAGTGATGTTTATTTGGTTATTTGATGATATTATTTTGAACAAGTTATTTATCACTTTTGCTTTTCTAATCATGATTAACTGGCCATTAATTGTGATTATCTAAAGGTGTTAAGTTTGCAATGAGAATTGGAATTTAACACTAGTTCAAAGAAGTGATAAACCTAGAGAGTACACTCACGAGAGTAGAGGTGCACCTATGTGGTTTTAGTGACTTGTTTCATGTAATTTCATAGAAGAAATGAGCTTGTAATTAATTCATAACCATGAGAGTAGGTATGATTTAGTAACAAGTATAGTTGATTCACTACGAGAGTAGGTTTCACATACATTAGAAAATTACGCCATAACTAGCCAAGATAATAACATTAACTTAACCGGTAATTTCATTTGCAAGAGTAGTAAGGAATTCCATATCTCTAGGAGTTTTCTAGTGTTATTTTCATTACTTTTATATTTATGGTAGTCTAGATAATAAAGGAATTCGAAAAATACCGGTAATTGCAATCTTCCCTGTGGGATCGACCCTTAATACCCTATACTCGCTCACGATTCGTATACTTGCGATAAATCGCGTGTGGGGTATTTTGGAATTTATAAATGTAAAACTTGATTGGGATGAGTTTAATGTTATATGTATACCCCGCGCACGTCAAGTTTTTGACGCCGTTGCCGGGGAAGATTTGGCAATATCGGTGTGAAGAGTAACTTTATTAATTTAGACAAATTTTCTTATTTTTGTTGTTTTTGCTGTATCTTATGTGTTTTATGTCATTTTTAGTGTTTTGTTGAGTCAACTTTTATTTTTTTCTGTTTTAGTGTGTGTCTTGGAATCTATCCTTCTTAACTAATCTTGCTTTTGAGATTGTTTAAAAGCAATTTTAGATAATGAGGAGGGTAGGTGAATTTGGAGGACAATGCTTGAGAAATAGAAGATTGGCAATGGATGGTTATCAAGTGCAAAACTCCTTCAATAGAGGTAACCAAGAAATTACTGAAGGTATATCTTTTGAAGATGGTTTGAAGTGCTTAAAGGCAAAATTTGATACTATCATGTTACAAGTTCAAATGGACACAATTATGCATGAAATTGGGCAAAGAAGGAATACTAATGCTGTTAATTCTTATCATGTGATTTGTGACTTGTGTGGAGGTTATCATGCCACTAATACATGTATGCAAGTACAAAATGTGGATTACTATGATGAATTAGAGCATTACAATCCTTGTTTTGATCAATATAGTGCTAATTGGAGCAATTCGCATGCTTATGGCTAGGATAATCAATGTACTTATAGTAATTCTTCATATTTTTATGATTATCAACTTGAATGTGTCCAATATGAATCAAAACCATCTTGGGAATTGGCAACAGAGAAGTTAGCTAATGCACCTCTACCTTGGGAATTAGAAAGTAAACCATTAGCTAATGATTCTAATGCATCTTGGGAGTTAGCTATAAAAAATTCTTTTAATCAATTTGATTTAGCCATAGATATATTAGCAAATGCAACTTCCGACCGTTTTGATAGGATTGAGGAAAGAATAGAAGAAATAATTTCTCACTTTGGAAGAATACATGAGCAATTGAATGTATTGTGTGAAGTTATTTCTTTTAATAATTTACAAAATGATCCTTGCATGAATGGTGGGAATGTTATATGTGAAAATGGACTGCATTTTGATGAAAATGATGAATCTCAATTGTGTCTTAATAAGCAATTATCCATTTCACATGATAATATCTTTGGAACTAACTTTGAACCTCAAGAGGTGAGTTTTAATGACTCATTTTTCATCCCTCTTGAGGTATGCATTGAAGGTACAGGTTCTAAGGGTATTGCTGCCCAAGATACTCTCATGGCATTTCCTTTAGTGAGTTCTCAAGTGGTACATATTCAAGGTAATATTTATGAAACACTTGTAATAGGTAAGTCACTTCCACATCTCACATCATTAGAACATGTGGCTTTTGCTATTAAGCCACCTTTTAATGATCCACCACGAAAAAAATTGGTGGATTATTCATTAACAAATCCTCCTTGAAAAATGAGATTCAATAGTTGAGCCAACGACTATAAATAAAAGCGTTTGATGGGAAGCAACCCAATGTTTTAATACTTTATGTTAATTTGGTGTGATTTTATGTTTAAAGTATGAGTTTGAGTTATTTTGTTATTTTTCATTTGTAGGTATTGGAAATGGAAGCAAAAGTGACCAAATGAGGTGAAAAAGGCGAAGTTTGATCAAGGAACTCAACCCCTCGATTTGAGTAATTGTTGTTTTTGATTCGTTAGAAAGGGTTAAAATGCATGTTTTGATCATTTTACATGTGTATGCATTGAGTATTTTAGCAAACAAATTATCTATGATGCATTTTGGGAAATTGGAGTACCGTTTGTAATTTTTCAAAAGTTGGATTTCTGCAAAAATTCGCAGAAGAAAACGCACCTAGCTTGAAAAAAGCGCCTTGGAGTCGCGTTGCCCAAAGGCGCGTTTTCAATTCTGCACTTATACTGAAGAAAACACGCCTTCAAAACGTGACAGGAAGTCGCGTTTTCATTAAGTCGCATTTTATAGCCTAGATCAGAAACCAAAAACGCGACTTAAAATAAGCGATTAGAAGTCGCGTTTTTCCATAGAGTCGCGTTTTTGTTGTTGCAACTTTTGTGAAGAAACGCGACTTCACAAAATGCAACTTGATGGCGCGTTTTGATGAGTCGCGTTTTCTGAGCACTTTTTTTTTTTTTTTTAAAAGTGCAGGTTCCTTAATTCTTTTTTTCTTCTTTTCCTCCTATATTTTCTTGTACCCTGAGTAGTTTATTGTGTATTTTATATAGGTACATCACCAAAACAAAGGCTTGAAGTTACAGATCACCATTTTGTTTATTAAACCTTTGTTATCACTTTTGTTTCTCATTTTCCATCTTTAGGTTAATATTACTAATGGTTATCAAATGAAATTCATGAAGCATGGGAGATAGATAGACAACGGATCTTGAAGCTTCATGTTCAAGTACAACAATAGGAGAGTATTACTTTCTTTATCTTGGTTTTCCTTTTTACATATTGAGAACAATGTGCATGTTAAGTGTGGGGGGAAGAATTGAGATTATATACATTGTATGTGATTGACTTATTGGCTGCAAATATTGGACTCGTGTTAAAATTCAAATTTTTCTTTTCCAAAATTGCAAAGTTGCCCCAAAAGTGTTTCAAATTTTTTTTCAATTTATCTAAGGCGTAACAAGTTCCATACCATTAGTAGTTCAATTTCCTTCTACATTTGGGATAAATATATGTGATTTGAAAACTTCTTTTCTCATTTAACTTGGAAATAGCTATTATGTGATTATAATTTGTGCATTTATAGGAAAGTATATCTTTTAAAGTGGAGAAAATTATGCCTATTTTTTTGCATATTTAATGAAATTTCTTTTCTTTATTTGATTTTATAAGTTAAGTGATAAATATGGTCAATAAGTGCAATACTCTTCTCATGATTATTCTTTTGAGGAAATTATTATTATCTTTGCCGTTAAAAAAAAAGGGAAAAAAGTGAAAAAAAGAGAAAAAAAGAAAAGAAAAAGTCAAAAAGAAAATAAGATTTGTTCTACTCCAATGATTCTTGTACTTAGTAACCGGGAGTCTTCATCTACAAATGTCGACTTTCGCGTAAAACGGTACTTGAATTAAGAGTATGCAAAGCAGCTTGAATATGTGAAGTGTTGAGTAACCGGTGATGTTCATCTAAAAATGTCGATTCTCGCGTCAAAAGGCATTCTCACATCTTAAGTAATATTTAGATATGTTATATGAATAAATATTTTTTTAAGTGGAATAAAAAGATGATCATGAGTTTAGGAAGCATTATTATTGACCATATGAGCTGCTTGCTTGTGAAATTGAATAAGGATGAAAAAATCGGTTTGAATTTGTTATAATAATGGTATAATTGACTCCCCTTTACTTGATATTATGAGTACTTGAGGTTAATTGAGTGATTACATAATGGTTATTTACCTTGTTTTGAGGAAATGAAGTTAATGGTGCACATATATTTATTTTCAATCTTTGGATCATTGTTGGTTGGTATTTCTTATTGCTTGAGAACAAGCAATGGTTCAAGTGTGGGGGTATTTGATAAGGGTTTATTTTACGTATTTTTAAGTGCATTTTATTAGTTAATTTTGGTTTGATTATTTAGTTTTATAACTAAAATAAACAAGGTTTTGATAAAAATCTACATTTTATGTTAAAGTGGCTAACATTGCATTTCTATTGATTTTAATCATAAAAACTTCATTTTCATGCAGGATTAATGATTCAATCACCAAAGGATGTCAATTGAGGAGAAAAGTGGATAATTGGTGATGAATTTTAAGTGATAAAGAAGAAAAGAAGTGAATTGAAGAAATGCAAGTGAAAACAACTCTAACACATTTTCGTATTTCGACTATATCTGGAGCTACACATATCGGATAGAGGTTATTTTTATACCATTTTGAAACTAAGAGATATATCTACATTTGGTATGAAGACATCAAAGTCCAATTCAGCCGTTTTCCTGGTCAAAAAGTCAAAACACAGAAGCTTATTTGGATGGTCGAAAGCTGATACAACTCAAGAACATAGAAAAACATTAGAAATAAAATCAGTAAACCCATTTTAGAGGCTAATAGGGATTTTTCCCTTGCCATACATTGGTAAAACAGTCTTATTCCCTAACTTAACTTCACTATAGACAGATTCATTAAATTCGACAAATAATTCTTTCTTGCTAAACATATGATGATTACTGCAGCAGTATCCGACTACTATGAGACAAGGAGGATTTCAAATTAGGCAACCGATGACTCAAATTAGGAAACTATTGACACAACTTAGGAAACCTATGGACTCTTGGACTCCAAAACTGATTTGGACTATAACTAGACTCATATATAAACTGGAAATAAGACTCAATTTCGGACTCTCTATGGCTGGACAGATTAGTAATCAAAACTGGAACAAAAAACAATTTGGCTGAAATTTTTAGGAACTTAGAAAGATGCTCTACCCGATGTGTTTGTTGCTAGAATTTGGAAGCTTGGTTCAATGGTTCATGGGTTCACTTTAGGAAAGTAAGATGCTGATTTTTAAGACACTTTCCTAAGTGTTTCAAGTGCCTAGCAAAACCCAAATTGAACAAGGATTATATGACCAGATTTTGCCAACAACCCAAGTCAACTTTGGTTTCCTATTCCAAATGGCTTCTTTGTTTCCAACTCAAGACTTATGATCCGATTCAATGTTTCTTTCTTTTTCTTTTCTCTTCTCTCTTTTTTTCACGGATCAATTCTTTTCGTTTCTTTTTGTTTTTCAATTCGGTTCACCTCTTCAAGAAACAAGATTAGCCGCAACCAAGTTCAAGACAATGAACTTTGGGTTTTCAAAAGTTTAAGATTTTGGAAACTTTGGTTCAAGATTTTCAAGAAACCCTTTTCATATGATTCAAGAACCCCAAGATTTTTAAGAAAGTATCCAAGAAAGTTCAAGAAATTCAAGATTATTGGTCCAGAAATTCAAGAATTTCAAGTACTTCCAAGCAACAAGAAAAACCAGCCACGAATTATACACATGACACAAGGAACAACCCACAGATTACTACAAAACTCGAGGACCAGCAATTTTTTTTGTTGTTTTCGTTTTTTTTATTATCTTGACACAAGACTCCAAGACAACAAGACATAAGACACAATTCAAGACAAAACATGACTTGAACAAGGGAAACAACACATTGACAGCAAGATAGCTATACAGACAGCAAAGGAAAAGCGGACAACAAGAACAATCACAAACCCTAGCGATTCAACAAATACACTTGGACAGATTTTACCAAACAAGAAACAAGGCGCAACGAAGGGACCAAAACATCAAACAAGACATGATTTGGAGACTTAAACAAGAGGAACAAGATGCAGACAGCAATGGAAACAACAAAAACCAAGTGACAGAAGCAAGACAAAAGGCGAACAGGTTTGATAAACAAACACGAAAACACAATCTGGAATTTTTTTTTTACTCTAAAAACGAAAAACCTAGGACAACAACATTGAAAATTGACACAAGAACAAGGATATAACTCGATACCTTCAACCAGCTTTGGTACCAACTGATACGAACTCAACTCAGTAAGAACCTGTTTTGAAGAACCAAGTCGATCAAGTAGCTGAAGTCGATCAAGTAGCGGAAGGATCTATCTTGATCATGCTATGGACAAAATTGGATAGATTCTAATTCAATCAAGGACAGCTTGAGATTGATTAAAATAGTAGAATGTAGCCACAATTTAACGTGATCTTGAATTGATAAGTCAATTGAAAACTTAAGAATCCTCTCAAGTATTCAAGTTTGGATCTCTTAGACAAGAGACTAGCTAAACACAAAGTGTTTTGCTAGAATTTTTTTAATTTATCGTGTCTTATGAATAAACGTTGGACTCAAGGTTTATTATAGCCTTTACAAAGACTCAAATACCTAATTCAACTAGAAAATAGTTAACTAAACCTAACTCAGCTAGAACTAGGAAACTAACTTGACTTAATACTCAACTATGGTCAACATGACCTAACCTTTTAGTTAACCAAACTAATGACTCAAGTTAACTCCAAATTAATACTAATTACTAACTAACACACGGTTGGAGTTTAACTTAGATAAACGACAACTTAACACTTATAAGCTAAATAAGCAACAAAACTTAGAGAAGGGATCCGATTTTGATTACTCCAATGGATCAACTACTTGTATGACTTGAACATGAATCATTGGATCTTATGTTCGCATCACATTTATTTTTATCATTCACATAAATAGCATTACAAGCTAACAATAAGGGCTCAAATTTTTTATTATTATCTTGAACCTGATTTGTGAGTAACATTAGCTTGAAATATCTGTCTACATTTTCTCCAAATTTACATTCAAATTGTCTATGGCCAAATTTTTCACAATTATAACATTGAACTGTTTGTCCAAAATTATTTTGATTAAAATTATTTTCTCTGCCAAAATTACCACCTCTAAAATTAAAATTATTACCTCTACAGCGTCCAGAATTTCATGTATTGTTGTAGCCACGACCACCTTTGTTATTGTAGCCACATCTGCTATTCTGACTGGATTCACCTTACTTCTTAACTTCATTATTACCTTTCAAATTCAACTATATTTGCAGTGCCTTTTCGATCATATCTTTTTCTGATTTATCTTCCAACATTCTATTATTTTTTTGTTCATGCAGAATTAATGACCCCTGCAAATCTTCAATACTCAAATTCTTCAAATCTTTTGTCTCATGAATCACAGCTATCACATGATCAAATTTTACGGATTAGGTACTGAGAACTTTCTCAATAAATGTTCTAATAGAGAGCCAATACTAATTAAGTGCCATTTCATATTTAATATTTGACAAACGAAAAAAATATGATTAAATAGATTCCTACTTCTCCATCATCACAAGTTCAAATTTCCTCTTCAACATCATCAAATTATTTTGTTGGACTTGTGAATCTCTTTGTATGTCTTTTTCAATATATCCTAAGCCTCCTTTGTCGTATCTAACCATTTTTCCAAAAATTGATATATCAATTGCTTGATGGATCTGTGATAAAACCAAACTATCTTTCGCCTTATCATTCTCACTAGCATCCCGAGCAAGTGCAGTTTCAATATATTCATGTAATTTTCATGCTTTGAAATGGGTTATCATCTGTTTCTGCCAAAAATTAAACTCTACTTTCATTTGAAATTTTTGAATAGAACAGATAATAGTGGGGTTAGGATTTGCCATGCTTCAATCTACCATAACTTTGGTATCACTCTGATGAACCCAAATCAATAACACAAACCTACAGGAATAATCAAGAACAACAATTAGAGGCAAAGGGAAAATTTCATTATTGATAGGATGCTAATTGTTTTTAAATTTATGATTAATTTCCCCTTTTATTCTTGCCAAATATTGTTTTAATTGTCAAATTCCACTTATATTTGGTGTTTTGTGTTAATTATAGGGCATTGGAGGGAAAGTTGCTAAAAAGGGGATAATTTCCCAACAATTGCAATCAAGCCCAGATGATTCGGGATTTACGTGCGGAAGTTTCCTAATTCAAGCCAAATACCGAAGATCCTTTGGTGGAAAATTTAGAAATCATTTTTTTAGTTGTAGGAATTAATTAGGAAACGTGAGACATTATATTTTGCAGTTTCTTTCTTTATTAAAAGAGGATGTTTCGTTAGTAGTAGGATATATGAAGTAGGAAACTGGGGAGAAAAAGAAGGCCAGATTCCCGTTGGATTGATACTTTGGCAATAAGTAGAATTGCGAGTGACTAGTCACTTAGATTAGATTTTTATCTTTGCTTTGGTTGGCCGCATGTATGGGGTTTTCTTTCATAGCATTGCGTTGGGAATTTTCTCAACAATGAAGAACTAAATTTTCTTTTTCTGGTCGAGGAATAACAAAGGACTTGGTTCACCAACGATTGTGAGATCCAACTGTTTTTATCAATTTCTTTTATTCGTTAGTATTTGTATGTCTTCTGGTTTAATTTCTCATGGTTGTTAGTTGTTTGAATGTCAAAGGCGTCTGATATTTAATTCAATCTAACAAACTATTGTTAGTTAGGACAGTTAAATCTGTAATTGTTTAATTGTTTTAAATTAGTGACAATTAATATGATTGACGCCATTTTAGGGAGACATACAATCTAATTTAAATAAACCCTGGTAGTGTGTTTGTTAATTAGAATAGGGCTTTTCTGATTTTTAATGCAATCAAGAAATTAAATCTTATGGCTGTACCTAGGGTTTTTTCTTGGTTAGGGAAAGAGTTAATGGTTGTACCTTAACTATCGAGACATTAAGGAAAAGTTGATTGTTTATCGCGTGTATGAAACTATAATCTGTTTATTAGCGAATAATTGAGATAATTTTTGCATCGATGATCAGTTGTATGAACCGCTTCTGGAGTTAATTCCTTGGCTAGAGCTTGTTAATCCTTGGTTTAATTTAATTTACTCTTGCTTAATTAGTTTTTTTTCATTAATTGCTTTATTTTAATTTTAAATCTCTCAAAATCCCCCCTTAATTGAATTTGCTTGAAAAGAAGCGAATTTTCCTCCTAATCCCTGCGGAGACGACCCTACTTGCCATTATACTCGTTTATATTTTTGTGAGTGGGAATTTTATTATTGCACAGGCGTGACACCTGTCAATTTTTGGTGCCGTTATGGGGGCTGGTGTCTGATTAATTTGTTTCTTTTTGAGTTCATCTTATTTTCATTTTTATTTTTTCTCTTATTTTTTTTTACTAGTTTATGGCTGTTAACACTCAATATTTTGGTGATCGACTGGATTTATTCTTAAGAGAGGTAATGAGGCTTGTCTTTTTTCTAATGTTTAGATTCACTAAGCTCTCTTATAGAAAACATGGCTGTTGCAACCTGTAAAATTTGTTATACCACGAACCATTCAACCGATATGTGCCTCGCATTTCAAGATTACCTGAATGCCTCAATCAATAAATTTGGAGATTTTTCACCCCAATCTTAAACATGGTATGACCCTTATTCAAATGTGTATGATCAAGGACGGTGGAATAATTTCGACTTGAATTATGCAAAAGGGCCAATAGGTCTTCAACATCAATATCAACAGCAATAACCATCATCCATGTCAGATATGTCCCTTGAAGAAATGATAGAATTAGTAACTGCTAATACACATCGACTTCAACCGGAGACAATTGGTTTTCTTTCAATAGCAAGAGTCTCAACAACCATCATCTATGTCAGGTATGTCTCTTGAAGAAATAATAGAATTAGTAACTGCTAACACTTATCGATTTCAACAGGAGACACAAAGGATGATTAAAATGATGGAGGATGGAAGGAGTGAATTGGCAGCTATAATGAGCCAATTGATCTCTCCAATTTGTGAAGAATTGCCCTCACAGACCATCATCGACCTTAAGCAAGATGAGAGTGTAATTATCTTGACAAGTGACATGGAACTGCAAGAGTCTTGAGAAGAAGGACCTAAAGATGCAGTTGAAAAGAGAGTTGAAGTGCAAGAAATGAGACCCCAACATCAAATCGCTCAAGTGAATGAATCCAGTGAACAATCTCCAAATATGGTGACATTCCCTCCATTCCCTAGCCAACATTCTCCTAACTCTTATTCTGTAATTTCTGTTAGTGAAATTGATTTTGTTATATCGAAAGATTTTAAGTTTCATGACAGAAATAAGTTAGGAGTTGCTATGGTCAAATATTTTGAACCAGTAAATGCTCGTGATGAAGGAGTTGGTGAAAAATTAAGGTCATTACTTGTTTGTTTGGCGCCATCTATTAGTCCATGGAAGACTCTAACTCGTGTGCTCAAGAATTACTCTATTTACGAGGGTTATCAGGATTGCATAGAGGATGAAGTATTGAAATGAGTTACAAGATTTTATCCTCCATGAACAAGCATAGCAATTTCTAGCCAAAGATGTTAAAGAAAGGCACTTATTGGGAGGGAACCCAATTCAATTTTTAGTTTATTTTTATTATTAGTTTCATTATATTTATCTTAAAATTTTCATAGTTGGTGTGTTTAATTTTCGTTTTTGCTATTTCAATGGTCAGAAAACTTCCTCCCGACAAGACATGCCCGCGCCTTAAGGGCACTTAGTAATGTGCTAATAATCCGCTCCACCATCAGAAGCGTTTACACCAACATGCCGTGCCCACGCCTACTTGCCTGGAGAGCTCATGTTTCGAATTTGAAAGCCGACAAGGCAACATGATACGCCCGTACATAGAGGACACATTGTACATAGACAAAAGGTTTTTTTTTTCTTTCTTTCTTTCTTTCCTTTCTTTCTCTCTTCCTTTTTCCTCTCTTCTTTCTTTCTATTTTTCTTCCCTTTCCATTTTCTTCTGCCGCAGCCGTCCGTCTTTCTTCACCATCGACTGTTGCGCCCCAAGGAAGGTCACCATTGCTATTGGACCAATTTCATCCCCCTCCAATTTGCTTCATCGTCGGCAATCATAGCCCCTAAAATTTGTCGGCTGAATTGGTGCACCACTAAAGGAGATTTCTCACCTGCACGGACAAATTCATCAAATGGATGATCGGTTGGCCAATGTCGAGTTCCACACTGCCTTTGCTTCTCACCTATAGCTGTGCTATAGCCCCCATTGATGATCAGAGAAGTTTCGTTGTTCCTTTTGCTTCGTATTTTATTCTTTATTCTTACATTGGGAACAATTTAAGATTTAGGTGTGGGGAAGGGGGTAGCATATAATAGTATATTGGAAAAGTGCAAGTGGAGGAATTTTTGTTGAAATTTTTGTTCGACTTTGTCGAATTTTATCCAATTTTTTCCACTTCTTGCTTATTTTTATGGTTATTCCTGATTAACAATGGCTAGATATTTCAAAATTTTCTATTGTTAAGGTTTTTCTATTGCTAAAGTTTTATGTGTTAATGTATCAAGTATGACATGGTTAAATCTAAACGCGTCTCTCTGGTGAATATTTGAAAATTTGTGGCTTTTACAATTTTTGATTAACCTTTCTAGGTATTGTAAATATTTGTCTGCCATTTTTCATGTAAAGTGGTTCAACTATTAATCTTAATTCTCCATGTTTGTGAGATGAAGCGGACTTGTGATCTTTAATTTTATTTTGTTGCTAATCTGTGAATCATATTTGGCTATACTCCGCTGGTCATCGTTGCCTTGTAACCGGGAGTTTTCACCACAAGTGTCGATTTTCGTGTCAAAAAGTGACAATAACTATGAGTATGTGGTCCTTTAGCTATGAAAGTTGAGTAACCGGGTTTCTTCATTTGACAAATGTTGGAGTTTGCGTCAAAAGGCTTGAATGGCTAAGGACTAAACTTTTTCCCTAAAAAAAAAAAGAGAAAAAATGAGAGCTCAAGTATGGGGATATTTAAAAAAAAAAGGATGAGCTAATAGTGAAAAATGTGCAAGTGTATAAATAATTGTGTTAGCCTGCTGATCCATGAGTTTAATGTTGAGATTTTGCTTAATAGTTGAACCGTTTGCTGACGAATGTTGATTGAATATTTTATATCCTTAGATTGGTTAGCCCGAAATTGGAAGAGTTCTTGGTTTTCAAAGCTAACTAGAGAGAGATCTCTTGAAGACTAGCCACTAATGTTTAACATGTGTTTTAAATGTATCTTGGCAACAGATAATTTGACTGATAGCCATTGTTTGAACTTGATTGTTTCATTTGTTGTTTCTCATGCTTGAAGACAAGCATGGTTCAGGTGTTGGGGGAATTGATAGGGTGCAAATTGTTATTAAATTTATGATTAATTTCCCCTTTTATTCTTGTCAAATATTGTTTTAATTGTCAGATTCCACTTATATTTGATGTTTTGTGTTAATTATAGGGCGTTGGAGCGAAAGTTGCTAAAAATGGGGTAATTTCCCAACAATTGCAATCAAGCCCAGACGATTCGGGATTTACGTGCAAAGGTTTCCTAATTCGAGCCAAATACCGAAGAGCCTTTGGTGGAAAATTTAGAAATCATTTTTTTAGTTATAGGAATTAATTAGGAAACGTGAGACATTATATTTTGCAGTTTCTTTCTTTTATTAAAAGAGGACGTTTCATTAGTAGCAGGATACACGAAGTAGGAAACTAGGGAGAAAAAGAAGGCCGAATTCCTGTTGGATTAATACTTCGACAATAAGTAGAATTGCGAGTGACTAGTCACTTAGATTAGGTTTTTATCTTTACTTTGGTTGGCCGCATGTCTGGGGGTTTTCTTTCATAGCATCACGTTGGGAATTTTCTCAACAATGAAGAACTAAATTTTCTTTTGCTAGTCGAGGAATAACAAAGGATTTGGTTCACCAATGACTGTGAGATCTAACTGTTTTTATCAATTTCTTTTATTCGTTAGTATTTGTATGTTTTCTGATTTAATTTCTCATGGTTGTTAGTTGTTTGAATATCAAAGGCGTTTGATATTTAATTCAATCTAACAAACTATTGTCAGTTATGACAGTTAAATCCGTAATTATTTAATTGTCTTAAATTAGTGACAACTAATGTGATTGGGGCAATGTTAGGGAGACATACGATCTAATTTAAATAAACCCTAATAGTGTGTTTGTTAATTAGAATAGGGCTTTTCTGATTTTTAATGCAATCAAGAAATTAAATCTTATGGACGTACTTAGGGTTATTTCTTGGTTAGGGAAGTAGTTAATGGGCGTACCTTAACTATCGAGATATTAAGGAAAAACTGGTTATTTATCGCATGCATGACAGTTATAACCTGTTTATTAGCGAATTATTGATATAATTCTTGCATCGATGATCTGTTGTATGAACCACTTTCGGAGTTAATTCCTTGGTTAGAGCTTGTTAATCCTTGGTTTAATTTAATTTACTCTTGCTTAATTAGTTTTATTTTCATTAAGTGCTTTATTTTAATTTTAAATCTCCCAAAACCTCCTTAATTGAATTTGCTTGAAAAGAAGCGAATTTTCCCCCTAATTCCTGCGGAGACGACCCTACTTACCATTATACTCGCTTATGTTTTTGTGAGTAGAAATTTTATTATTGCACAGACGCGACACTTATGAATTATTAATCAAACGAGGCTACGGCTTCTTTCAATGACAACGACAATCGGACAGAGGCAATATATCCCTATGCAGCTTTCATATTCTCAGCGGACTATTAGTACTAATAATTAATGGGAATAATCCCATGTGACTTCTTCTACAACACAAATAATGCAACTAACACTATTGACTAATGAACTAATGCCATGTGGCCAATAAACAAAACTAACCAGTCAACTCTAACTTGGTATAACTTTCCTACTGCTCATGTTATATGCTTAATTATTTTTAATTGCTTTCCTAATTTGTAATTCATCTGCAATCTCTATAATTAGTCTATCTTTCCCGACATTTCCAAGATCATTCATTTATCTGGAAGTACATGTTCAGGTTAAAGAAAGGAGATATGAATTTCGGTGGGAGGAGGAGGGGGGCAACCTGACTTTTGCATGCATGGGAAGAGAACGTTAAAGAAATTATAATATCCTACAAGAAGAAGAAAAGAATTGAGAACCAAAGGGAAAAACATAATAAAGTGAAAAAAAAAATGTTTAGGTGTTATTGAGCTCTATCATCCAAATTCTAAGTTCAAGAGCTAAGCCTTTCCCTTACACTTATATAGATGTGAAGTTAACAATCTCCTTCTCACGCCTCATACATCGAGCCGGAGGTTGGATCTGATTATGAATCTTTCATCAGATATTTATTAGGCAGAATTGTTATAACTGGGGTCTGACACCATGAACACAGGCCTCACAAGTTGGAAGTTATTTAGTTCAAACTGGTTGATATAATCCTTACACCTTTTTGTGAAAATCATATAAATCAGATTTAAACTTGAATTGTGAACCCATATAACCAAATTTTTTGTAAAATTTAACATACACCAAAATTATAAGAATTTGCACCAAATATGCTAATAATTACATGAATTGGTTTGAACTGAACAAATTTTCAATTTATGCACCAGCATTAGGTGTTAGTGGGCTCTCTAATCTCAAAAGTTAACTCAAGTGAAAAATAAATTCTACAACAAATCAACCATATTTGAATAAACTCAAAAACTGTGGAAAATTAAGACTTTGAATGGACTTAGTAGACTTGAGCATGCATATAAAGTCCGTAAAGATTCCAGACTTGACATTAAGTAGTTGAGAGTTAAATGATATAGATCGCTATAGGAGCAGGGGTAAAGACTAAATTGAGAAAGTATGTAAAGATTCCAGACCTGACTTTATGTTAAGAGTTAAAAAGACCGATATAGATTGCCGTAGGAGTAGGTGTAAAGACTAAAGACCTGAGAAATAAAGCAATACTCCAATGTTATTTTGTTGGTTTACCAATGTTGTAGGACTTGGGGAAAATGTTTGTAATTCATCTATAATTTCTATAATCAGTCTATCTTTGCCCACATTTCCAAGATTAGTCACTTATCTAGAAATTCATGTTTAGCGTAAAGAAAGGAGATATGGTTTTCGGTGCGAGGAGGAGGACGGCATCTAAAAACCTGGATTTTGAATGCATGCGAAGAGAATGATAAAGAAATTATAATATCCTACCAGAAGAACAAAAGAATTGAGAACCAAAGGGAAAAAATAATAAAGTGACAAAAATTTGTTAGGTGTCAGTGGCCTCAATCATCGAAATGCTAAGTTCAAGATCTAAGGCTTTTCCCTCACACTTGTATAAACTAACACCTGCTCATTCCACTATAGATGTGGGATAAAGTTAATAATCTCCTCTTCATACCTCATACGTTGAGCCGTAAGTTGGATCTGATTATGAATCTTTCATCAGATATTTGTTAGGCAAAATTGTTTTAACCGAGGTCTAATACCAGGATCGTAGGCCTCACAAGTTAGAAGTTATCCAGTTCAAACTAATATATGTAATTCTTCAACCGTTTTGTGAAAATAATACAAATCGGATGTAAACTTGAATTTATCAACCCATATAACTAAATTTTTTAAAATTTATACACCAAAACTATAAAAATTTACATGCTAATAATTACACGAATTGGTTTGAACAGAATAATTTTTCAATTTGTTCCAGAATTAGGTGTTATTGGTCTTTGTCATCTCGAAATTTAACTCAAGAGGGGTAAATAAATTCTACAACAGGATCAACCATATTTGAACAATCTCAAAAACTGTGGAAGATCTGTTTGGATTGCTATTTTTAGGATTTTTTGTAAGAAAATATACTGCAACAATTTGATGTATGTGAGATAAAAAAGTGATTGAAAAATATGTTCATGAAAAACGTAAAAAATTTTTGACAGAAAATCACAATCCAAATAATTTGAATGGACTCAGTTGACTTGTTCACGCATGTAAAGTACGTAAAGATTCCAGACTTGACTTTATGTTGAGAGTTCAAAAGACTAATGTAGATTGCCGTAGGGGTAGGGGCAATGACTAAAGACCTGAGAAATAAAGCAATACTTCAATGTTATTTTGTTGGTTTTAGCAATGTTGTAGGACTCGGAAAAAGTTTGCATTGATGTACTATATTTTTTGAGAGAAGTTTACACTTTCCATTAAAAATAAGAGGAGCGAAATCAATTTTAAAAGCACACATTTGAAATTTTCATTTTGTTGACAGAAATACTTCAAATTTTAATTGTGCAGGGAGCAGCAGACTGCACTAGCTGTTTTTTGTAGTTTATTTGAAGTTTCTAGAATTGGTATTTCTTATTCATGCTACAAAATCATAATTATCTTAGTTGTACAACTTCTTTTAATGGTTGATTAAGAATGGAGTCACTCCATCGCTTTTTTTCAACCAAACATATTAATAAAAGTAGAATTCCAATCGTTGAGCTTCTGTAGATATCTTTAATTTTGTTGCCTTCCAATATTTCCATTTCCTGCTAATGTTCTCATTATGTTTGAGGACATAAAAGTTTTTTAGAATCTGAATGCTCATGTTATATGCTTACCCATTTTTTTATTGCTTTTCCTAAATTGTAATCCATCTACAATCTCTATAATTAGTTTGTCCTTTAAATTTACCTTCAAAATTGTTTACCTTTTAATTAAGAAAAAAGATATGGTGGTTTTTTTTTAAATTAATTTTGCATAGGAAGAGAATGTCAAACGATTAAAGAAGAAAAAAGAAAGGAGCACAAAAGGGAAAAAATAATAAAGTGACTAAACTAAATACTGAAACAAAACCAGCCATATTTGAACAAGCTTGAAAAATATCATAAAGTTGAGAATCAAAGAAGGCTTTATTGACTAAAATAAATTATAAACAAAATCAACCATATTTCAATCTGTGGTTTCTAACAATATTATTAAGCTCCCCTAAACTTTCTAATATCTCAACTATCGTCCCTAATTCCAACCTTTTTATAACATTTCAACCCATCTTTAAAAAGTAATACTAAAATACTAGTTTTAGGAGGAAAATTTTTTTTTCATGCCACAGTGCCCTTCCATAATCCTACCTGTTCATATACTATAAGTTTTATACAAAAATAAATGGTTGGAAAACAAAGATAATTAGTAATAAAAATACTTTCAAGATATTGGTGCCAAAATATTAATTATTCTATAAAAATATTACTTTGCACTTTGTCAAGCTACAGAACTAATTTTATTTCAAGGTGTCCAAGCAAATATCTATAGTAAAAAAAAGACATATGTCCCCAAGATTAAAAAAATTAAATGTATCATGGTTAGAGTTTAATGTATGATCTTTGTTTTAGACATGTCGCTGTTAGAATTTACGGCTCAATTGGCGCCAAATTTGTATGGCATCTTTGGTACCAATGATGCTAAAATTATCTTCTTTTTTTTCATTTTTTCATAATAATCTGCACCTAAGGTGGAACTAAATTTCTGACAGCCCATGTTTATTGATATTGATGTTAGTTTTTTCTATTTTTAGATTGTAGAAATAATGGCCAACAGTAATTTGTCAAAATATTTGGACAAGAGCAATAATAAATTAGGGTAGAATAGTGAACTAGCCACTGGTATGTCCATTATAGGGTCTCATATATTGCTTACAGGGAAGGTAAGTGATACTTTTGAAAATTCAAGAAAATTTAGTGACATTGCCAGAAATCTCAGGAGAGGTTTATAAATTATCACTATCCAAATGTTGGGGACCAAGGAAGACTTTGCTAACTAACATTAATTCTCAAACAAAATCAACCATGACTTTAGTTTACAAAATCAACCCTAGACTTGACGTTATGTTAATAGTTAAAGACTCAACTAGATTGCCGTAGGTGTTGGGGGAAAGACCTCGGAAATAAATCTTATTATGTAAACATCATATGCAGGGAAAGAAAGTCTAAGCCATATGTAGGGAAACATAAATGCATACATGTTTATATGGGTTCTGCGTCTGTGTCAAGTAAATTATGAAACCCGGACTTTTGCATGATAGGTGAGAACATGAATTGATGATGACAACGAGAAACAGACGACTTGTGAACTCTATAAATAGCAGCACAAGCGCCACAATGGCCATCGGCTTTACAGCAAAAGTTTTTCCTTAAGAATTTCATTGTGACGTATATCCAGCAGCTATGTCAATCCTGAAATATTCAATCTGTCCAATTAGTTTAGTTTCTGTATGCTTGGCCATCCTTCACTTACTCTCCAGTTCTGGAGTCAATGCTGCTTCTGATCAAATGCATGCAGCATCAAGTACTGGAAGTGAATGGAAAGCTCTTTTAACATGGAAAGCCAGTCTTGCCAATTTTAGCCAATCTAAGTTGTCATCCTGGTCATCTTCTGCAAATCCTTGCAGTACCTGGGATGGAGTTCGATGTAACAAAGCTGGACGAGTATCGGTGATTAACATCACTAGTTCTGGCATCAAAGGTACACTTGATCATCTCAATTTCTCGTCTCTGCCCCATCTAACTACAATTGAGCTTTCTCAAAGTGCACTCCATGGGACCATACCATCCAACATTGGGAACCTTTCTAGAC